>OY740769.1:18947718-19294356 GCA_963513935.1 Aphrophora alni
ATCTTGTTGTAATTGGATTTTATTACTGGCAAAACTACAGAGATACAAGCCTTGTTCTATATTTTTCCAATGTGTGAACAACAAAGGAACAACATGGTTTATTTAATCAAGAAATAAAATTAATAAATTCTTGTTTCATGTGACAAGAATTTTGAATTTTCAAAAACGTGATTCCCTGGAAGGTTATACACTCTAACCATCAAATTAGTATTCTCGTAAAAATATTTCCCTAATTTAAGGTAAATAAATTGAAATTAACATTTCTAAAGTTGGTTTTTATGATTCATTCCTTAATATATTTTAAGTTTTTAATTTAGTGGAGCGTGTTTTGAATAGATATTATTTCCTTTCCGTATACGTATAAAAGTCAAATTTATAGAGAACGAATTAAGTTACCAACTAAACCAATGTAGTTAAAAACAACAACAAAAAAACGTAATTTATTGAACATAAATCCGCGGTCACAGATTTGACTATGAAATTAGTCATTAATACTGATTATCAACAAAATATATTAAACAAAATAACAAATTACAAATAAAACTACCAAAAATAAAATTGATGGAACAATATAAATTTATAAATCAGTCCATCTCTTTACGTTTCTAACAAAATAACCCTTTTGGAATTATTTATTGAAATAATTGAAATATTACGAGAGAAATATTCCTCCTATCTCGAAAGAAGAAACCTTAACACTTTTAGAACACTAGTATTAGAATACGTTAACAAAATTGTTAAGAGTTATCAAAAACAAATACGACTAATCAAACCAACATCTAAACAGATATTGTATAATTTATTTTCAAAAATTTTAAATAAATTTATAAAAGAAGTGTTATTTCAGTTTAATTCTTAGTGTAAAAAATGAAATATCTGTTTTGACACATTAAGTAACAAAATTATTTTTTAAATCATGACACAAAAAAAAAAAAAAAAAAAAAAAAATCCAAACAATCTTATATTAATAATTTTGTCTTGAATATCTTCTGCCATTTTTTTATCAAACCCTTCCATGGTAACCTCAAAACAGCAATTTTTTCTGCAAAGGGGGGGGGGAACAAATCTTTCGTGAAAAAACTCTCTTTCTTAATTTTACTTTTATTTGAAACTGTATAGTTTCACTTGATAAACATAGGTGATAGATTATTGGAATGAACTTTTATATTTCTGGATAACATTGCATCTTGTGTTTAATCGGAAACTATAATTAATATATGTGGTGAAATTCAATAAATAAATATATAATTATAAACAAGTTTTAAAATTATAAAATGTAATTTTACTTATATCTTTACTGTATTTCTGTTTTAAATAATTTATAATAAAACCTAATGAGTTATATAGAATGTGAAAACTATTTAAAGATTTTATTCTATGTTTGGGTTAGAAAATGGAGTTTTGAACTCAGCTGAAAACTAAAAGGTCGGTTTTTGAATTTTATCTGTCATTCTATTTTTGGGTAGTTCACTGCATCGCAAACATCTGATCAATTAAAAAACTGTCGTCACATTTGTCGTAAAAAAAAATAAATAAATAAAAAAAATATTATAATAATTGCCTCTACCAACATAAATGAAATTATTATAAAATCTGAAGATGAAGTCACAAACAAGTGTCAAAAATAGCAAGTCAATGGCAATTTCGCCACAGGAATAATTGATAAAAAGAAGAAAATCAAAGTTACCACTGTGATTAGAAGCTCTATTTCCCTTCGGAGGTTATTAAAAACAAGCACGAGTATGGCAACTCCGAGACACAACTTGATGTATTGTTGGGTTAAATCCCTCTTCTTCATCTTTCCCAACAACAATATCTTTAACAACTATAGTCGTTTTCCAAGCCTGAATTTATTACAGTGTACCAAGTTTAGGTGTCGTATTTTATGTTTTTCTTTTTCTTTTTTTTTAATGCGATAATTATTCGGAGGTTTTCGTCTTTAAACAAAAAGGAAAATGTATATAAACTCAATTTCAATCAAATAATATTTATCTGTATAGTAAATTTAAAACACAAGATAATGAATTTTCAGCTCTTATACATGGAGGCTAATCATTTTTAAAATATGTTAACAATACAAGACACTTGCATAAAAAGTTAACTACTTTACACGTAAAAAAAAAACAAAAAACTTTTTGTTCTCACGTAATTGCAGACGTTTTGTTTACATTGACAATCACGTTGTTATGGTATTTAATTCGTGGGTGGGTGTATAAAAATCGTGGGACAATATAATATATTGCACCATTCTGTTCTCTTGTATCTCATAAATCACTACCTATTTATATTATTACAAATAGGAAAAAATATTTTCAAATATAAGGTTTTCTTTTTTTCCATGACCTAATACATTAATCTTAATCTTAAAATATTTGGTAAATTATAAGATTATATAAACTTTCAGATCGGTTCATGAAAATAATTTAATTTGAAAACAAAGTCATAATAAAATTGAAATTTGTCGACGTCATATATCATATTTCATTACTTATCGATTAGGCTAGGTTAGTTTATTTTAACAAGTCTACCCACGTAAGACCCATATATATATATAATGACACACAGAAGTGCACAAATGTCACTTTCAATGACAGTGATGTGTTTTGTCCAAAGAGAATTCGTCTCAAATATTTCTCTTCATTTTCAAAAGAGATCAATTACTCACGCCGGCGACAGTTGCAGACCGATAAACCAGTTTGTACACTTCTATTTTAATAGATTCCGCTGTACAGGAGCGTTGTAGATGATGTCGTTTGTCATTGAACGACTGTCACGGTGAATCGAAAACTGATTACAAATATCGATTTATTTATTGGCAACACAGGTCGAGTCGAACACAAGTGTTTTTTCTTCTCTGTTTCCTTCGACATTATCGTTATTCATTTCGAAAGCGACTGGTTTTTGGTTCCCTTTGAAATTCAAATTAGCCACACAAAGGTGTCTCTCAAAGTCATTGCTTTAATGTGTTCGGAATGCTTAATGACAATTACGAGCGATTGTTTTGGGTGGTTCTATCAATGCTTTATGATTATCTTTCATACCGTGTCGGTATAATTATCGATTTGTAACGGGCAATAAAGATTGACAATTAGATAATGTATAATTTGAACATATAAATTATTTAAATATTAGTTATTTCCGAAATTAAATTTGAATGTGAATAAATGTTCACAGAAACCATAGATACAGAATATTAATTCTCATTTGTTTTTTTATAACTGTAGTTGATAATGTTGTTTGTTTGAAAAATATATTTTATTATTTGTAAAGCTTACTCCTTAACCACTTCTAGCCAACCCATTTTTAATGAACAAAAATCACGTCTTTAATTTGAAATGCAGTTTAGATACCCCAAAAAAGATTAAGAAAATTTTAAGTTGGTGTTTTTAATTGTCAACAACTTTTGACGGTTTCCCTGAATATTTTGAGTACAAAATATATTGATACCAAAATAAATTGATAACAGACAACAATTGACTTTCAATAGCCATGTTTATTAAATGAAATCATATTCGTCATCAAGGATGAATAGCATTCCAAGAAACCAATACGTGACACAATATAATAATATAATATTATTGAATATTGTGATAAGGTTCTACGCGTAACACATAATGTGTTAACCTAACAGATCAGTGGAAATGAGAAAATAATGGTAGATCCTTGTACAAAACGTAGCTAATGCCGTCTTATTCTGCACTGTACAAAGAGCTACTGTGGTTTGTTTCTAATTTTAGTGTTAGGGCTCACATAGTTCATACTCTAACATGAAATAAACTTCATAATTAAAAGGTAAGCAATACTCAAATCTATGGCCTGTGAAAGAGAGGTAACTTGGGAGACGATTATTTTCTATGTTCGTTCCCTAGTGAAGAGACACTATGAAGGAAGATGGAGCAAGGTGTTGACCTAATGGACAACATCCTGAAAAGAAATAACCGTGGCTTCTTTCTTTTTTTCTATGCTCATAGTCTTAGTGAAGAGAGAGTGACACTTTGAAGGTAGGGACACAAGATGTGGACCTACTGGATACCGTCCTGAGAAGCAAGGAATTGTAGGTCATATTCATTTTCTATTTTTGTATCCTAGTGAAGACACTATCAATGAAAATGTGACAATATTTGGACCTAATGGATATAGTCCGGTTACACAAGGAACTGTATGTTCATATATTTTTTTTATATGCTCGTACACTTACTGATGATATGAAGACACTATGAAGGAAGATGGGACAAGATGTGGACCTAGCAGACACCGTCCAGTAAAAGAAATAAATGAGGGTTCATATAATGTTTTTTTATAATTGTACTGCTCGTGAAGATATGAGACAATATGAAAGAAGATGGCACAAGATGTGGACCGTCCTGAATAACAAGGAACTGTGAGTTCATATTTTTTTGTTCTCGTACCCCTAGCAACGATAGGAATACACCATGAAGAAAAATAGGATTAGATGTGGACCTAACTGACACCGTCCTAAAAAGCAAAAAAAAATGTGATTTAATTATTTTTTTAAATGGTCGTAATCTTAATGAAGATAGGAAGACACATGAAGGAGAAGGATGGGATAAGTTGTGGAGCTCCCAGAAACCGGATAACTTTACACTAAGAATGAAGTTATTAAACTAATTTGACCAAAATATCATTTTGAAAGACAAACTGACATTTTATTTCAACACGATTTTTGACCCTCCAATAAAGTTCGTAGATAACAGAACAGTAAGAAAATTAAGATCATACGATACGCCATTAAACGTGAGGAGGAACAAAATATCGTCAGTCTAGTACAAGTACAGGTACCAAAATAATTATATGTTTCCATGTTTGTGTTGTGACATGTTATTTAATTAACCACCTCTCTAAATCGACGTTTTCATCTGAAGAGGGATGCACTTGATAATTGACACCACAATTCGATCATTTGAAGGATAAAACGTATTTATTAACCTATTATTTAAAATCAGTGATCCGAATACCTTGCCACAATGGTACAAATTTAGGCAAGATTCTTTAAAACTAAGTACTATATTTAGTAAAAACGCTATATAATACTGTCGAGGCGCAAAAAGTCGTGTACGGCACAGCCTTTTCAATTTTTCAGTAGATTAAAACGTGGTTACCACAACTAGCTCCTATAGTCATAATTCTACCCTTAACAACTAGAAGTCACTATGCATTTCCTCCCTAACTAACAATGTTGGGTTAATACAGTAACCCCAGCAGTTATGAAAGGCAACGTTGTGGTGTTATCAACTAGGCTAATCGGGGCCGCTAAGGAAAAACATACATATTTTTTCTCCATAATGTTATAAACATTTAAGGTTCAGATATAAAAACGTTTGATCAAATCAAATCGGAGGTTGAAAAAATATTTGAAACAAAATTTTAAACGTGAAATGACATATTTTCTCTTGCCATGTATTATTAACCTAAAATCCAACATGAATCTTAATATATATATATATATATATATATATATATTAAGATATATGAATGTGTGTGTGTATATATATATATATATATATATATATATATATATATATATATATATATATATATATATATACACACACACAAACTTATCAACTTTTAAAAAAATAATAGAGTAATTGTACGAAAACTAACTTTGAAATGTACCTTGTGTTGATCTTTTTTATTTATATTTGGTAGATTTATTAAACTGTTTAAATGTGTGTTTAATTGGTTGTTACTGTTACTTGTTGTTTCACCGTCCGCACAACACTCCGTATTTGGGGGTATTCATTGTTACTGTTGCTTGGACTTCATTTTGTTGTCTTGTACTTAATTCATTTACATTTTGTATCATAAATAATATTTTTAATTTTATTTAGTTGCTTAACCCTAGAACACTACTCATTCGTAAAAATCAGGACCCGCCCTTTGTAAAATTCAAAGAACTCGTAGACAAAAGAGGGACACGCTCTGTCTTTTTGTTTACCTTCCTGCCATTGTGAATAGAGGCCACTGTCTCTTCGGCTAAGCTCAAAGTTGAACCGTTATTACCGTACTCAAGCTCGCGTCGTATATTTTACGAAAGAATAGTGTTTGCGAAAGTTTTAACTATTAAGTGTTTGAATTTTTTTTTGTAAATTATTGTTTTTATATTGTTAGTTTTTAGTGTTGTAAAAAGTTTATTGTGTAAATAGTGATTTTAGAGTTCAAAGTGTTTGATTTATCCACTAAGTGTATATTAATCACTGCAAGGAATGTGATTCTCAGTGAAGACAGGACTCTAATTTTGGCATTTTTGGCATTCTACCTAATGAATAATTTTTTTTTTAAACGTACTTGTAGTGGTGGTAAAATACATTTTTTTACAGTTAAAATATGTAGGAGTTTATAATTAAATATTTTTAAAAACACTTAAAAACAATAAAGGATTTAATATAAAAAATAGTCAACACTAAAGTAAAGTTTAAAAAATAATAATAAAAATAAAAACAGAGAGTTTTAAAATTTACGAATGAATAGTGATCACGTAAAAATGAACTAAGAGTAGTAATCTAGGGTTAGGAATACACACACATCACATTACATTTACTACTAGTGAAAAGTCAAAAAGGTTTCAAGTTAGAACCTGGATGACGACGTTCAACTTACGCCCATTCATTAATCCATCAAACATTTAACAATCAAACTAAACTGTTTGAAATATATATTTGGAATTCAACATTAGTATTAAAACCCAATCGGTAAAGACCATGAAGCTAAAATAATTGGAAATGGAAAATATCTAAGATATCTATGTTTTAAATATATTTAATTTACGAGGTAGAAAAAAGTTGTTTGAAACCACTAAAATGGAAACGGGCGAGAAACGAAACTAACTATTATAAATTTATTCAGCACACAACTCATAACACTTTAGAATTTTTTTTATTCTAGAAATCTTGACTTCTACTGAAAGTTTTAATATCAGCTGTTGGTTCCCTTTGATGTAAACTTTCTCCTTTTCGAATATTCGGATTTCCTTGAAAGGAGTTTCCACAATACTGTTTAGTCCTAGCACGTGGATCAAAACACAATTAGCATTGAAACAAGTTGTAAAAGGAAAAGTTGGGAATCGAATTTCTTCCCGCATTGCCTTGATATTCTACTCGGGTTGAGTCAGGCACTTCTACAGTAAATACAACACGTCTCGTATCTTTTCCCGTCCAAAGTAATTTGTAAGGCAAGTCGTAAAGCAACAAAATAGATTGGTTCATCGATACGCCTTTGGGAGGATACCGATACATTTGCATCATATACTCTCTGTATAGGAAATTCAAACTGATATATTCATGTATGCAAGCTGTATGTATATGTTTTATAAAAAATACAGGTTTTATGGAAAAGGTATTTATAAATTTATATGTGATGCAATTAATATTTGTTTAAGAGAAATCAAAGTGTTAGGTAAAATATTGTATAGAATAAATATGAAATTATAACTTGATTGTGAAAGATAATTGTAATTAAATAAATATTACCTTTGAATATTGATTTATTGAAGCAGTTTTTGTTGTAAATTTGGAAATACTGGATTGATTGATATCCGATTTATGTTTTATCATTTAAACGAGGAGATAAATTAGTCATATGAAAATAAAATTCACTGATTAAATATTTGTATACCATAGTTAATTGAGGTATATGCTTACTGATGATATGAATTAACATTGAAATTACAGTAAAAATAAATTACCTTAAATGTTAACACTGGACAGAACCTGTAATTGTGTGTTGTGTCTATGATAGTATTAATTTTTAAATGACAAGTCTACATCGGATGAAACTGGCTGCATAAGTTGAAACGGTGCACGTAGATTCACTCTACAACTAAAACGTCTGAAAGTTTTATATGTTCTGTAACAGCCCGGATGCTGAAGAGATTTAAAACCACATTAATGCCCGACGTAGTTTCGTTTTCGATTATTGTTCTGGGTATCGACTTAAACAATAAAATCGATGTTGTCACCCCTCCCAAACCAGGTGGTGGACAAGATGGGTGAATGAGGGGAAACCTATTACTGCCGCTTGGTTATCGGCCTGTAACTGGGGACCAATAAATATTGGACAGGCATCATTACATTTAGAAAAAAATATTTGATAAAACGAAAGTAGGAGCACAAGTGTGTATTTTAAGATAAGTAACGAATAATGTTAATAAATTCTTAGGTCAAATAAACTCGAACACAAATCTCACAAATTACAATTACGTTTACTTATTCAAACGCGTTTCAGAAAAAAAGTCGCCTTCCTCAGAGATACATGACCTACAATAACTAAACTATAACTTATAACGTGTAGTTTAGTTATTTTAGCTCATGTATCACTAAGGATGGCGACTTTGTCGTTGAAACTCGTTTGTTTAAGAAAACGTAATTTTTGTGAGATCTTATTTTAGAGTTTTATTTTATCTAATATTATCTCACAAGTCATGCTCAATATTTATTAGTTAAACTCTTTTTTTTTTTTTTTTCCTCTTCTTCTTTTCATTTATTTAGATTACTGTAAACATAACACGTTATCTACATTGCCTGAATAATAGCACAAAATGTCTTAAAGTACGCTATATATTTACATACTTTCTTCAATGCAAAACATAATATAATCACGAACCATGTGTTGTCGGTGCTCTCGGCTATGTACTGGTCTCTCAACCAAGTTGATCTACAATGAAGCTAGTACAATAAATATTTATAGAATATTCTACAAAATCTTACTATTTGTTTCGAGAACAGCATAAGTTACTTTGCAGATAAATATCAGTAGCAAGTATGGGGTAGTTTTCATTAGTCAGACTTCATATTGTCCTAAGTTGTTAAATTTAACAATATTTCAAACCAAGCGTCAAAGGAATATTTGAACGTTTAGTGAAAACAGTTATAGAAAAGTCTTATTAATCTCATACGAATCTGTTTTCCATGTTAATTTCAAGCACGATGCAAATTTGTTCAACATTTCTCTTAATTGATTATATTAGACATTTTCTGAAAATACTCCTCTTCATAAATCATGGCTTTTACATTCTTCTAAAATCTGAATATATTCAAATTTAAAAAATAAAGCATTTTCAAACAGCTCAGAGATGTAACATCTAACGACCCTTATTGTTAAAAATAATATCAAATAATTAACCCAAAAATCACAAACGAAACTGTAATATCATTAATTTTAGAAAGTTCAGTAAACTCTTAAGTACATTTCGGTAACATAGCTACCATCCTCAGAGGGATATAAAACAATACTAAACTAAATGTGACACCGAGACCACTTATAACGTAGCTCTCCTCTCATCTCTCACTTTTATCACACCAGTTTCCCCACCTACCTAAAAGTTCGAGTGTTGACGTTCCGCTCAATCCAACCACTCTAATTAAACTTACTATTTCTAAGCTATGTTTTCTTGACACTTTATAAGTCGTCTCACAGTCACATTTAGTTTAGTATTGGTTTATATCCCACTGAGGATGGTGGCTATGTTACCGAAACGTACATAAGAGTTTTTAAAACTTTCTAACGTTAATTGTTACTGTTTTGTTTTTGGTTTATATACTTCTTTCATATAGTTTTGAGGTAATTTGATAATATTGTAGGTTGTATTAATCATTGATGAAATTATTATATACTATACAAATTTAATAGAATGTTAAACTCTTTGACTTATAATCAACTATTTTTAAATATACATATTTAAAATGTGCGACTAAACAGAGGTTTTTTTCAACTTTAAGGTATATACATATATTTGCATTTATATCAATTGTATTTAGGTAACTACCAGTTTGTTTATAGACTATTCAAGAAAATTATTTTTGGCCTAATTTATATGTTTGGTTAATCTGCTCTATAACTCTCTGTTTTACACTAAAAGTCCACAAATAAATTATTAACAAAGTTTTAAATTGAATTGTAAAACATATTGGTTAATCAAAGTGAAATAAAACATACTTAATTACTGTTTAGAAGATATATATATATATATATATATATATATATATATATATATATATATATATATAACCAAGTTATTTCAAAGTTTTAAAAGACCAAAGAAAAATTCTTTAATATTTTCTTAAATTACAATTGGTTTTTAAATTATCAGAAGTGTCTGGGTAAGAGTTTACTTTGTTTACATAACTTAAAATTCAAATAGAGTATTTTTTACATATAGTGATACAATAATGGTTAGCATGTCTTTATTTTCATCAGTTATATTAGTATTCTGATGATCTCAAAACATAGCAACTTTTCTTTTCTCTACTTTTTCACTATTTCAATATCATTCTCTTTGATGAAATGTCTCTAAAAATTATAGTTAAAATATTCACAGTCTAGTAACTTAGAAAGATATTTTAATAATAAGTTACCGTACTTAGATATTAATTTTATTCTCAAACTTTAAAATTAATCTAAACTTGTCAAAGCTTGTTTGATAATTTCAAAACTTTGTTCAAATGAACTTATTAATATATCAGACAATAGTTTCCTTAACAACGTTATTTCTGTATGTTTAAAAATAAAGGAAATTATCCTAACTAGTCCAAAGGAATTATATAACTTATAATAGAGGAATAAACAAATTAGTAAAAATTTTAAGAGATTTATACTGCTACGACTTAAGGGTTTTAAAAGGACAAGACTTGACCAAGAGAGATCTCATTTAAAAGTTGAAAAACAAAAGATTTAACCCAAAAATACATTAAAAACTTGTACAACCTCAAATATTCAAAACAAATTTTGAGAATTTTATTTCTACTATAATCTGACCAAAATACACACATAAGTTGATGGTATTTATCAACCCCTGAATCACCCCTACATTACATAAATGTAATTAAAACACTGAGTTAGAACCGCTTTGAAAGTGACGTTTGATCCCCAGTTATTTTGTTTCCAATCCTCGCACTCAAGGGGTTGCGAAATTGAGTTGAGTTTATCACATGGGCCAGAAATACAATTAGCCCTGTTACACGTTGCAAAGGAAAAGGACGGAATCGAATTTCCTATTTGGAATCCTTGATGTTTTGGTTTTACACTGTATCAACATAATTTTAGATTAAATGAACATTGTTTTCTAAATTAACCCTTTTTTAAAGTTATCTTTGATAACATTAATTGAATTTATAATTAACAAGAGTGTTTTAAATAAATATTTCATCAAATCGTATAATAAATACTTTGTAAATATTTACGTAATATTCATGTGTAAAGAGAGAAGTATTTAGTGAATTGTAGACTCTATACATAATAGTCAGTTACAAAACGAGGAATATTTTTAAACGGAATTTTAAGTTGTGAATTTGTTGTAATAATAATAATAAAAATAATATTAAATTAATTTCGGTCTCTACAAGACGGATATATCAGAGATTGCCAAAGCCAGTTTGCAAATTTATCAGAATATGATTTGATATTCACAGTCTGTCGAAGGATATATTCGTATAATTATTATTCTTAAATTGAATATATACCTAACCTCAACTCGTCATTATTTTAATATTTTTAGTTGATGGTTAGGTAATGTAGTAAGCGAACAGTTTTTTGTAGTGTTTGTTTGGTTCAGTAATATGCATGTCAACTTTAGCATCACAGGTGGTGTCCACTAACAGTTCTCGTCCTGCAGTTGCAATAGTATTTTTAATCATAATTACATTGAAGTTCAAGATAAATCAACGAAGCGATTATTAGGAAAACAATGAACAGAAGATATGATTTTGATAAATGGCATGATTATAATGATAAAAATGAATGATCATCAAGAATAAAGGAAATGGAAATAATTGATTTAATTTAAAGATTATGAAAGTTTAGGTGACATTAACATAGGGGCCGTAAGAAAATAACTTGAATTATATATAATGTCATTGAGGTGAAATATGGAAGTAAAAATAATATATATATATATATATATATATATATATATATATATATATATATATATATATATATATATATATATAGTGTGAAAATCTCGCTTCTTCAGGATTACCCACTAAACATTGTATGACATTTCAGACGTTTAAAGAGTAGTTTACAAAAACCACCTTCCACTATAACCTGACGGAAAGCACGCTCCAAATATTCAGTCTTTATCTTCGACAGTCTGCTTCTTTTTAACCAGGATTTTTCACACTTACCTTGCAAAGAAGAAGTTTGTCAAGAGTTTATCTAGAGAGATCTGATTAAAAAGAGAGGGATCTAATCCAAAACTACACAAAGGATGGTGTAGATAGTTTCCTCGAGTTTGCATACCCGTACTCACAATGAAAAAATCTCTAAAACTTTTTTGGTATAAATATATGGTTATAAAAAATATTTACTTGCAGTTTTCATAGTTATACATTTTGGCGACCAACTTGGATCCATCATCGTTAAATTAGGTTTAATTTTTTAAATAGTAAAGGTCACTTGAAAGGTTTTATATTGTTTTTTATTTTTTAAATTTTTATTCTGCCCTTAATGGTGTAATCCGTGTTTTTACTGTATATCTCATTCACTCAAAATGTTATCAACTAATACAACTACAGATTATTTAAAACCATAATTTACAGTTGGACAACTGAGTTGGGTATTTACCTTTAAACACGTATTTATAAAATTGTGATTTTCTAATTTGCTCAAATAGTTATGTAGAGGTACTGTAGTTGGTGGATCTGATAATAGTTTTGGATTTTGCATCGTTTTAGAAAATGAGAAAGAAAGAAAAAAAACGATTCCACCATTGAACTCATAATGAAAAGCAATGTAAGTGGTCGCCAAAGTTTAGAATTATCAAAAGTAGAAGTAAATTTTGCCTTATAAAGATATAATAAATTCGAACAATTTATAATCAGTCGTTTTAATGATTTTTTTTAATGTTCCATACTTTATGAACACTGTGTATAATTAACTCTGAAGGGAGATTTAAATGAATGTAGTTACATATATGGTAAATACAAAACATATTGTCGGTAGTAAAAGAAACCCATATTATGAGAGATATACTTATACCCCAATATAATATTTTTAATTTATCAACGCTAGAATATTTAATAAAAAATTTATATTTCAAAAATTGATTAATAAAAATCTGTTTTAATTTAGACACAAAGGTATCACCATAATTACCCATGTAATGCCCTGAAGTTGGCCTCTTTTACTTGTAGAATATGTTTAATTGTAATGTTAGATCAAGGTCTATCATCCAAAATACACAGTATAGGGTGAGTGTTTCTATAAAACCGTTATTATTCAGGTTTTCTGAACTTTTTTTATATCACTATACTTTCTCGGGGATCTAATGGGTCTCGTTGACGGGTATTTATTAAAAAGTCCCTACTCGCTTCGCTCGTATCAGTGTCTCCACACTCCTCCACAGAGATATGTGAAGATATCTTCGATCGTTAAACTATTGTCGGTGACAGCGCTGCCGGAAATTTTCTTGGGAGGCCAGAGTTCAAAATTAAATATTTTGAGACAAGCTTTCAATTTTGTCATCTCACAGAGGTGGGGGTTGTTACAATTTCATTAAGAATTGAAAAATAGAAATTTTTATATGATTTAGTGAACAATACACGAGGTATAAACATAAAAATTTAATGGACGATATTTTAACGATTTCTATTTTATTTGCCTGAATTTGAATAAAGTTCTATAAGAGCACACTATAGTGTTATATAACAAATTTCATGTTCCTTATTTATATTCGGTGACAGCTGTCTTGTTTATGTACAGGCAACGACAGATGGACGATATGTCGAAAATTACTTTATCGGTTTCCCGAGGTCTAGAAACGTGAAAATCACTCAAAAATAGATTTCGAAACAAATTGACGATTACCAAACTTGCTTCATTCTGTGTTAGTAAAATAGATTTACACTTTAGAGCATACGTAATCAATTTTATTCTCAATTCAAATTAAATTCAAAACATTGCACTATAATATTCACTTATTACTGTCCAAGCTTAACCAGACGTTAACACATAAACAAAAATCATCTGTTACCATTTACGATACATCCCAATCAGATACCACTGCTTTTAAAATGGAAAGTGGTCCATACGGGCCGGATAAAAACACGTTTCTCCACCTATCCCAACTTTATTAACAGTCCGACACACCAGTATCAATTGATAAAATCAAAGAGAATCAATACGTAGGCCTAAACGCATTGTGAGGGACGATTAGCATATAGAAGCTAGACTACCTGAACAGGCAATGTGCATATAAACTACTGAGTTAGTGTCAGCATTGGTTTGCCTATGCATATTTACCATTAGATATTGCCTATTGCAACACACATATACTCGCATACTCGCATATAAAACGTATATTTTATCACCATTCCGGGTGGGACAGAGTCGACACGATTGTAAATTATCCAATTTACGTTCTCAAATTGTTATTAATCCCATTTAATTAGGCGGTTTAAGTTGGTGTCAGCAGGATTGTTAGTAGATCTACGGACAACAATAAAATACAAGGTAAAGATCAGAGTTCATGTTGTAAATTTGTTTACTGATTAAGTTGCCCAAAACCGTGTTGGAATGTCGACGGTGAAATTTCGTGGGTAATCCGTATCGTCGATGACTTAATTCCTTATAACTACTACAAGTTTTAAGATAATCTTCTTACCGTTCCTTATAAATTAGCTTCTAAAATAATATTAATAATCTATTCAAACTAAATAGTATTATTGATTTATAATTGTAGAAATTCTTGTAATAACTTTCTCGTTTTAACGATGGATTCTAAATTTTATTGATGTATTTTTTCGACGTTTCCAGAGTACAAATCAACTTTCGTTATCAATTGAAAACATTTCCTTATTTAGTATTGTATTAAGTGTCCTACATATTAAAATAACTATATATATATATATATATATATATATATATATATATATATATATATATATATATATATATATATATATATATATAATATATTGTAAAATGTATAGGATATTTTCTACATTGTGTTAATAGTATTTTAAACACCAACCTCTTACGTTACTTCATAAATTTATAATAATACATATGTAACTTGTATAACGGTTTTTGGAGTATCGACCTTGTCAAATCCCCAACATTTTATCTATATCGCTGAGGTAGAATTTGAGATAATAGACCTTTTAAGATATAGGCGTTATTTCAATTCCACTTTTCGAATATATTTAATTAGTGTTTAAATTGATTTATATATAATTTTGTTTTATTTTATAGTAGCTTTAAATAAATTTTAATGTATTTAAAAATGAAAAACAAACCACCAAATGATGGCATATATATAATCCCACTCACTAAGCTTGAACCAAAACCCGTTTTTGCTACTGAAGTTTAGTGCTAGTAGTTTACTATACTCTAGGTACAATATTTTCTTTAAGAAAAAACCCGTAAGATGTACTTACTCTACATGTGATGAAATGAGAGAAGTTAGGACCTTGAAAATAAATAAAAATCTACAACTTGTAACCTATATAAGTATCTAATGAATTCCCTCTCGTTTAATATAAAGAGATTAAAACAAATATGTGGTCTTATTTACTGCGAATTGACTTTTAAACAGAGTACATATTTCATATAAATAATATTGTTTTTGTATCTGGCTATGTTTAGAACCCAGTTTTTAAGTGAATAAATAGAGTAACTTCCTTTCAATAATTGCAAATAATAAAATTAACGTGAAATAGAAAATAACGCCTGTGATTGGTTTATTATATAACAGCTGTTGACTCAACTTCTTATCACAATCACGTGGTAATCAATAATTTATGATTTACTCTTACGCTGAAATAATTAGGAATAATCTATAGTAGTGAATAAAAATTTTACCTAAAGTAAATTGATAATTAGGTATTTACGTATAGATGGTGGTATTAGTTTTTATTTAGAAGATAAATAATTATGATATCACATGCAGCCGGTTCTATTGGAAATGTCACGTTTTAAAGATATGTAGTCGGAATACAATTTCCTACATGTTAGATTCATGAATGGCCCGAAGGTCATGACAAACTGTATGACGGAAATAGAGGGAAAAAGTAATGGCTTGCAAAGCAAGAGAGTGGAAGGACCTTTTACTATCACACCCTCCCCCCACCCCTTTAACATTTCGCAGGCTGTTCTGGTGCCCTTTTCTATTATTGCTACTGTGGTGACAGTAGGGACGTTGTACGCCCTCGGGGTGGGATAAAATGGCACGACGTTTTTTAATAAACAAAGAGAACCACTCAAATCAAACAGAAAGTCGTGTTTAATTTCGTCGTGTAATTTAGTTGAATATAAAGAACCGGGGTTGTTTTCCTTTGTGTGCCTTACTCTACGACAATTCAAAAAATAAATAAATAAATAGAATATTTTTAATTTATTTAAATTGTTTCGTTAGCATTGTTTTCACTTATTTATTAGTTTTCAACTGGTTTGTATCGTATAGTTTTTATATCATTATAAATAAATTTATTATTCATTTAACAAATTTAAAAAAAATTATTAATATTTGATCATATAAATTTTAATTATAAAACATACAATAATTATAAAAGTTATTAAAGATTCCTGACGACAATGAACAATTCTAATAACCACCCTATTTTTTTTTATGAAATACCTCTGGTGAAATCAAAATACAAAATTGGAAGAGGTGGGCTAACGGTTAAGGTGGGGCTTAACACTCTTCCTTAATTATACACTAAGGTGGGTTAACGGTTTTAATTTATGTTATAAAAAACAAACAATAATGATAAAATTATTAAATATTGCTGAGAACAATGATAATTTCTCAAAATAATCCTACTTTTTTTTTTTTTTTTTTTTTTTTTTTTTTACGAAATACTACAGGTGAAATCCAAACACAAAATTAGGAGAGGCTTAACGTTTAGGGGAAAATAAGAATTGAATATTTTAGATAAAAGAAACAATAATGATGAAAGTTAATAAAGATTGGTCACAACAATGAACATTTCTACAAAAACAACCAATTTTTTTCCTTCAAAATATCCCTGATGAAATTCACATACAAAATTGGAGGAAGTTGAGTTTTAGGTGACAAACAATTAGTATACGGTTTTCATTAAACACTCTCATTTGCGTTATAGTATGAACTATGAAGTAAGGTTATTTTATATACCTTCCCCTTCCACCCAAATTGATTTTTTATTGTACCGATTATACTTATGTTACTCCAATACGTAAGATAAACAATCAAAGATCTAAAACTTTTTAAATATCTACAAACCGCTCTGTTTTTTTTTCTATTGAAAATACCGCTGGTAAAATTCTCATACAAAATTGAAGGAGTTTTGGACGTTTAGATGACAAAAGATTTGTATACAGTTTTCACTAAACCTTCTCTTTTACAGTATAGTTTGAACCACAAAGTCAGATAATCTTAAACAACATTCCAATCCCAACTGAATTTGAATTTTTTTCTTTAAGTGAGCGTTTATACCTACTCCACTCAACTAATAATCAAACAAAGATCTATCACTTTGAATAGTGTCGGTACGTTTATGAAATTCAAAATGCACTATAGATCTGCCTTTTTTATTTCTCCTGAAAAAATATATTAGAAACATCAATTTTAAATTTATATTACGGTGTTAATTTATAGTTTGCTTTGTTTGGGAAAATACAGGCGTAAAATATATTGCACCACTCCAACTTTGTACTGTGTGTTATACATTACACTTTTCGAGTGTGGATGTTAAATACAATTATAAACTTTGTTACTTAACTATACATTCACAATTATTTATATTACGATTATTAAATATATTCATCGATATTTACTGAAAATTCATAGCCAATAATTTATGTAAGAATTATGTATATAATGGAATGTTTACCATAATTTGTTTATATTAAACAAATCTGCAACGTTTTAAAGTCTAAATCAACTTTTATTATCTGTGATTTATGATTTTCTTGATTACAACTGTATTTAGTGTAAGTTATTCAGGCCTTGCCCGGGTTCCTTTTTAAGATAACTGTTTTAGTTGTAATTAGTCAGGCGTCTGGATTCCTTTCTTAGATAACTGTTTTAGTTTAAGTTATTCAGGACTACCTGGGCTTCTTTCTTAGATGACTGTTTTAGTTATAGTTATTCAGGCCTGTTTAGTTTAGGCCTGATAACTTTTTTAGTTTAGGTTATTCAGGCCTTGCCTGGGTTCCTTTTATATATATATTTGTCTTAGTTTTTGTTATTCAGGCCTTGCCAGGGTTACTTTCTTAGATAACTGTTTTAGTTTTAGTTATTCAGGCCTTGCCTGAGTTCCGTTCTTAGATAATTGTGTTAATTTAGGTTATTCAGGCCTTGCCTGGGTTCCTTTTTAAGATAACTGTTTTAGTTTTAATTAGTCAGGCTTTGTCTGGATTCCTTTCTTAGATAACTGTTTTAGTTTAGCTTATTCGGGCTTTGCCTATGTTCCTTTCTTAAATAACTGTTTTAGTTACAGTTATTCAGGCCTTGCCTTGGTTCCTTTCTTATATAACTGTTTTAGTTTTAGTTATTCAGGCCTTGCCTAAATTTCTTTCGTAGATGACTCTTTTAGCTTTATTTATTCAGACGTGGCCTGAGTTTCTTTCTTAATGACTGTTTTGTTTGTTTCCTAAAAGCCTCCCAGACTGCTAAACCCTTTTGGTGTTTTTCACTTTTTCATGTAATAATTTTATCACTTAATATCAGAATTTGATGGTCAAGAAACGTTTGGTATTGGATTTATACACACAAATGATTCTAAACGTTCGATTAAATACACCAATGATATGATGTTTTCAAGAATGTATTATACATTTTTGATAAGTTTTGCTGAATATATATAGTAACTGTTTGTGCCGTACTTAAGTAACAAAATCTCTTCATATATTTTGATGGGTAAACTACTAAATAAAAACTAAAATTAATATAACACCAACATTACTTCTTACATTAGGGGTTGAAGACAGATAACAGTTTTAATAATGTGAAAAGAGAGGGGTTTAATAAGATGTCATGAATGGAAATGGGGTAAAGATTCCTATTTATTAAGATTACAAAAAAGAGCTTGATATGCATTCCCTACCAGAAATGTGACTACCAAACTGATTAAAGAAGCAAAGGCTTTAGTTGGAGATTAGGTTTCCCATCTCGTGGAGACAAAATAAGTCTGTTGCTAAAGAAGTACTTTTAATGTTCCTCGAAAGACGTAGATTTTTGTACAAAATTAAATGAAATTCTATCTCTTGCACCGGAAAATACTCGAAGCAATGTTCATTTACAAGGGAAAATCCTTATTCACAAACAATACGTTAAACGTTCAACGTTAATAAAACTTCAGCAATGATGCGTATCCTATATATTCTTACGTATTAAGCTTGAAGTAATGATTGTGAAAAGGAAGTGGTTAAGAACCGGGAAACCCGTTACTTTCTAAGGTGAAATGCTGCACAGTAATACGTTTCTTAAGGGAAAAAATAATTATGTAATTAGTTTTTAAACTTTGGCGTCACTATAATAAAACTATATTTCTCCGGAAAAGTTAAAAATAAATATTACGTTCAGTAAAATTCAATAAAACTTCGTCCAACTCAACTGAAAATAATAAATAAATCTCAGGTAACTTACATGGAAATGGATTTTTATTTATCTAGATTACTGACAAGAAGTTACCATATTTTACAACTTTTAATAATCTTGTTAAAGATTTTACAATTTTATAAATTGAAAAATCCTGCTCCTAACCACAATCTAATCTAAAAAAAATTGAAATACATAGAATCCATAAGATCTTTTGATGATTATATTTTACTATCAGAAGGTCATATTTACACAAATTAAGAGGCGGATTTATACGAACAAACTGAAATTTGGCATGTAAAATTTGGCATGTAAAATTATCAGATAAACTGTGTCATGGTGACGCAATATATAACCAAAGCTGTTTTACATATGCCTAAAAAAATTACGATTTTTCTAAAGACTGTGAGTTTATTGTAAAAAATAAGAAAATAAAATAAAAACCTTTAGGTCTTGAATAATCAAATAATATCAGGGTAGGAAGAGAACAGGAGTTGTTGAAGTTAAGAAATCTGAAAGGGAGGTATTTTTAAAAAGACTACATGAAGCAAGTTGTTGATCCAGATGTGTACTTCGAGATTTCCACATCCGTAATATAGGAGGTGAGACAGTGAGGTTTAGTCAAGTGAAGCAAACATTCATTTATCGTTATTATAACAATTTAAAAAGATAAGAAAGAAAGCTGTCTGAAGGAAATACTTAGAGACGAATCATTTGAAGATATTAGAAATAACTTCTTTTGCAGTCCAATCATATCCTAACCGTGATGAAACGTAGAGGTTTCAGAAAACAATAAGTCAGAGGTTTTAAGAAACTCGTGAGTTTCAATGGTTACAAACTTGGATTATTACATACGATTCAACCAGATAATAATTCTAAATGATAAGATTCTGCTTTTAACATCATAAAACGAAAAGAGATCGTGTGATTTTAATTATACCATTCAGGTTTTAGGACATGTTCATAAAGGAAAAAGCAATAATTTTGGCATATGAATGGTTTAATTTAACCTGATCTTGGCAAGTCTAAAGTTTATATAACATTTGTTTGTCGCAGTTCCCAATATTTATTATTTAAAATAATTATTAGTCTTGTCGCCCACATACTGTGCATCAATTTAAATCGGAAAACCAGTTAGGACTTCAGATATACACCGACATAATTCCAAAAGGCAATTTTAATCTTTGATATTATTCGAGCCAAAATAGACAAAGAGATTTTACCCATCATAATACTTCCTATGTACTCTATATATTTAACAAAGTAACAATTAAGGAAATAAGTTTTAGTTGTTAACTACTAGCATTGTCTGAAACAATAATCATTACTTATAAAATTATAAGACATATTTTTATATAACAAATAAACCCCACTAAATTTGATGCCTAAAAATAAAAAGCATAGAAACCTTACCTTGTTTCACAGGATGTCTGGCTGTAAAAATCTTCACGTGCAGAAAATGTCGTGAAATAAAAACTGCGAAGAAATTATACGAGACGACATTATATGCAACTCAGAATCAAATATGAGAAACTTGAAAAGATAAGAAGTAGTACAGTTATGGGAAAGGTTTTACCGAAGGATATTACATGTATTTCGAGACTTGAGATTTGAATGTGAACGTGTATAGTGCTGTTCTCTACAGGAGAACATTATAGAGAATACAATCCCATGCAATGGATGTCACAATGTCTGGTAAGCTAATCGTCCTTATACAGACTTAAATATAACATGTGACTTGTAGAATATCACTTGATAGAATAATATAAATAGAGTTTTTATCACAGAATTTATATTTGTATATGTTACTAACATGCTATGACGATTATCTTAGTATGTTTAAAATGTTCCTTAAATTAATAAAATAAAATATTGTTTCGTCTGTACTTTTATAAAACACCTTTTACTACCTAAAAATAGTAAACGAATAGTTATAACTGTAATTTGTGTATTGTGATGTTTTTTTTTGTTTTTTTTCAGAAGAATAGAAATAATCTCCATGATCGTTAGCCAATAGACATCTTACAAAACCAGCACGTTTATCTCTGTACTGTTATAGTACATTTCATCACTAGGACAAAAAGTGAAGCTTTTCGATATAAGCTCTATTTAATTACCGAGGCCGGAAAATAAGTGAGGATCAAAAAGTCTATTGCTAAAGAAGTACTTTTAATGTTCCTCGAACAACGTAGATTTTGGTACGAAATTAAATGAAATTCTATCTCTTTCACCGGAAAAATACTCGAAGCAATGTTCAATTACAATGGAAAATCCTTATTCACAAATAATACGTGGAACGTACAACGTTAATAAAACTTCAGCAATGATGCGTATCCTATATATTCTTACGTATTAAGCTTAGAGTAATGATTGTGAAAAGAATGTGTATTGGTTTATTGTTTCCGGGTAAAGGCACTTTCAACTGATTTTTGGCAGTAAATTCAAAACGGCGAAACCCCTGAGAGAATTCTGACCATGTGGGGTTATAAATTTCACCACCAAAGTCAGGTTCCTCCTCCTCGGAATAAGCATCTTCCTCGCTCACGTCATCAGATGCGGCAAGGTCATCATTTTTAGTTCATCATCTTTTGGTCCTAGTGATGAACCATATTTTTAGTTGTACTGGAAATTTTCATTACTGTTGAGACCGATGGTTCTTGGTGGAATTCCATGTTTAAAGATAATAAAACAAATTTTATTTTTATTTTGTACTATCCACTTTTTATTAGTCTAGCCGATCAATAGTTTCGCCTGCTAAGGCATTGACGAAACCATTGGCGAAACCATTGGTCCGCTAGACTAATAAAAATTGGATAGTACAAAATAAAAAAAAAATGTGTTTATTATCTTGTACTGGAAACCTTATAAGATAACAATTTCACAAAACCTAAAATGTTATAATTTACAGTATTTACCTTCAAACGTTTGCACAAGTTTAGAAATGTTTAGTTTGTGTTAGTGGTAAAAAATTTCCTTTCCATGTCATTCATTGCATTTTCTGACATTTTCCGGTCTCATATCTAAAATAAAATGAACTAAAATCGATGTTAACATCTGTTTTATAGGTTATTTACAATCAAGAGTATCTGTTGTTTTTATAGATGCTTTAAAATAGTTAATTATTCGTATAAACGATGTAGCAATTGATAGTATTGATCGCAGCTGATGTTTTAAGGTCCTAGGACTAAAAATAACAATTTTATCATCTCATTGCATGTATTGAAAACAACAGTTTTTGGTGCAGGATGACGAAAAAGTGTTTTTTGATGACTTCCTATAAACAGCGTCATCGATTTTTTCTATGCTACGTAAGAAATTACAAATAAACGGCATTTTTGTAAAATATTTATGGAAAAGTACCAAAGATTTTAGGTACTTAAGATTTAATCTTGCTTTAAATAAATGAGATTTTCGTGTAACTAATTTGCAAACGTTCTTTACGTATAGCGTTGATAAATGAATGACAAATAATAGGAAATTATCAAAATGACTCATAAGAGGAAAGTAATAAAAGCGTTTTTATTTTAAGCTGCCTAGTGTCTAACAATTATAATTTTTTCTTAAAAAATCATCACAATTTAAGAATTTTTATTATTTTTTTTTTACTTACGTAACGTTGAAAAAATTAAAAAAAACCAAAAAGACACGATGTTTTACTTTATTCCTTCAAGGAGAAAATTGAATCTACTAAGCTTTTTATTTTAATAATATATACAGATATAACCACATTACTGACAATTCTAGTTATATTATTCTATCAAGTAACATGTTATATTTAAGTCCGTAATACGAAGGGTATTGTGCCAGACATTGTGGCTTCCATTTCATGGGATTGTATTCGCTATAATTTTCTCCAGTCGAGAGCACCTCTGTACACGTTCACATTCAAATCTCAAGTTTCTCCGTCACTAGTACATGTAATATCATTCAGTAAAATCTTTACCATAAATTTAGAACTTCTTATCTTTTCAAGTTTCTCATATTTGATACTGAGCTGCATAAAATGAAGTCTCATATTATCTCTTCGGAGGTTATATTTTTTTATATTTGCATGTGAAGATTTTGTTGTCAGCCTTGACATTCACTTTTTTATACATTTTTATCTTTATGTATCAAGTTATCTGGACTAAAACCAATAGACGAATTAAAAAAAAAAAATAAATTGAGGTACCGTATAAGATTATTAAATATCACTAAACAATACCTGACGAACCTAAATAAATTGAATTTTTCATTATTTTCTATTATAAATATCTGTTTGTATAATTTAAGGGCAAACTCGTGCACATTTGTTTTTCACATATTAACAAAATTGGAATGGTATAGTTAGGGGCAATTTTCAAATGATCTAGAGTTTAATATGGTGTCTAGCATTTATATTACAACATTTACAAATTTCATAACACCCCAAGCCTAACAAGAAAATGAATTCAAGTAGATATATATTTATTAAAAGTCCCCAGTCTCTTAAAATATATCAAACACTAGGCCCTTATGTGGTTATGAAAATTGTTGTTATTTAACCAATTATTATTATGAAAACTTTTATTGGCTAAATTTGTATTAGTAAAATATTAACAAGCTTAATGAATTTATAAATGATATAACCAAAAATGGACACAATTTGCTAATTTCTATTGTAAAAACGCATTCAATTCATTATCACCCAAAATTACAACAAATTCATAATATTAAAAATATAGTAAACTGTGTTAAAAAAATTATCTAAAATATTCGCACGTTTTTTTAATTAAATTAAAATCTCAATAACATTTTTACCCCAATTATAAACTCCTACCGTCAAATCAATGAAGTAAATAAGGGCTTGTACCATTTAGAGTCAAAATTTTCGATTTACGTATATTAGACCTATGAATTTTGTTTAATTGTAAACTTTTATTGTCATTTATTAGATATAAAAAAAAGAACAATCCTGCACAGTTTTGGATACATATCTGGCTGGCCCTAAGACTAAAGACGAGCTGAGGTCATGCAGTTGTAGTTCAAACTTATATTTATGTCATTTTTCCAATATAATTCTAGAACTTATTTTTAGAACTATAGTGTACAATTTAAACAAAATCATTCCTTGCCAGAACCATTTATGGAGGTGATAAAATCTGTGTTCAAGAAGCTGTCTCACCCTAACATACTCAAACGTCATCTCTACGAAAAATCTCAAAACCCAAATGAAACCCAAAAAGGTGTTATGTGAAATACACTACCAAAATCAACTTTAGTTGGGTATTAAACAATCAAACTTAGGGTTATTGACGCAGTGGTGTGTTTTAATGAGGGGCGATTGCAAAAGTTAGTTCTCTAGATAAATAAGGTATAAATCAAGAAAAAAACATCTTTAAGTTCTCTCATATCTTTAAAAAAAATTTGTATAAAAATGCAGACAAAGAACTTCAAAGATATATCAATCAAAATAGTGCTAGAAAGGAGTAATTGAAGAGAAAGAGAGAAAAGAGCGAGAGTGCTGATTATTAACCTGGTGGTTTTTAATTTAGTTTTAAATATTAGTACAAAATATAAACCAAATTTTCCGAATTTATCAGGTACTAATTTTGTAAAAAACTCAATAGATATAAATAACTTTGAAATTTGGCACATGTGTTTCTAATCGCATATTAAGTATATTTTACAACTTTTATTAATTTTTTTTTTCAGTTTAATGCGACAAATCAAATATTATTACATAAAGAAATGTGTTTAGAAATTTCGAATAATGAAAAGATAATCTCTAAAACTATATATTAAATTCTAGTTAAAGGACATGAATTTTAATTCCATATATTTTGTTAAAATGAGTTGAAATTTCCAAGTCAATGTATGAAATAATGCTACCGAAGTAATTCATTGTTCTCCCTTTTAAATACATGTTAATATGAAGGGTATATGCTCCCATTTAGGTGAATAAATATCAATAAATCACGAGGTTAATAGGAGAACTCGCACTCCCACACATTCAAACACCTAAACTAACTAACACGTATACATTCTTATTTACAACCAGAAACAACATGGCTATTTCACGACAACTTACTTCTTGTAAACATCTTAACAAAATATAAAACATTACTCCCTATAAGCCTTGAAGCTACAACAAAGAAACAAGGTTATACGGTATCAATATTTAATATAATATCTAATCATACGTCCATGTTCTACAGTAGCCACATCCTATTATTACTTTGTCTGAAAAGAACTGAAAATAAATAACCCGATCTACATCAAAGAACTGAACCAAAATATCATCCACTTTGAGAATTGTAGGTGTTTGATCTCGTCCACGGCTCAATTCGTTTTCCGTCAAACAAAATCTCGTGTAATTGTATAGCAAGCTTATATCTCACCCCAAAACACTCTAATCCACATCATTTCCACCTTTGTATTGCTACTTTTTCATCAAATGATAAGAGGTTGACACACGTTTCTTTGTTACTTCCTGTCACTTATGTTTCCATTCTACAATTTTCATTGGATAAAGATATTTTTCTTTTTCTCTATTTCACAGTAAAATCACTTTACGATCGCTTTACTTGTTTTTATTTATATACTTGTTGTCATCTTCTTTCTTATATTAATCAAACAAATTATAGAAACAACTTTGATTTTATTACAACTTGTATTCTACAAAAAAAATACACGTAGAAATTACTGTTATGTATTTTAGTTATATGATACAATTGTTTGGTTACGACAACAAGTAAAGAATTGTAAACTGTACATATTTTCGTCTTGTTTAGTCTTAAATTGAGTATAATTAAAGTTTATCTTCTTATTAATAAGAATTTGCATAGTTTTATACTTAATTGATAATGATGGATTGTTCTAATTATTGACATTGTTTTTTTTATATATACGTCACTATATAGGAAGTTTCAACTCTATACACCAACTTTCGTTATCAAGTGATAAACCTAGAATATGAAGGAAAACAAAATGCACAATAGCTAGTAGTATACGACCGTGTTATAAATTAAAACAATTCATCAAAGATCTAGTTATATAACTAGGCTATGTTGACGTTTTTAAATTTTTTAATATTATAGGTTTTGTCACTTAATAACTGGAGTTGATTATTTGCTCGAAACGTTGTGTATTAGTTATAAATAAAAATGATGGCAAACGTCCACTTAATCATATCAATAATAAGAATTTATAATGTGTCCCACTATCTCCTAATTACTTACAGTTTCCAATAAAAAATACTTTGCATGCGTTTCCAGACATATGTTCATAGGGCTCTATTTTGACGCGTATAACCATCACGTAACAGCCCGTATTAATTCAATAAGATACTCATTATTTTAATGATATATGTTTCATGAATTTAGAAGAACTTTTTCAATCTACGTAAGTGGCGCAGATGGGTTTTTAAAGAACTTAAAAGGAATGCAAAGTCATACGATTTAAAAGCATATTTTTTTATTATTTATTATTATTTACAACTAAGACGTTAAAACATTTCAAGTAGTTTAAACTTTATAGTTTAACAAATAGTAATGAAATGTTCAAGAACTATTGACAGAACAAGTCGATTTATATCAATCTCTTCAACCTACTCTGATCTTGCCTGCCACTGAGGATCGGTAATGTTTTTGCAATAATCTGAGTATTTATTCTTTTGATATGTTTGAGGCGTCGTCTTGATTTATTCTGTAACGCTATGAATTTCTAAGTTGCTATGCTTTCTTTTCATACAACGGAGCCTTACAGACACATCACAGCAAATTATTGGGGAGGTTTGTATAATCTTAATATTTGTATCTCTACCACATAATTGAATATCGTACGCTCACACAGGTTTTAATATTTGCTTGTATATCAACTACTTCTTGTGCAGAGAAAGGTGAGCGTGTCTCCCCAACAGCCATTGCAGCAACTTAAATTTGATATTTAATTAGTTCTTTTTCACATGTTTTTTTCCATCTGATTTTTGAGTTCAGCGTTATAGCAAGATATTTTGCTAAGTTTGAATACGGTAATACTTTGAAATTTATAATTCAGTTTACTGTTCACGACCACCAATTCAGGTGAATCATCTGCAAAGTTTGTCATATTCGTGTCCTGCAACACTGTTAATTCTGGCGTGTAAAGCAAGTAGGCTACAGTATTGGATCAAGGACACTGATCTGAGGAACTCCAGCAATTTGGTCTTCAAACTGAGATTATTCGTCATCCACTTCCATTCTAAAGTGCCGAACTTCTAGACAAGACTTTGTAAATAGCATTGATTCATAAATCAATGTGTTATTCAGCTTTTATTTAAGTTCCTGGTGACATACCTTATAAAAGGCTTGTTTCACAGGATTGTATAAATTGATATTTTCTATTGGGCTTCGAGTATGTAATAAAGTTATGCTAACTTTTTGCTTTATAACTTAAAGTATGTAATGCAATACATATTTTAAAAAAAATTCTCTATAACTTTCTCTTTACTTTTTCTAAGATTTAGATATACATTAATAAATATTATAATATGTTGTTATATCCTCACAAGAAATATTTATTTTTTGAAACTTTTTTGTAATTAATCTCCTGCGTGAAGTTGGTTTTTTTTAACTAAAAATAAATAATATTTTATATTTGTATTTTTTGCTATGCTTATGAGTAGTTTTAATACTAAACCAATATGGATATTTTGAAATATATATAAACCAAAGCTGATACTAAGGTCTATTATATGGGTATGAGCTATCCTACGAAGAGGTCACTATTTTAAAATTAATTTGCCAGAAATATTGAACACTATATGAATTTGACACTTTAGAGTTATGTTATAATGATATGTTAAAAGTAGGGTACCTGCGAAATTTTTTAATTTTTTTAAATTTTTTTTTTATTATTATTTTTTATAGTCAATCACAACAAATAACAACGTCAAAACACAATAATGTTACGTTTGCATTAAAATTATTTAATTTGGATAACAACTACAAATTGTTGATTTGCAGATTACATGAAAATGTGTAAAACTTAATAAAGAAAAGTAAAGAAAAATAACAGTAATAAATTATTAATGATCAAAATTTATCCTCTATTTGAATTGATATCCATTGATAGCTATGCACTGATAGCAACGAAACAAACAAAAAGTGTCTGAACTGCTCTTGGAAAATTTGCGTGGTATTAATAGTAATTCATCTTCAAAGAAACTCAATAAAATTCGTTATCTGTTGCTATAGGGAGAGAATAAACTTCTATTTTTCCTCAAATTGCCCCATAGGAAGATATTACAAACAGTCATGTATGGGATCTTGAAAGTCAGTCCATGAAGTTGATGTCGCGATCTGTCCAACGGTTAGGAAAATCTCAATCTTTATCTGCTTCGGCCACAAAATTCTTGTCGTCTTGGAAAAAAAAGTCATATAGAGCTGAGTAACATGAGGAAATACGTGATTAGTTAATATTCATGCAGATCTGTCTCCAGTCATTTTCTGATGAGATATTTTAGAAATCACATTCTTGGTGACGGCAGCCCAAACAGTTTTACCCTTTTATTTCAAACACTCTTCTTGTAAGATGGGTGTTATAATAATTATAATTATGTCTGTTTATATGTCCTGTTCAGTAAAATAACCTTTCTTTAAGAAAGAACAACAACAACAACAATAACAATTCTTTCATAGCCCACGCCATCTTTTTCAACCTTTTCAATTACCTTAGACAAAATTTCACCCGTCTGTCTTGATTATCTTCAAGCAGTTCGTAAACAAAACGTGTTTTTTTACCAACTATTCAATATAATAATTCACTGTTTTTAGGTTAGAGGTCACACATAAACTGTTTGAACACACCTACGAAATTATTTGTTTGTTGTGTTTTAACAAAACAACATCTGATCGTTATTCAACAAATGGCAATTCATATTTTAATAGCATTGTATTGTGAGAGGAGAGGGTTGGGTTCTTCAATGAACAAAGAAAATGTTTTAAAAATAAATTTTCCTAATTTGGAATTAGTAAACACGACAATACGCCCTAGACAAGGTTCACTGATTCATGACTAAACCGAACTATAATTTATTATGTATCAAACTCACGTTTAAATATTGTTATACATTATAATTTACTGCAATTTTAATACTATCAATAATATCAGTGCAATTATATGATAAATTAAGTGGATAGTTAGTTATTGAGATCATGGACCGGAAATAATTGTAGAGGATTTTAATTTACGGAGTCATGACCTTCTAGTCGACGTGGTATCTTTAGATTCGACTTGGCTATAGTATAAATCTATGGATATTATCCGTTAAATATTTGGTTAAACTAATTTCCATAACAGAAGCGTGTAATAGAAGTTGTTGTGTAACTATATTCATATTTCTTAAAATATATAGAAATATTTTAGATGGGAAAAACTGATCTTGACTTATATTAAAATATACTTTTATTCGTACCTCTGAGTAATAAAATTTTTTATTTCTCATTGGCCTCTGTCAATCAGTCTCATCCATCTACCGTATAACTTAAATGGTTGAACAATATTTTTTTTTGCTCTATAACTTTTTATTTTGTTAATATATTTAATACAGTAATTCAATTTTGGTGTAGTTACCTAATGACAAATAAGAAAATATTTTTTATCTTAAAATTGGTCGTTTGTTGATCAAATGTAGCTTCCTTAAAAAAATGTACTGGTTGTATTTTATCCAAAAAATGAAGTTTATCAGTATAAAGTATATACATGGAATAATTATAAAAATTTATAATTTATCCAAATCGGCTATGTAAAATTCGGTAAATTTTAAGTGAATAATATAATCAAATGTGGTTTTAGATTTTTTCACATTTCAAAAAATGTTTATTGGTTTAATTTCCACCACCTTTGAGTTATTACAACTTTTTGACGCATTCCATCCATGGTCGTTTTCACGTTTTAACTAGAAGGTAAAAAACCTACTTTTTTTTGGAAGCTTGCGATTATTAGTTTTGGGTTTAGTTTTTTAAGACTGCATTCTTTTGAAATAGGTTTTAAATATTTTGATCCGATTTCTATAAAATATGTATTTTGATTCCTAGTCTTTTGTCCATCAAATATCGAGTTACTAGGACAAATTTATAAAAGTAAACCATTAAAAACATTGCTAAAATATGAGCAAATTTTTACCAATTTGTTTGAATTGTAAAACACTGCACAATGTAAAATCCAATATTTTCTATCCACAGATAATTTAATATTGACATTTCAATACCTTTATACTACGTATATGCTAGGAAATACAAATTGATTAGGTCAGAATCATTCTGTTTCATTATCTAATTCCTATCTGGAATTGTAAATTGATTTTGAAAACTGAGTAAATTTTAGTTCCAAAATATTTGATAATATGAGTATATAATAAGAAACCAAGGAAATAAACTATTATTACCGGTATGTAAGAAATAAATCAATTTACAAGTTTAATTTTTATTTAAGCATTAATAATAATGGAAATATACAAATAACGCACACTGTGACACAAATTACAATTGGGTCTGAGGCACAGCTACTTAAACTGAACATAACAATTATAAAATAAGGCAATGCACTAATAATTAATTGAGCAAACCATCATTGTTACAACATTTAATTTGTATTTTTTTGGTTTCCAAGGATACAAATGAACATAATTAAAAAATGTTTTAGTGTGAGTCTAGTTTTTGATTGTTGTAGACAATCGCCAATAAATTGTATTTTTAGTTTTTTATCAATAACACGCTTATCCTTTAACCTAGACAAAAAGTGAAAAAAAAAGAAAGAAAAGAACAAGAGTTATTCAAAAAAGATTTTTGATAAGAAAGAAGTGTTCTAGCAATCATACCACGTGATTACCACTATCGTACTCAATATATTGTTTATCTGAGGGTGGGAAATAAAAAGTTCACTGTAACGAGTTACACTTGTGGAAACCTTAATTACTAAATGAATGAAAACACATTATTCCGCAATATACACATTGTTTGTAAAATACAAGACGACTTTTCAATCACCAAGTCATCACCTGTAGTTGATACATGCAGACACACACCCTACTGACATGGACTATGTCTGTCAGAAGAGTCTGTGTCCATGTAACAACTTATTGTGATGCCTTAGTCATTAAAACGTCGTCTTTTATTTGTATTGCACAAATACTGTAAAGTGAACACAGTGGAAATTTGAGATTCCATTCATTTGTTACAATTATGAAGGTTTATTAACCTGAATCGAAGTATTCTGCGTCATTCAAAACTGACACAGACTAACAGAAGCCATCAAACGGACTCAAATTATTGTAACATGCGTAAATAATTGAACAGCCAAGGTAAACCCGTTTTACTTAGACCAGGTCATTCGTTTAACGTTGCAGATCAAATTATAACTGTCGCTTGAGGCTATAAATTACAGGTTATAAAAACTGAACATATTTTTCAATTTTTTTCCCCAATTTATATTGTATGTTTTTAAATTTTTTTTTGTATATTAATATAAAACTGTCTTGTAACAAGTTCTTGTGCAATAATTTTTAAATTTTGTAATATCTATAGCAGTTTAAATTACCGTGTGCCTAAATTATTTTTCCTTTCGTGAATTTTTCACGATTTTCTTTTACATCTATTTGGGAATGAATTAAGTTTACAACTAAACACTCTTACTACATTTTATGGTTTTGGCAATGTTTTCTTATAATTTTGACTAATCCATCTTAGATTAAAGTCATTTTCAGTTTTTTAATAATAACATGATATTCCCTCGTGGTTACACTCCAGTGAGAACGTGATTGGAAATCAGCTGGATTTACATTTTTTTCTATATATTATAGTCTTCAGTTAGATTCCTATTTTTCACATCAACTCTATTAACCAAATCTTATTCTTTCAGACTCCAACATAGTTCAAGAACTAGAGGTCTTTATTTAAGTTATGTACTTCTTTTTTTCTATGGTCAATTTTTTTAATCGAATAGTTAGATTTTCTGTAGTAAAATTATCTTTACACAAAATATAGAACGTTCATGGTTTTAGTTCATTGATTACTACTTGTCTATAATATAACAATTAATGTTTACGCTTTAGAATCACGGTTACTGATTTGTGTGTTTTAGGTTGCATTCCCTGTCTGATACCAGCCTCAATTACAAATCGTGGATGAAACTCACCAGCGTGTAGCATGAACTGGTAACAATCTACTTGCAACGTATGTAGTGTTCTTTCCCACCTTGAAAGGGGGGGAGGCCTATGACGGACGGGATTCGAGTGAAATGCCCCAGAACAGTTCGACATATGTCCCTTGAATTTATCTATTTTTTTGCTAAGTTATCTAATTTAAAATGGGGTTCTCGAAATTCTCGGGAAGGTCCACTGAATATGTCCCACAGCGATAATTATATAGATTTTAATGGTTGAGCTACAAATAGACCTAAGCCTTTCGACATTTCATTTAAGTTAAAGCTGTATGAAGTTACTTTTATAATTAAATGTATGCATTGACTTATTAGGAGTTGATTACCTAGAATAGTTGGCTAAGAGGTATAAGGGTATTTAACACATCTAGGGAATGGAAGAGGAAGTTTTCAGTAGTTAACCCTATCTTGGTTAAACTGTATTATTTTATTTAGTTTTGACACGAAGCAACCATAACATTGTATTTTATCGAACGGAAAACATACTTTATAACAAACACGAAACCTACAGAAACAGACAATAAACGGAATTAAATTCTTGTTATATAGTTTTTAAACGTAACAATCAAACAAAAATCCAATGTTTTAATTTATAAGAAAGTGAAAACATCCGGATCTGCCAAAGAGAAATAAATACACAGAAGAGTAAAAGACGTTTTCCCCTCTGTGTAAACAAGAAAGGAAAATCCCATTCCTCTACAACCTTCATTTCATAACTACCTACGTTAAAATAAGTTGTTCCTGCCACTTTCAAGGAGTCTTTACTAAACCTGCCCATTACCGCTCTACACTCTACTTCATTTCAAAGAAACCAACTCATCATTTTTGACTAATTAACCTTCTACTTCGACAAGGGAAATCTCTCTTTTCTTAAACCAAAATACTTTCCTTCATTTTATTGTTGTATTTTTCTATGCTCTTACTTTTAAAGAATTTGAAAAGAATAAATAACTGTGGTAAGTTAGAATGTTAATTGTAAAGGTATTTATTATTTTTTTATCTTAATTTAAAATACTCGTTATTTAGTTTTCTATATACATTTCATTGATCAAGTGAATGAAAACACATTTTTCATAAAACCCACTTTATTTGTCCAATGCATTACAAGACGAAGTTTTAATGTCTACGTCATTATCTTCGCTTGTTACATGCACACAACCCTATTGATACTAGACTGTGACTTGCAAAATCAATTACTCACAAGCCTTTTTTTAAAAAAAAAAATGTACCTTATTCTTTATAAAACATTATATGGATTTATAAGTAATTTAATTTTGATGCATAAAAGATGTATGTTTACAAAAGTAATAAATGAAATATCAATTTAATATTTATAGTTTTATTTTAAGGTACTTGAAATAAATTATGAGTTGATTGTAATTTTTTTAATTACGGGTTTTTCCGATACAAATACTTACTTTGCAGAAATTTTCTCACTTTATCACCTCAGAGATTTCCACCTATAAGACTTTTTTTTACTTCCTAAGTTCCTAACGCCATATTGTATCTGAGGTTTAATTACCATATCATAAAGCCATTTAAACCTCCATAAAGTCATTTAAAGTTATAGGTGGATGGAGACCCCAGTTGTTAACAAGAATTCACTTACAAGCTTAGTGATCTGGTTGTTTTCTAATATTCATGTAAGCCTTCTATCCAGAGTAACACCTATATATTTAACATCATCTGAAATTTCTATGTTAGTACTTACTAGACTTACTATAATTCTGTCTATTTTAATGTTTCTCGTGAAGGTTATGATGGTACTATTATCAGAGTTAACGGAAAGACCCTCGTTCCTTCACCAGTCTTCAGTCTTCTTAATCTTCTATTAATTAATTCTTCAAGAACACTTAATAAATTACCTCTCAACACTACTATGTCATCTGCATAACTATGTGTGTAAAAACCTTATTTATTTAATTCAATTTTAAAGGGTCGACTACCATGTTCCACAGCATTGGTAAGAGAATTCCTCCTTGTGGAGTAACCCACATATAATTTCTCTTTCTTACTTAACCATCCTTAAAACCAAATATAATCATACTGAAATTAGTTTTTTGTTATAGAATCTAATCAAACAAATTTTTAAAAAACCATAGATTTGGCCTAAATATTAGCATATACAAAATTAGATTAAAGTAAGTCATCGCGTTTGGGCTCCAGAGAGTAATGAACTACACATACAATGCAAGGCAAACGACAGTCAACAGTCGTAGAACAGAAATAATTTAAAAAATCACTTTTTTTATTCACTGGGTTTTCAAAACATATATATTCCTAAAAATATAGTCCTCGATTTACACCCATTACATAACTTTTTCAAAACTACACATATGATAAAGTAAAAAAAAAAAAAAAAAAAAAAAAGACCAAAGTAACTTGGTTATGTAACCGAAACAAATATTGAACGCTATTTTTTCTTATCTCCTTTCATAAATATATTAGCTGTTTATCCCCTTTAGATTATTAACTGAGACTGAGAAAACGCAACATCATAAAACAACATATAACTTACCTTTTAAAAACATTATATATTCTATGCCAACAATCCATCTTAACTAAACTTATCTCAACAAAATGCGCTCCTAAAACTGATCCAAACAAACATTACATATTTTATATTTGTCTCCTCCGATCTCTTCCCCATCCAGTACTACCAAATATAGAAGAAAATTGCTTGCTATTAAGCCTATTGCTACAATATATTACAGCCGTGAAGGATAATATGCCTTGGATTGCTATATATAGAAAATGTGTAGCCTCCCACACATACATTGCGTTTATCGCGATCAAGAAGGACAAAAGAGAGGCAGGAGGTGGGATATTACTTTAACAAGTGGGACGTACACTAGCATTATCGTAGTCATGGCATTTATGTTACACAACGTATGATTGCTGCTTGAGTCCATGAGATAAGCAATTGAATCAATTCCAATCAAAAATGGCAGGGTGTGTTTTGGAAAACATATATTTTACGACTAAGTAATGGAGTATAAAACGCTACTTAGCGGCGAGTGTTATTGATAGCTTGGTGTGGCGCAGGGTAATGAGTTTGATCCTTTTTTTTTTTAAAATATTTATTATTGTGAATAATCACCACTTATAAATCGGACGCAAGTTGAAGGTCAAGAATCCTACACTGAATAATAAGTTACTAAATAGGTGTGGTGATGGTTTTATGTAGATTTTTCGTAATTATACCTTTAAACAGCTAATTATTTCATTTAAGATTTTAATGCTTCGGATAGAACAGGTGTTTCTGATCATACTAATGAATGCCTGAGATTAGTTTCTGGAACATAGTAATGAAATTACGCGTACGGAATTAATTCTTATTGATATTCAAATTTGATTACATTTAAAACCTTATAGATATTTTTATTGTATAATAATTTATTATGTATTCCTGCAATAATTCAATTTGTTTTCACCTAATTAGTGTTTATGGTAGAAATTTCTAGTTTGGTAGAATAAATGTTACACTTTTTTTTATTTCCAACTAAGTCTTATATCTACTTTAATGTAATAGCAGATATTTCTTGTTGAAACTCCATATTCAGGGATAAAATAAAGGTCGTTAAACAAATTGCTGTTAATAGTAAGTATGATGTTAGTTTAATAGATAATATTTTAAGAAAAAAGTTAAAACGAAGAGCTGAAAATTTAGTCTAATCTTCCCATAACGAGAGCATTGAAATAGATAAATATTGTAAATTATCTTATATCAACGGAACTAGTTTTAAATCAGTAACCTTATTTCAACTAAATGTAATCGTAAAGTTGCCTTTTATTGTACAAAAAATCTAGGGAAAATGTTTGTCAATAATAAAGATACAAAAGAAATGTTAGAAAATAGTGGAGTTTATAAAATATCTTGTCAAGATTGTGACTCTGAGTACATAGGTCAATCAGGTAGATCTATAAAAGTTAGAATTAAAGAACATGCAAATAGCTGGAAACATGGCTATAGAAACTCCAACTTTCCTAACCACCTTTTGGACTCAGGTCATAGTTTTGATCCGAAATTGAATGTTAAACTCTTACATATAGAAAATAAAAGCAATAGATTAAATAATTTAGAATGTTTAGAAATAAATAGATCTATTTCACTTAGGCCTATTCTCAACTTAAATGACCAAATTGTATTAAATTCGTCACCCCTTCTAAAACCCACCCGTAACATAGTTCATTAACCTTTATCTACCTTCTAGGTCATCCGCCTACCTTTCCCGATTTCTCTATTGTATTTAAGTTTCCTGTTACTTATGTTTAAATAGTTGTCGATACCTGTCAATTATCAGTTGCCCGATGATGCCGTAAGGCGAAAAAATTTTAGCTCATTTATATTATTGAAATATTTGAAACTTTAAGCTTTTGCTTTATTTTATCCTTAAGTCTTTTTTGTTATTCAAATCTAATAACACTAATTATTACGAAATGTGTCAAAAACAATATCTTGAATATTACCTCCTGATAAGGTAAAAAGCTATTTCTATTACAGCAATATAAGGGTTAGATCTGCATTGTTCATAGAAGATGTACCCCTGTCTCATGAGGGTTGATGTTTGTAATACGGAACCTCCCCTGAGTATGTACCCACTTATCCTTAATTAATTTTACAATCCAGTATAATACAAGGTACACGAACTCATTACTTCGTACATTTGACACCAAGAAACACATCGTCTAATTTATTTTACAATAAACATGAGTACATTAATTTACTTTAAATTAAAAAGTAACAAGTTATATTTATTTCAATTAAAAACGTTTTAAAATAAATTATTAAAACCATGCAAGTAGGCTATTTTCCTGACTACAAGGAGGATATATTATTTATCACAGTTTTAATAAAGGTTGTTCCAAATTGATATTCTTAGAAATGGTAGCTGTTACTTCAATTAATGTTTCATTATTGATTTATGATATCTACAAGTTGCATTTCGTTTTGGTACATTAAGCATTCTTAAAGTATTATTTAGTCTATTTAAACTGAGGATCCATCAATAACAGTTAATAAAATACTCAGCTGGTGACACGGTGACTTGAAAGAGGCCCATATTTATTTGTTGGTTTTAGTGTCTTCACTTGTCTACCGACTGTGAAATTACCATTGATAAACAGGTCACCGATTCAAATAATTCTCTATTTAGTTCATCTTGATCATAGATGATATAGAAAAACAGAAATTTGGTAACCATTTAAATTATACTCAATGACGAGATGAAACTCTCTGTGCTCGTTAATTTGACTAAAATTTTGCTTAATTCCTTGTGTTCTTCTAGGAAGAAACAAAGGACCTCCACTGTTTCTATTCATAGTAACCTGTTAGCGATCTCTCTTATGATTTCTTCCCATGAATTAAATGCTCTCTCAACCAATACCTGGACCTGTGCTACTTGTTTCTACGCCTCTAATATATCCCAATTCCAAAAGGATTCATTTCTAGTATTTTCCTAACAATGGCTCTTTCTCTTTTCCTAAAGCTGTGTCCAATCTATCTTCATTTTTTTTATTAATTGGAACTCAGTGGGTTCTTACTTTGCTAATTCATATTGGTAGCTTTTTGTTCCTGATTCTGTAAGGGCATTTTAAAAATTATATTTCTTTAAAAAATCACAAATGTTGTTTAACTTCTCATATCGTAGTTATGTAAACTTCACATACATTACATTAGATAGAAAATATCCTCATCTTAATTCTTCCAAAAAATTTGTTTAGTAAAAATTTGAAACGTTTATATCATTACCCATATATTTTCCAATTTTGATATCATGTTTTGAGTAATTTTGTCCCGACATAATAAAGATATTTTCTAAATTACTTCATTGTCCAATATTTTACCACGATTAAAACAAATATAAATATATACCAAATACTTTCTTTTCTTTTTTTAACCTATCATCATTTTGAAATTGATCAATGTTGTATACATCTTTGTATTGACGTATAAAAGCAAGCTACATACAAATTTCCTAAAAATCGGAATAAAATTGTACAATTTATTGAGTTTAATTCACTTACGTTTTAAAAATGTTTTCTATCTCCGATGCCACAGTTGCAATAATTAAAGAAAACCAAATAGATGTAATTTAGTTAAAAGTAATTTGATAATAAACACTTTTAGAAATTTCAAAAACATAATTTGTTGGATTCTTTAGATGGTTACACCAACATAAATAAATGTTTAGCTAAACGTTAGCTTTTTACCGTTATTTACTACAATATGTTGTCATCCAACAATTTCATAACTAAGAATTCGTTCCACATATTTATTAACCTACTCGTTAATTTATTCTAGAACACACTGTTCAGATTAATAATTTATTACGTTCAATTTGAACTTCGGTATATTTGAATGGTGTAATCAGAAAATGAAATCAGGTACACAGTTAAAACAGTTTAATTTTAAACAGGAATTAAATTTTAATTCCTCCGGAACCGTTGCATTTGATAAATAACGAGTAATAAAATAAGTTTACTGAAATTGCTTCATGTTGGACAATTAATTAAAATGTAGTTAAGACTGTAATTAAACCACTTTTCGGTTTGTTAAATTATAATGTCATTTAGGTAGGGTTCATAATAAAAGCGGTAAATTTTATTACAGCGTTACTCCATTCGGTTCAGGAAAGCTGATCTCGTTTTGCAGATGACTAATTAAAACTGCTTGTCACAAGGATTGCCTCTTCTTTATTATAGAACTGTTCGTTGAATATGTTTAATGTTTTTAAGGTAATATGATATGAATTTAGAGCTCTCGTTGAATCTTTATTCAAAACACGTTTAAGTATCTTTAGCTGTTAATATGTTTAAAACGGTTGAGTAAATTTAAAGTAAATAAATATTTTAATATTATTGGAAGGTTTTAAACGTCGTACGTACGATGAAATATGTTGAGCTTATTGTTACACCCATTATTACAACAGACTTAATAAAAGGATGAGGTATGATTAGTTGAATATTATTTATTGAGTTCTAATGAGACGAAAAACGTTTTTTCACGTCTCTTATTTACAACGTTTTACGGAATAAACTATTTTATAGCATTTCACATTTGAGATTACGGGTAAATTTTGATAGTTTTTTTTGTTTCTTTTTTTAATTTTCGTTAGCACAAAACGTAGTTGTAACTGTCGTAAAAACATACATCAATATCCTATGTTTTTATATATAGTTTGTTAAATACGAAGATCCAAGTTGTATAAATAAATTAAATGTGATGAAGATATTGAAAAAATATTTAACAGTTCAAATGAAGCGTATTATCCCATAAAGTAAGGTCTAAATAATTATTTGACATTTATAAAAGTTTTTTTTTATAACATTTTTTTTGAAATTTGAAGATTTATTACAAAACTACAACCTTACACAGACTTAGATTAGGTTAGGCTAGGTTTAGTTATTATTTTTTTTACACTACTAGCAAGCTGTAATTTTTAATTACTTATTTGGAAAAATTAGTGTAGGTTTTAATTATTCAATATTCACCTAAATATTGTAAAATTGTTGTTGCCTGTTTTGAACTATATTTACTTTCCAACTATTACGATGGGTCTCGTGTTTTTATTTCCTTTTTTCTTTTTTTTTTAAATGTCTGCTCCAGTATTATTGAGAGATCACAACAAATACGATTGGTTAAGTCTTTTAGAACATATCTTAGCACTAATTTTGAAAACAAAATAGGAATTTTGGAATGTGTATATACGGGAGCTTTCCTTCAAAACATTGAGCTTCATTAATATTAAAAACAATTATTTTAATGGTACTTTAAATAGAATAAGAAATATTTAAATAATAAATTTAAAACGAGCAATTAAACGTAGAGTAGTGTTATATATATATATATATATATATATATATATAGATTTATGTATAAGACCTTTCGAGTGCCTAATGGTACGGGCGACGACCTATTGGAGGCCTGGAGTGCTTGAACTCAGGCATTCAAAAGGTCTGTTTTCATACACTAAAACGACCTTTTGTGCCCTCTGTATAAAGCGAAAACGTCGACGAACCTTTTGGATGCCTAGAGTGCCTGGTGTGAAATGTACGGGAAACGATATTTTGAAGGCTTATATACGATCAGTTACAAATGCCACCTATTGAAGTCTTATACGATCAGTTACAAAAGTAACATTTTAAAGGCTTTAGTTGACGCCTGTTCCTGTTAATTTCTATTTTCTGATGCCTGTTATCACCATGGTATAAGTCATCATGTTTTATAGACCTTTTGAAGACCTGCTATTATTTAAATAGAACCTTTTGAAGACCTTATGCTCTGCAATAAACTTAATTTTGACATTACTTTGTCTGAAACATTATTTGAGTAAAATTTTGCGTCACATAACAATATTGTATAGTTTTAATACAAAAAAATTTGATTTAAAAATTTTCTCATATCACTTACTTTCTTTCATTAAAACTATTGTTTGTCAAATACTAATGAAGTAACTATTTATTTTAAATATAACTAGAGGGTACATAATCCTCTGTTCGCGGTACAACTCCCGTTCAGCCATTCGTTGTCCTCGTTTTCATAATATAGTTAACAGAATGTTATAATATGTTACACATTATTAATCAGAAGACGAAAATAGTTACATTTATTTCTCCAAACAAGTAGGCTACGGTATTTATTTTTTCAAGTTTATAAATAAAACTATATTTTAACTAGTTACCATTTTACTTTCACACTATACTATAGTATAGAGAAAGTATAGTGATCGCAAAAAAATCGATGATGAGATTTTTGTGGATATACCCGTTTTGGGACCCCCTGAGTCCAAAAAAGTGGTTTTTACAAAATGTCTGTCTGTATGTCTGTATGTATAAAAAGCTAGAGAGAAAAATATTCGATCGATTTCAAACAAATTTGCACCAAGCATGTCAAGGCATGCTTTATTTTTGTTTAAATTTGTTAAATTGTTAAATTTGTTTAACAACAAAACACACGTCATAGTACTTTTCCCAGCCCTAAAATGTATGTTATACTGTACAGTCCTAATTGTAGTTATGCGATTAAGCAGAAAAGTGTCTTAAATTAATTCAGCAGCCTAAACAGTTACTTTTGGTAGTGTTTAACAACAAAACACATGCCATAGTACTTTTCCCAGCCCTAAAATGTATGTTATACTGTAAATATATTTTAAGTGTACTGTTTAATTTGTGTGTGTGTGTGTGTGTGTGTGTGTGTGTGTGTGTGTGTGTGTGTGTGTGTGTGGGGGGGGGGTGTGTGTTAGGTATCAAAGTTTATTAATATTTCACTACAATTATTATTATTGCATTTTATAGTGTGAAGCATAAATATTTACGTTATTGAAGAACGTTAGTTTCCGTTAACGTTTCGTTCTACAGGTTAGTGATAGACCTCTCACGTGTGTATTATTTTCATTTTTCGTATTTTGCGGATTTTGAGAAATTTTTCGGGCCTATGAATGACTCAACGATTGACAAATATTTTTCCACAAAAAATCCGAAAGGCTTAAAACGTTTTAGGGCGTACAGTTCGCCAGAACTTTCGGAAGACGCAAGTGTTTCGTTAGGAATGTCGGAAACGCATTGTGACAAGATGGATAATGCAAAGGTAGGTGACACGACGCGTAGACAGCTAATGACTGGGTTGAGTAACTTGCTAGATACAAAATTATCGACATTGGCTACTAAAAAAGACCTCTTAATTGTGTCTTCTGAGGTGAGAAGTCTGACGGAAGAGAACAAAGTTTTGAAAGCAAAGATAGACTGTATTAAAAAACAAGAACAGGTTATTATGGATAAGCTAAATGATTTAGAAGGTAGATCTAGACGTAACAATTTAATTTTTGTAGGTTTTAAATGGAATGGTCAGACAAACTTTAAAGCCCTTGTGAAAATTCTGCGTGGAAGTGTTAAAGTGTAATGACAGTTTGTGGGTCAATAGAGCGCAACCATTAGGAGCAAAGGGCAGAGCAATAATTGACCAGTTCCCTTCAGATGACGATATTGGGTGGATCATGTCCAATGTAAATAAGTTAAAGGGAACATCTTATGTCGTACATCGGGATTACAATTAGGATGTAAGATTAAAGCGAGCCTACCTTACTGCAGTCCGACGGGAGATAGAAAAAGAGTTGGGAAGACGTCGTATGCCGTTAATTTTTGACCACATTAGAATAGAAGGTGTCAAATTCACCTGGGAGGACAACACACTGATGGCCGGCCGAACGGATGGAATAGTGAAGCTGAAGGATCTATTCAACTACGATTTCTCATCGCGCATAGCGGAGTTGAGAAAGGACGGTCCAGGGAAGCTGCAACCAGGACGGACGGACGAGGAAGGAATGAAGACAACATCTTCTTAGGGACTAAACACCAATTTCTCAGGACAATGTTCTCAAACAGCTGATAAGGAGTTGGACAATATTATAGTGCCTCAGACGGTTATCAATTTTAAAATATTATCTTATAATGTATGTGGACTAAGAGCCAAGGTTGGTGAAGATTAATTTTTTCATTTACTAAATAAGTAGGATTTAATTTTGTTATTAGAAACATTTATATCTGAACATGGTGAAGAGTTTATTGTTAAGAGTCTTCCTAATTTTAAATTGATTTTTTTAGTTTTGCTGAAAGAAATGCTAATTTTGGAAGGGCAATAGGAGGTATTATTTGTTGTGTAAATTTACAGTCATCCTATACTAAAGAAGTTAGTTTCGTATGCAAACGTAATATAAAATTAATTGAAATTAAAAATTGGTTGGTTTTGCCAATTTATTTAAATTATAACAAATGGGAGAACAGCTTTGAAAATTTGTGTAATTTTATTAATTCAAATTCAGAGCAAAATTTAATAATAATTGGAGATTTTAATGGCCGAATATCTAACGAACAAAATAATTCTGATATGTATAATTATATTAATGTAACTAGTACAATTAGAGGGGTCAGAAAATCGAAAGACAGGATATTAAATACAAGGAATTATTCGAGAATTATTCCTTAATTTTGGATTAGTGGTTTTGAATGGCAGAACGCAAAGTGATGCTGAAGGAGAATTTACTTTTATTGGGAAGATGGGTAATTCTGTAATTGACCTTGCGGTTGTATCAGTGAGTTGTTTAGAAATAGTAAATGATTTTGAGGTTATAAGTCATGCAGGATCGGATCATCTACCTATTTGTGTAAATTGTAAAGTTGGTAGACTGGTAGACTTGCAGAGAGACAAAGGGGTGGGGATTGTACACTACCATTGTTGCCAAGAATAAAATGGACTAATTCAGATAACGTCTTGTTCGGTAAAAACATAGATAAGGAAATGTCAACCTTTGATGTCTTGAATGATAACCAGATAAATGTCAATAGCATGATTTGTTGTATCAAACAAGCAGCCCACTTTAAACCGAGTACAAATAATAACACTAGCCTACGGTAAACAAAAAACAACAATGGTTTGATTTCGAATGTCTGGTATCAAGGCAGCGAGCCTTTAAACTCTTAAAGCTGTTTCGCAAAACAAATTCAACTACGGTTAAAGTCGCATATTTAGAGGCAAATAAAAACTTTAAATCGTTATGCAGAACTAAGCGTAAACTACATTACAAATATTATGTTGTAAATAGTTTGGGGCAAGTTAAAGATGCAAAACAATTTTGGAATTCTATGAAAAGTTTTAAAAATACCAAAAGCAGATTAGCTGGAAATATTAGCTGTGTCGAGTGGGTGGAGTATTTTAAAAATCTTTTGAATCCACTTATTGTACAAAGGGATATTTCTTATACGGAACAGTATATTTTCGACAATGATCTCGACAAGCAATTCAACCAGCAAGAACTGCAAACGATTTTGGCAAAATTGAAAGATGGGAAGGCTCCAGGTTTTGACGGAGTACCGTATGATTTTTTTAAAAACGGCCCACGGGTTTTAAGTTCAAAGCTATTGGCTATTTCCAATAAAATATATATGGAAGAACGCGTTCTAGAAAGTTTTAAAAAATCTATAATTTTTCCCTTGCATAAAAAAGGGGATGTCAATTGTGTGCAAAATTACAGAGGTCTGTCATTTATAGATTGTATAGCGAAAGTGTTTGCTAGTTTATTGCACAATCGATTAAACAATTGGGTACACAGTCATCAAATAATTAGTGAATTTCAAGCCGGATTTAGAAAGGGTTATTCCACCATAGATAACATATTCAACTTAACTAGTACGATTCAGTTGCAACTGTCAAAGAAGGGGGCGAAACCGTATTGTTTTTTTGTAGATTTTTCCTCTGCTTTTGATACTACTAATAGAAAGGCGCTGTATTTTAAGTTATCGTGTTTGGGTGTTTCTTCTCATATGCTGAATATTATAAAAGAGCTTTACAAAGGTACAACATCGGGAGTGTGGTGTAATGCGGGCGTAACGAAATGTTTTGAAACTAATATGGGGTTTTAAACAAGGCTGTATTTTACGTCCATTGCTATTCTCTTTATTTGTAAACGATTTGGCTGATATTTTAGATGGAGGATGCGATTTTGAAGGGTTTAAGGTCAGTGTTTTATTGTATGTAGATGATATTGTTATTCTGTCCCCTACTCCTGGTAGTTTGCAGAGTATGATAAATAAACTCGAAAATTATTGTAACAAGTGGAATATTCAGGTTAATTTAAGTAAATATAAAATAATGGTTTTTAGGAAAGGGGGTCAGTTGTGTAGAAATGAGAAGTGGTGGAACAAAAGGCAACGGGTAGAGGTTGTCAATTAATATAAATACTTAGGTGTTATACTTACTCCATCATTGTCATGGGAAACTCAATTTAAGGACAAATCTATGGCTGCAAAATATGCTATAAACGCGGTATGGCACAACCTTTTAGGTAACGAGAGGGTCCCACTTAGTGCCAAGTTTACATGTTTTAATTCTATTGAGAAGGCGATTTTATGCTACAGATCCCAGGTCTGGGGCTACAAGGAAAGCGATGAATTGGAAGGGGTAATTAGATTATTTATAAAAAGATTATTTAAGTTGCCAAATAACACCCCAAATTATGTCTTGTTTTTAGAAACAGGGTTTGAAAAGGTTTATTTGTATACATTGAGAATCCACCTGAATTTTCTTTTAGGGTTTGTAGCTTTACCAAAGAATAGATTGCCAAACATTCTTGCTAAACAAATAATAAAAAGTGGCATTTACTGGTACCAGGAGTGGAGAGTGTTAGGATATAAATACGGGATTGATGTGGGTATGAGCAATATTGATAGGCTACTGGAACAGATGCTTAGTGTTATTGAAGCGGTCAGAGTTACTTGGGAGGGAGAATGTTTACAGAGGGCAAGAAATGCGACATATCACAAACAGTACCGGGACCTTGACTTTCAACTCTGCATTAGACTTGTTTTATTTGATAAATATGATATACAAACAATAAGTTGGATCATCAAAGCAAGGGCGGAACTTGTTGACTTAAACTATAAACCGTGGTGTAACGATAAAATATGGTTATGCTCCTTATGCAACATAAATGAAAACGAGACGGTTTACCATTTTATTGCTCGCTGCCCTATCCTAGCCGATATAAGAAATTTGTGCTTTTTCAAACGCAGTTTAAATAGGGGGGAATTTGAACTTTTATTAAATGGGAGAAATTGGTGGAGATTGGGGAAATTCATGAAGATTGCATGGAAATTTAGATGGGAATTAATAAATGAATTTAATTTTTAACTGTAACAGTACACAAAATTTTGGTTGGGAAGGCGGGTTACACCTAAGTTCTTGGAAGGATTACTGTAAATCTATTTATATATGTAAGTAATTTTAATTGTATAGCTGGTGCCAAATTAATTAGTTCTATAGTAATTTATATTGAATATTTTGTATGATTATATGAATATATATGTATGGGTGCACTGATGGAAAGAAGGTTATATACACACAGGTCTATATGTGTAAATATATGTGACTCATAGTATAATTTTTAACTATATTGTTTTGTTTATGCCAATCCAGCTGACGGTCAAAAAGACCATTGCAGTAAAGTACTCTGAAAAGAAAGAATATTATTAAGTTTATTTCATTTTATTTTATCTTCTATAATTAATTAATTGTGAATTTATTTTATATTTTGTATGTCAAAATAAAGTACTTTTTCTATTATATTATATTCTATATTCTATTCATAGTACTTTTCCCAGCCCTAAAATGTATGTTATACTGTACAGTCCTAATAGTAGTTATGCGATTAAGCAGAAAAGTGTCTTAAATTAATTCAGCAGCCTAAACAGTTACTTTTGGTAGTGTTTAACAACAAAACACATGTCATAGTACTTTTCCCAGCCTTAGGGCATTTATTGTCTGGGCATTGAAAGACAAGAAATTGAGATATTCGGCAAAATACACTGGGAAATCCTCACACTTAACAAATATCATAAACCACCTAACTTATAGAAAGGTTTTGAACCCGAACGGCCATAAAGGACCACCGGGTTTTCACTAATTGGTTCTGTTAAAAACATGCGTTAATGACATACCTATAAATATAAGTAAATATGTTTTTTTCACAAACACTCCCGAAATTACATGCCCTTACCACATGTAAAAAAAAAGTTTGCTGATGGCCACCTTAGGATCGTCACGTTTAGGGAAACAGGTAATACAAATTTTCCCTAGGCCCTTTAGTGGAACCGACCTTATTAACCTATCTTGTTATTTGTGCTTTAGATAATAGTATTAATACATACAACTGTTATATTATAAATTGCAAATATACAGGATGCCCTCGAAATCTCTGGTCCCCTTTTGTGGATTTGTTCCTGGAATCGAGACAAACAAATTTCACAATATAAACATAGGTCAACGGTGCTTACTTTTTCGTCTGTCTGTCTGTTTTTTTCACAAAATAATTCATATCTATAGAACGGTTTCACCAATTGAGTTCAAACTAGACTTGAAGTTATACCTAATAATGATCTATTATGAATAAAATAAACGATTATATCCAATGATGCGTTTAAAAATGGCGACTGTTAAAAATGTCATACCTAACAAACTAAAAAACCTTTTATTTTGTCAAAAAAATTCAATACATCTTTGTTGTTGCCCTTTTCAATTTCCTATCGGAAAGTGTAATTATCAAAACAATTGGATGAAGGATAATTGTTAAGTTAGGGATTATTACAGCATAATATGTACACACAATATATTGTTGTGTTTACTGTGTTGGTATAAGATGCCGGGTTGAACAAACCGATTATTACACATAACTTAACTATTATCCTTCATCCGATTGTTTTGGCGGTTACACCATCCGATACGAAATGAAAAGGGCTACAAAAATAATTTCTTGAAATTTTTTGTTAAAATGTAGGCCTACGGTTTTTGGGCAATTCAGGCTTGAAATTTTCAAACACATTATTGTATATAATCGGTTATCTTGTTTAAATAGATCATTGTTAGATTAAACTTTGTGCAAAGTTTGAGCTCAATCAGTCATATAATTCTCTAGATAAAAATTATTTAGTGAAAAAACAAATTGGTGGCTATGGGGAAACAAAGCTTGTCCGGACCCATGTCTATTTGATTTTTTTTCTCATTCTTATGTGCTGAATCATATCCTAGAATATTGCAGAGTAATTACAAAACATCCTGCATATAGTTGAAAAACTTATTAAAATTATGCAAAACATCCCAATATTGTGATTACGTACGCTGTTATTATCTTTAACTTAACTGGTATCCTTCATCCGATTTTTTTGAAGTTACAACATCCGATAGGGAATTAAAAGTGCTACAAAAAGGTGTCTTGAATTTTTTTGTTAAAATGTACTGTTTTTGTGTATATTAGGTTAGAAATTTCCAAACGGTCGCCATTACGAAACGCAAGATTGGATATAATCCTTTATTTCACTTAAAGTAGATCATTTTACTTTCTCACTATCCTACTATAGTATAGAGAATGTATAAATATAGTGATCGCAAAAAAATCGATGATGAGATTTTTGTGGATATATCCGTTTTGGGAAACCCTGAGTCCAAAAAAGTGGTTTTTACAAAATGTCTGTCTGTATGTATGTCTGTCTGTCTGTATGTCTGTCTGTATTTCTGTATGTAGACAAAGCTAGAGAGAAAACTATTCGATCGATTTCAAAAAAAAAAAACACCAAACATGTCAATTAGGCCTGTTCAGATTCACGAAAAAGGGTTTTGACAAATTTTGAAAAATAACCCCCTTTATGGCCAAAAAACTCCCAAAAAAATCAGTTATTATTTTTTAAATAAAAAAACGGCTCTAACGATTTTGATAAAGATTTTCTTATTTTTAGCCCTAACGTACTATACCATATGCGAAAATCGGCATCTTTCTAAAAATTCTCGTTTAGGTAATAATAAAAATAATAATTTTATTATTAAAAACTCTCCTACTTTAATGTGTTCCTTCTCCTACTTTAATACAATTGTGAAGTCACAGTGAATCTGTTTAGTAATTTAAATGTGAGAAAGTATGTGCCAGTTTCTGGTACCGTTTATTTAGGTATAACTTCATGTCACGTTTGAACCGAATCGGTCAAACACATCTCTAGATAGATATCAATTATTATTTTGTTAAAAACACATAGAACCTACATACAGATAGAAAATCATTGTTTTTAAAATTCCTTTAGACTTAAAGAAAGCGAACACTATCCCAATTCATATTGCCAACAATTAAAAATAGCGTACGCCTTTTACATTTTAGGAATCTTGATTTTCTTAGTAATAACGATGCCATTTTTTAATTATGATAATTAATATTACTACTGTTACATATTAATTGTAAACAAGTGAATGGATCAAAACAATAACGAACTTTGTCTAAGAACTGTTTCTTGTTAAATAAGAAAGTTTGTGTGTATGTATATATAGAAGCACACTTTAAGAGTGTTATATAGGTAAGGATTTTTTTTTTAAAGTACTAAAATTAAAATGGATGAGTCAGAGGTGGGAGGCACAACAAATTACCTGACGTTAAAGTTGAAGAAGTCCTGGAAAATATTTCAAAGTTTTTAAACAATAAATCGTACTATAGCTATTTAACAACTCGAGCAGAATATTGGAGAACTCAATAATTCCAATAACTTATTTCAATAACCTATGTATGGTCAAAGTTATAGGCTTCTTTGGCGCAGAAGGATAGCACTTTCGTAAAGAATCTTTAATTGTGGTGTCATGTATTTATATTTAATTTTAGCAATAAATGAATTACAGTACTGTAGTTATTAGTTAAAGCACAAATTTGGTAATTTCCCTAGTTCACAATATTATCCTGAAAACGGAAAGATAGACAGCCAGAGTGAAGTCTAAAGAGGACTTTATTTTTATTATATAGAGGAACTATATTAATCTTTGTTTTTCTAAATCTTAGGTAGTTGGTTCGAATCTAAATCTCGTTATTTTTTTTTAATAAGCGTAAAGATTTCAATTTATTTAGGAAAGGCTATTTATAATACTAAATTAATTACGATTCTACAAAGAAAGTACGTTTGTTGTTTTTAAGATTCGTGTTAAATAGAACATTGTTGAAAATACAATAATGAGACACCGTGAAAATAATGGAGGTTACAGTTTTACAAAAACAGAAAAACATCCCCCCAGCCCACATCCAAAACAGAATCACGGACGCATGTTATTCACAATTATCATCTCATCAGAGAATAAACTATATTTCCGTTCCCAAAGTTGGTTTGTTCACATGCAGGCCTATAGGTTACTCATCAACATTTGAAGAATTGTGCCAGGAAGTAGTTCTTCCTTCATTGGAACAGACTGAGCTTGTTAGGAGTGTTACTGAAAAAAAAAACATCGAGCTTCAACTGAACTAAACTAAGATGTCTACAAGGAATTGTTTAATCAAATATTTACACATTTTATCTTTACAAAAAAAACTGTTCTGCAATTTGTGAAACACGTAAAAACATTTTGCCTTAAAATAGTTGATTTTTTTTTTTTTTTTTCACAAATTTCTTTATTTATCGAAGTTAAAGAGACCAACAGTCAAAAACGAAATATATTTTATCTAACTTCGTTTTAAGATATGTTAAACAATTTGAAGAAAACTGAACAAAAATTACGCGAGCTACTCAATTCGCCACAGTTTTGAAACCCCAAAAATCGGTTCAAAGCTTTTCCGATTTCTCGATTTATTATGGATTTAGTAATTTATATTAAACATTGAATTTAAAAAAAAAAACGGTTAAATATCATCAGAATTCTTTGACAACTGTATCGAACTCATCCAAAAGAAATGTTTGTGACAAATAAGTTGAAATTACTCAATCAAACTTCAGAACAATCAAAACTTCAATAGTACAGTTCAATAGAACAGATTAAGTACGACAATATATACATTAAATGCTATATGACATGTAGGATAATCCTATCGTGCTTAGTTTTCGAATATCCGCCATATATTTAAAAATAAAATAACATTATAACTTTAGAAATATATATGATATTGTGTTCAGATTTGATAAACGCATTTTTCATGTAACGTTTTACACGAGATTTGAAAATGATTTCCATTTTAAAATGTTAAAGTCTTATACTGTATATTGAAAACTTGTTAACCTTATAAAACAATTACAAGAGAGTGAAACTTTTATTTGTTAATGACGAACAATATGGTATTTATATTTTTACTGTAGCAGTAAAAGAATATATATTTGAACAGAAAAGGGAAAATTGCATCACAAATATTATATAATTTTAACAACAAATAAACTTGTGCTCTATGAAGTAAGAATCGGTTGACATTTGATGGTTGGTGAATTGAGGGGTTGGTTTTGAGATTGTCTAGATAAACATTTATAGTTAGTTATAGAAATTCGAACAAACAATATTAGGTAGTAGCAAATTTAAAAGAAATAGTAGAAATAGGCTGTGGATATCTAGTTATGACTCACTTACGCTCAGTAAGGAGGGAGTAATGCAACGTTGTCACATGGTATGTTTTTTCTACCTGTGGCGCAGGTAGCCGACAAGATGCCGAGGATCCCCCAAGAAAAAAAAACAAGTGTTATCCATTTAATTCACGTTTCTTAACGGAATTAATTCAACAAATCGGTCGGGAAAAACACCCTGGATAAATTGTATTGTTTTATATAAACTGTTGTTTCCTAAGTATTACATGGAGAGAAATTGCACTTCACCGTCCAGTAGTTCAATAAATAAATGATTTAGGCAACTCAAGACATATGTAAGCCTAACATTCATTTCATCAACCATGATAATTGATCTGGTGATAATCACCCTGCTTGTCCAGAATTTAGAATAAATTTAGATAGTACTCAACAAAAAAACCTTTCAAAAATGTAAAACTTTCGTAAGTATGACCTTGCGTTTTATTCCCTTTAACTTACTCAACACATTGTTACATTTTCCTTTTCCTTGTATCTGAAGTAATTTAATAAATAAGGCAGCGAAAGCATGAGAAATCATACTGGGGTGGGGGTTGTCTGTGAACACTATTCCAGTGGGCGACATATCACCCCACATTTGATTTATTAATAAATTCCTAAATACTACCATCTTGGAAAAGCAATTTTTATTAATAAACCAATAGTATAAAATTTATTGAGCATATATTATATTAATAATCATTTCGAAGTTGTATTATACAAAGACTTGAATATAACTTGCATAATACCTTCAACAACCATAAAATAGTATTTAGATTTTTTTTAAACGTAAGTGAGCAGTTAAAAATCGAAAATTCAATTTAAAACTTAAAATATTTCTAAAGAAGATAACATGAGCATGATTATTTTATATTTTATTTACAAGTTAAAGTTTTTTCCAGCTTCAACTACTGCATTTTCTAAGTTTAGACCTTGACTTTTATGAATAGTTATTCCATAACTATTGCAAATTGGAAATTGTTTTCTTATTATAAAAGCATTCCTCATTCATTGAAATTTAGATTCTATACGTTCTATAGAATATTGTCTTTTATTGGTAAGTTCAATTTTAATAGTGTCGACAACATTATTATTATCTCTTGTTACAGAAATAATAGTACCTATTGTACCATTTAGCCAAGCCGATAGAAACATCAATATTTCGTCTTATCATAATTTTTGATCCAGCTTTTATTTTAATTACTCTAGCTAATCCTGCAGTTCGTGAACTACCCGCTTCATCATTCATTAAAGACTTTATTATTTTTTTGTGCATATTCTTCGCTCGAATTGTATCTTCGGCAACAAGCTCAATTTCCTCGGCATTAATTTTTTTTAACATAGCATCTTTAAGGTATCGCACATTTGATTGGTAGGTAATAAGCAAACAGTATTTGATGGCAAAGTATTTGGAAAGTTACAAAGTTAAGATATTTCCACTTAAAAGTTTAAATACATGATTACGCATTAAGGAATATGTATAAGTAATATTTTGCGGATCATGGCCAAATACTAATGAAGTGGCAAAAATGCTATCGCGAAAACGCCATAATCAACTCCATTAAGTTGCTGGGCTACAGAAGGAAATATAATCTTTTTCATTTTTGTTAAAATAAAATTTTAAAATCTGCATCTAATGTATCAGATTTTGAAGAATCATAAATATATAATAACTTACCATCGTAATAGCTACATAACCAATGTTCAAAATTAGAAAACAAAATTTGAATATTTTTTTCACCCTCAGCCATTGGTTTGATTTTTGAAAGAACTTGAAGTCTTCCGGTATGTTGAGGCTTGTAAATTAGTAAACCGTAAAAGTAGGTTATGAAATCTTTCAATATGATAATAATTTAGACGTCCTCCATTTTTTATGATATCATAATCACAATTGATCATTGAATATTGAAGATGCCAAGGAGGAATTTGAATAAAATGAAAAGGAAAGTTTTTTATAGAACGCTCTCTAATTATACGTAAGAGAAATTGTCGCATATAATTATTATCACAGTTATATCGCACATAATCTGGTCTAATACCATGTACAAGAGATGTCGCAAAAGCAATTGCGAATATACCACAATCACACTCACTCTGAAGTTGAACTTCAGGCCACTTTATAGTCTTTCCAGGTTGAAAATTAAAATGGATATAATTTTAGCAAAACTAATCTATAAGTTACTATGATCTTTCTTTTCATTTAATGAGTCATAAATATAAATAGTTTCAGTGTCAAAAAAACTGCACACAAAGTGACCTCTGAGCATGTCATCATCTGTTAAAGGCCGAAATAAAATTTGAATTCTAGATCTATCAGGAGAAGCGGGAGTAATCATATCATAAATTTGTTATTCTTCCATTCTTAAGAAATCAATAGTAAAACATTCTTTTATTAAATCGCTGAGGCGCTGTATATTTTATGTTCTACACCTAAATATGCATCTTTGTTAATAATTACGTTCAAAATCTTCGTCACCAAAATCAAAAGCCATGCTAAAAATTCTGTAGTCTTGTTTACTTTTTTTTTTTCATTCACAAAAATAATATTTCTTTTCGTAATTATAGTATATTATAAGTAAATTTGGAATAAATTCTTATTTCTTTTTGTGCAATATATATTTTTTCTTATTAATGATACTTATATAAAATTTCATAATTTTATACTTTTATACAATTTGATTCTTACGTAACTCTAAATAGAATACCGAAAATTCCAAAAACTACCACGATGTTAATTATTTCTTCCTGTGGCCCTTATAAAAAGGTACCTGTGAAGAAAAAATAAAAATGGTCGATAAAATACTTAAATTCTCGGGTGGGGATAAGTAAGGTAAACTACTGGTTTTCTTGTAGAAGTATATACATGCTAGAAAAAGTAATTTGTAGAATTGTGGGGTCCATTGTGTGGTGATTACACCGACAATGGGTGATGCGAGCTCAGATAGCCCCGACGAAACGGATGGACTATTATTTATTTAATAACTATTTATTATTTCGGAAGTTGTATAAAAGTAAAGTTATTTAAAGTCAGTTTAATATTTCAATATATTTTTGTAAAGATTTGACCTTCGATAAGAATAGTGTTTTAGATTGTAAATCAATCGCTTATCAGCAGATAAGATGTATGGCAGGATGCTAACAGACATAAATATCTCTTGGATCTAAGCCAAAGAAAATACGATCAACTAATTCTAATCTTTCTTCTGCCTAATTTAAAGTAATGATTACGTTCTGATTATTCAACTAAAATCACTTGCATTTATTTTTTATATTTATATCCATGTATGTATAATATTTGAATTATGTATGTCTATATATGTATTCACAGGTATTTCGGCATAACCTTACGAAAAAAACTTGTAATATTTTAACCAAACGACTTTTTAACCAAACCGAGCTTTTTTTTCCGTTCTGGGCTGTGAAAGCCACCTTCAGAGGCCTCACCGGCGTCGACCTAAAGATCTTTTGCCGCCCCAATTTCCTTCCTACACCCAACTAGTGATACCCGTCATCCTTATGAAGGAACAGATACTACCAATAGGGTTATCTAGGATGGTTTCCATCTCTTTCCCCGGCAGGCCTAGAGAGTATAGCCTGGCTCGTCCTAACGCCTCACACTCTAAAAGAATGTGTTCTGCGGACTCTTCAGCCAAACCACATTTCCTGCAAGTATTGCCTGCAGCAATCCCTATCCTGTGTAGAGGTTTTCTGGGGTGACAGTGGCTCGTTAAGAGCCCAACCACCCACCTCATGTTATCTCTTCTGAGAGAGATGAGTTGTTCAGCATGTTTCTTGCTTGGTTTAAATAACCTTTTTGCAAGTCTAATAGTGGTTGAATTCGTCCAGGCCATATTCATCCCCTCCCGTATCCACGTATCAACCGCTGCTCTGGCATGTCCATAGGAGATCCCGAACACCGGTTCCGGGCCCACGAAAGGGGATTCTGAACCTGACCTGGCTAATTCATCTGCTCTCTCATTACCATCAATACCTGAGTGGCCAGGAAATCGAGCTTACTATTTTGATGAAATTATTTTTATTTTTCATTATTTAGAAATTATACCGCGACTAATTACAACCGACACATTTTTTATTAGCATACCTTCTTTCTTCGGCGAATTTCCCGAATTAACGCTGAATCCGAAATACGTTTACTAAATATTGAACAAAATTAATTTGTTTTCCCCCAAAAATTATAATAGTAATTCCAAATTAAGTTACAACGTTACGCATCTCTTTTATTTCTACCTAGGATATCCCACTTAATTACTGACCTAGACTGCGTCGCTCGAGGTCAGATTATGATTTCCTTCTTTCATTTTGATTTAACCAGCATGTCAATTTACGGTGGGAGACCTATCCCGGAGGGCCCACCCTTAATATGTAACGGGAAATTAGGGGAACCTCGGGACTCACAGTCCCAAGACTGAAATCCCAAAATTGAAGACAATATTATGTATTGTTATATATATGTTAGCCATATGGTGAGAATCGAAGATGCGTGCGCACACATACTCGCATCCAGCGTTAATACGGGAAGCGTCGCCTGAATTTTTTGGCTGAAGAAAAAAATTTTTTGTCGGTAAACCGTCAAATCAGAACTTTAACTTAATATAACTTAATAACTAGCAATTATAAGTGAAATATTATTCTTTTAATAATAAACTTAAACGTTTTTCTTACATCTTATAAGTTCAAGGGGCTTTTTGAATTTAAAAACAGTAATAAACTAGAAAACTCGCGTAAAATTCAATGTATATAAGGGTGGTGGTTCGCCGGCCACACTTACATCTGGCGGCTATTGCCGCCCTCAATTATGATGTTTTACGATTACGATGAGAATTTTTAGACTACGATGAGATCTAGTTCATAATAATAGGTCATTAGAAGAGTGTAGATCAATATGTCAACTGAACACCTCTACAATAAGAATATCACTTCCTTATTTTTTTTATAGTCATTCTGTTCAATATAATGCGGTATTGTTAAATTGTTAGTGTGAAATACATGAAAAATGTATAGTGCAGCCCGGAGTTTACACGCGAAAGACAGATGTGGTTGGAAGTGACGGGGGGGGGGGGGAGGAGGTCAGTCAAAATAACAAACACCTCAAAAAAAAAAAAAACGCGCGAACATCGATCTCTCAAAAAGTCGTGAATATGTCTAAGGTATAAGCCAGGCACTGGAAAGGTCGCAATAGTGGTATCTTTATATCAAGCCCCCAAAATGACGCAAATGCATTTAAAATATAAGCCAGGCACTAAAAAGGTGGTAATTGTATACACGGTATAACATTTATACTCAGGCACCCAAAAGGTGGCCTTTATGTCTGATCGTATAACCGCTCCAAGGTCAGGAATCGCCAGGCACTCAAAAGGTCTTATACATGTATATATATATATATATATATATATATATATATATATATAGTTCATCTTTCATACGCTATTTAAAGATTAATCATTTAGAGTCTTTTCAAATTTAATTTAAGTGTATCAAAAGAAGTAGGGTAAGATAAGTATGAAAGAAATAATACATTATTTATTTAGGTTTGAAATATAATAAATTTTTGAAAATTAATACAGCAAAATATCAATGCATGCATGTATATTATATTAATTATAATAATATATATCTAACGGAAAAAGCTGAATTCTCTATTCAGAGTTTGCGTCTCTTATTCCATTATTATTATTATTTTAAAGTTGTAATGAAGCAAATAGTTTAAAATAAAAACTTCCCGTACATAGAATTACACCAATTCGGGTTACGCCACGTCAGCTCATTATTCAGGAGAGAGATTTGTGTCATTATATGAAATTTAAAATTGTACTCATCTCAAAATCGGATATGACGTTATTGAAACAAATTTACTAAAAATAATATATATATATATATATATATATATATTTTTTTTTTATGGTAATAATTATGCCTATATGCAAAGTTCGATCAAAATAAGTCAATTCTTTTATGATACAGAACTAAACTTCGTTAAAACAAAGATATTAATACGAAAAAGTTTCTAGATAAATATTTTTATTCCTCCTGTAGTAGAAAGTACAATTTTTAATACTTAAAAATTAATAAAATTCCTATGTTTTCGTTTCTTTTAATTTTTTAAAAATCATTATACTCTGAAATATCGTAACTAGATCTTAAATCAAAAACCTTCAATTGTATCACAAACTAACATATTGCTTTAAATTAATTAACACAAATAAAATACTTTATATATAAATTACCTTAATTTCAGACTGTTTCAAACTTAACAAACAATTTAAACGGCCAAATTTGGAAAAGTCAACGACATCACGACAAACGAGAAAGATATTTCTCACAGACATTTAACAAATGCTTTTGACTTTTCTCAGGGTTCTTGGAAAGCGCTGCGCACTTGTTTTTTTAAGTAAAAAGAAATTATAAACATTCCGCTTCGTATTTGGCATCCAAATTATCTCTCATCTACACCCAGTCTAAATAGTTGTGAAGAATCGACACTTTTTCAACCAATTAATGGCCATTCTTGTAGAACAACATTTACCACCTTAAAGAATGTTGCTCTGCCGACGCATTTAATGCGACACATTGACATACCGTAATAAATAAATAGATTGAAATGAAAAAGCAGGATCTATAGATACAAAGACCTTCCTGTTGTTAAATTCCTATTCAATAAGTTTATTTCTATTACTCACAAGATTTATTTCATATACTGTATATATATATATATATATATTATATATATATATATATATATATATATATATATATATATATATATATATATATATATATTATATATATATATATATATATATATATATATATAGATTTATGTATAAGACCTTTCGAGTGCCTAATGGTACGGGCGACGACCTATTGGAGGCCTGGAGTGCTTGAACTCAGGCATTCAAAAGTTCTGTTTTCATACACTAAAACGACCTTTTGTGCCCTCTGTATAAAGCGAAAACGTCGACGAACCTTTTGAATGCCTAGAGTGCCTGGTGTGAAATGTACGGGAGACGATATTTTGAAGGCTTATATACGATCAGTTACAAATGCCACCTATTGAAGTCTTATACGATCAGTTACAAAAGTAACCTTTTAAAGGCTTTTGTTGACGCCTGTTCCTGTTGATTTCTATTTTCTGACGCCTGTTATCACCATGGTATAAGTCATCGTGTTTTAGAGACCTTTTGAAGACCTGCTATTATTTAAATAGAACCTTTTGAAGACCTTATGCTCTCCAATAAACTTAATTTTGACATTACTTTGTCTGAAACATTATTTGAGTAAAATTTTGCGTCACATAACAATATTGTATAGTTTTAATACAAAAAAATTTGATTTAAAAATTTTCTCATATCACTTACTTTCTTTCATTAATACTATTTTTTGTCAAATACTAATGAAGTAACTATTTATTTTAAATATAACTAGAGGGTACATAATCCTCTGTTCGCGGTACAACTCCCGTTCAGCCATTCGTTGTCCTCGTTTTCATAATATAGTTAACAGAATGTTAAAATATGTTACACATTATTAATCAGAAGACGAAAATAGTTACATTTATTTCTCCAAACAAGTAGGCTACGGTATTTATTTTTCAAGTTTATAAATAAAACTATATTTTAACTAGTTACCATTTTACTTTCACACTATACTATAGTATAGAGAAAGTATAGTGATCGCAAAAAAATCGATGATGAGATTTTTGTGGATATATCCGTTTTGGGACCCCCTGAGTCCAAAAAAGTGGTTTTTACAAAATGTCTGTCTGTATGTATAAAAAGCTAGAGAGAAAAATATTCGATCGATTTCAAACAAATTTGCACCAAGCATGTCAATTAGGCATGCTTTATTTTTGTTTAAATTTGTTAAATTGTTAAATTTGTTTAACAACAAAACACATGTCATAGTACTTTTCCCAGCCCTAAAATGTATGTTATACTGTACAGTCCTAATTGTAGTTATGCGATTAAGCAGAAAAGTGTCTTAAATTAATTCAGCAGCCTAAACAGTTACTTTTGGTAGTGTTTAACAACAAAACACATGTCATAGTACTTTTCCCAGCCTTAGGGCATTTATTGTCTGGGCATTGAAAGACAAGAAATTGAGATATTCGGCAAAATACACTGTGGAAATCCTCACACTTAACAAATATCATAAACCACCTAACTTATAGAAAGGTTTTGAACCAGAACGGCCATAAAGAACCACTGGGGTTTCACTAATTGGTTCTGTTAAAAGCATGCGTTAATGACATACCTATAAATATAAGTAAATATGTTTTTTTCACAATCACTCCCGAAATTACACGCCCTTACTACATGTAAAAAAAAAAGTTTGCTAATGGCCACCTTAGGATCGTCACGTTTAGGGAAACAGATAATACAAATTTTCCCTAGGCCCTTTAGTGGAACCGACCTTATTAACCTATCTTGTTATTTGTGCTTTAGATAATAGTATTAATACATACAACTGCTATATTATAAATTGCAAATATACAGGATGCCCTCGAAATCTCTGGTCCCCTTTTGTGGATTTGTTCCTGGAATCGAGACAAACAAATTTCACAATATAAACATAGGTCAACGGTGCTTACTTTTTCGTCTGTCTGTCTGTATGTTTTTTCACAAAATAATTCATATCTATAGAACGGTTTCACCAATTGAGTTCAAACTAGACTTGAAGTTATACCTAATAATGATCTATTATAAATAAAATAAACGATTATATCCAATGATGCGTTTAAAAATGGCGACTGTTAAAAATGTCATACCTAACAAACTAAAAAACCTTTTATTTTGTCAAAAATTTTCAATACATCTTTGTTGTTGCCCTTTTCAATTTCCTATCGGAAAGTGTAATTATCAAAACAATTGGATGAAGGATAATTGTTAAGTTAAGGATTATAACAGCATAATATGTACACACAATATATTGTTGTGTTTACTGTGTTGGTATAAGATGCCGGGTTGAACAAACCGATTATTACACATAACTTAACTATTATCCTTCATCCGATTGTTTTGGCGGTTACACCATCCGATACGAAATGAAAAGGGCTACAAAAATAATTTCTTGAAATTTTTTGTTAAAATGTAGGCCTACGGTTTTTGGGCAATTCAGGTTTGAAATTTTCAAACACCCTATTGTATATAATCGGTTATCTTGTTTAAATAGATCATTGTTAGATTAAACTTTGTGCAAAGTTTGAGCTCAATCAGTCATATAATTCTCTAGATAAAAATTATTTAGTGAAAAAACAAATTGGTGGCTATGGGGAAACAAAGCTTGTCCGGACCCATGTCTAATTGATTTTTTTTCTCATTCTTATGTGCTGAATCATATCCTAGAATATTGCAGAGTAATTACAAAATATCCTGCATATACTTAAAAATCTTATTAAAATTATGCAAAACATCCCAATATTGTGATTACGTACGCTGTTATTATCTTTAACTTAACTGTTATCCTTCATCCGATTCTTTTGAAGTTACAACATCCGATAGGGAATTAAAAGTGCTACAAAAAGGTGTCTTGAATTTTTTTGTTAAAATGTACTGTTTTTGGGTATATTAGGTTAGAAATTTCCAAACGGTCGCCATTACGAAACGCAAGATTGGATATAATCCTTTATTTTACTTAAAGTAGATATTTTACTCTCTCACTATCCTACTATAGTAGGGATAGAGAAAGTATAAATTTAATATAGTGATCGCAAAAAAATCGATGTTGAGATTTTTGTCGATATATCCGTTTTGGGACCCCCTGAGTCCAAAAAAGTGGTTTTTACAAAATGTCTGTCTGTATGTCTGTATGTAGACAAAGCTAGAGAGAAAACTATTCGATCGATTTCATTACACCAAACATATCAATTAGGCCTGTTCAGATTCACGAAAAAGGGTTTTGACAATTTTTGAAAAATAACCCCCTTTATGGCCAAAAAACTCCCAAAAAAATCAGTTATTATTTTTTAAATAAAAAAACGGCTCGACGATTTTGATAAAATTTTGCTTATTTTTAGCCCTTAACGTACCATACCATACGCGAAAATCGGCATCATTCTAAAAATTCTTGTTTAGGTAATAATAAAAAAAATAATTTTATTATTAAAAACTCTCCTACTTTAATGTGCTCCTTCTCCTACTTTAATACAATTGTGAAGTCACAGTGAATCTGTATAGTAATTTAAATGTGAGAAAGTATGTGCCAGTTTCTGGTACCGTTTATTTAGGTATAACTTCATGTCACGTTTGAACCGAATCGGTCAAACCATTCTCTAGATAGATATCAATTATTATTTTGTTAAAAACACATAGAACCTACATACAGATAGACGATAAAGTAAGCACCGTATACCCATTATTATATTGCGAAATATGTTTGTCTTGATCCCAGATAACAAATCCACAAAAGGGGACCAGAGAGTTCGGGGGCATCCTGTATATAATTATATGTAACACAATACAATATAACAATAGTCCCATGTAGGTATATAATGTTTCCAGATTTTTCGTTGGAATTACAACTTTTTTTACTAGAACCCATTATTCTGTACTGAAGAACAAATTAATTCTTTATAAAAACATAATTTATGGAAAGATTGATTAAGCTATGCCTAAACTCGGTCAAGGCTTGTACCAATGTACTAGGATACTTAGATAACTTTTTTTTCTTCTTTTTTTTATAGGAGATGGCATAACAGTTGAACCCAGCCTATATGTATGTATTCACCTTAAAAGTATTAGGAATTCACTAAATGAAAGTTTTAATAGTAAAATTGAGTGTTGGTGTGGAAAAGTGGGTTTTTTGAGCCCGAACGGAGAAATAACCTAAATAGTAAAATATGTAGGAAATTTTATGTTCTTTCATTTTGAGTATGCTAGAGAGGTTATTAAAGAATAGAGAGAACCCGCAAGAATGAGATTTTATACCTTTTTGCATTTTTGTCAATGTTGCGTCACGAAATTTTGTAAGCAAACCTCAGATTCGGATTCAGCACCCCAAAAACAATCAGAGGGGAAAAAATAAAAACTACCCTACAACTTTCCTAGTAATCCACCAATGTAATTTGACATATATGTACAATTGAACAATATACAAACACATTTTTGTTCAAATACTAAGAGACGAGCAGCTCAAAAGTTGTAGTTGCAGCTCAAAAGTTGAAATTGATAATTTCCAAAATATCAATTTAACAATGAATTTTACGAAACAAGTGCACACTTTGTAGAGAAGTTGGAGCCCTAAACTTGTGTCCAAGAAAATTAATCTATACTATAAATTAACCATTCTAGTGCGCTTAAGGCTTATTTTGCGCACTTGTTCACAACCACTCGTTAACTCTGTCGCTGGAGTTGTAGTTTAAGCTACAAAGCCGTTACATTTGCTGTTCATTAGCCCCCTATCACATCCCGCCGGAAATAAGTCGAGTTACAGTAACCCTATATTATGTTCATATTAGGTTAATACCATTCAGTTTTACTCGTTTTCAGTTACATATGAATTTGCTTACTTATTCAAATACAGTAGATTAGGTTGTATTAAACGCTTTAATTGTTTAGCATACAGGGTGTTTTGCGAGAGTTTGGCACAACTTCAGAAGATGATATGGGTCCACCTAAAAAAATATCAAAATTTTTCATATGTACATAGGGCCAAAAAAGCTTCGTTTTCCAGACATCCGCCATTTTGTTTCTTTTCCAAAATGATTTATACCTGACCGATTGAGTTTAAACTTGGCACAAAGTTTAACCTAACAATGATAGACCCTATATATACAGGGTGAGTTTCTACTGACACCATTAACTTCGCCAGTATGTTCTACTCACTAAATGGAATAAAAAAGTTCATATGGTCCCATGCCCGATCTCAACCGTTTGGCTGTAGTCGCGTATTTTGTGTTTTTTCAAAATCATGCTATTTTGCCTCACTATTTGTTTGAGACATTTAGTGTTTAAGACATTCTCGCTCTTGATCAGAGGACATTTTTCGCATATATACTCTTGTTCAGAGCACAGTTACTGTCCTCTGAATATTAGGAGGACAGTGTATTCTCATCAAGAGTATATATAACTTACTGTCCCCTTAACATGAGTTAACATAACACGGATTTTTGCAACAAATGCTGCCAACATTGTCTTGTCCCCAACATTTTCCCTTCTTCTATACTCTCATTTTTGTTATCTCCCTAAATCTCTCTCTGCAATAGGCATAAAACATTTGGTTTATTTTAGTTTAAATCGATGGAAAATAAACAATTAACATCAAATTTTGTATGACGTTTTTTCTATAGACTTTTGGGTGGAAACACGCGATAATATTTTAACTAGACTTTTTTCTATAGATAAAAAACAATCTAGATTTTTTAATACCATATTTAATAAATTATATAATTTATCGAACTATTAATCGCTATTACGCAACTTACCCAGCGCAACATTAATATTAAGACACCGTTTGACCGATCACCATGAAAATTGGCAAATACGTGTTTTTTTTTTCATGGAGAAGAATTTTACCTAATTATTATAAACATCATCATGTTACTTACCCAGTCTAACATTATCACTAAGACACCGTATGACCGATTAAAATGACAATTAGCCCACACATGTATTATTTCATGGAGTTGGTTTTTTATCTAATTATTATAAACATCATCATGTTACTTACCCAGTCTAACATTAATACTAAGACACTGTTTGACCGATTAACATGAAAATTGGCACACACATGTATTATTTCATGGAGAAGGTTGTAATCTAATTATTATAAACATCATCATGTTACTTACCCAGTCTAACATTAATACTAAGACACTGTTTGACCGATTAACATGAAAATTGACACACACATGTATTACTTCATGGAGAAGGTTTTTATCTAATTATTATAAACACCATCATGTTACTTACTCAGTCTAACATTAATACTAAGACACTGTTTGACCGATTAACATGAAAATTGGCACACACATGTATTATTTCATGGAGAAGGTTTTTATCTAATTATTATAAACATCATCATGTTACTTACACAGTCTAACATTAATACTAAGACACCGTTTGACCGATTAACATGAAAATTGGCATACACATGAATTATTAAGGAGAAGGTTTTTATTGAATTACTATTGGTTTAACCCGGCTTCGCCCGGGACTTCTATCATATGTTATTCACTAATAAATGTTGAATATGATCTTGATTTCAAAGTATTCGCAAACCCGTCTGCTAGCACCTAATTTAAGAATCATGCGCAAGACCCTAAAAATGATAGTAATGAGTTAAATAAAGTATTTTTACAAAGTAGAAATTTACTCAGTAACAGTAACTTTTTTCAGATGATCCGGTGCTATAGGATTGTGTGGTAGTTGAAATATAAAGAGATAAACCTCAAAATATAAGAAGTAAAAGCTTTTTATTGAAAACATTCTAACTATTTAAAATTCTTGTTTATAAACAACATTTTTCCTTTTGTTATCTGGGGGTAAGTTATACAAATTTTTCGGATTTCCTACTCGAGATCAAGCTACGTATAATTGACCGTGAGAAAAACAGGAATCTTTGAGACTTATGCCGCAATACTTTAAAGTTTGTCCCTATGGTTTTTCTGGCTTATTGTTAATGTGTAACATATGGGTCTGACTTTTTAATCTTACAAATGTTAACGGTTTAACTGTACATACTGTATAGTGTTTACTTTATTTTTGATTTATCCCTTACATCTAGTAAAACTTAATGGTTTATCTGGCTTATTGTTAATGTGTGACAATTGTGTCTGACGTTGTCATCTCGCAAAAAGTTAACGGTTTAACTCTATATACTGTATAGTACTTACTTTATTTCTGATTTATCCCTTGCATCTAGTGAAAAGGAAACAAGACTATCGTCACCTTTGAATACGTATTCATTGACTTCATTTAAGTTAAAAATATAAATAAATAAAAACCAACCCACTCTATAAATATTACATCACATCCTTTTTTTGCTCTATGGTAATCTATTAATAAAAATTTGAAAGACATTTCTACTTTTAAAAAAAGAGAGATTGAGATTGTATTTTTTCTTCGTATAAATTTATCTCTATTCAGACAAAATGTGTATATTCTAAAAACACAGTAGAAATGTAAACTTTTGGAGATATTAAAAATATATTATACAACATTGATTAGTATAACATTTATATAATATAAAATTAATTAATAAATATATTGAAATTGCTATTTTAAACGACAAAGGCCTACTTAGGAAAATGTATTAACAACCAAATCTATAACTAATAATGAGGGCTTGATACCAAATTTTACGAAATAATGCTACAAATCTTCTTTCCTTGTAATATTTAGCATTGACTTGGTGGCCGGTATGTAGTGGCCGGTTGCATAAACGTCAATAAGATATGATCTATGATCATCGTCCAAATTGATCTAACATCAAGAGTTTATGTTTATTATTGAGTATATGTTTAGAGTTTACCTAACATTATATTTTGTTGTATTACTTCATGTTTCATTGATTGTAGACATAAAAATTGACCAAGCTGCAAAATTAGCAGTCTAGTAGTCGTTCAGGTAGCCTCTGCCCCTAATAAAACAAAGGGGCTACAGTGTGTTGATCTATAAAAGAAACTAAAAGTTTTGTTAACGGTTTTAGACTAATGTCTCCAATGCCTAGTATCTGTTGTATTTAATGCAGTGCAATTACATTTATACAAAAATTCTATACAATCAGTATGAAAATATTTCATTTATAAAAATTAAATCCAATTTTAATCCTAATCTTTTAAATTTTGGACATTTATATTTCATTATTATTTTAAACACACAATTATTATTGAGACAGTATCAAATTTCAGCACAATATTTAAAACGCTTATGTTTCAACTAAAAGTTATCGCACATTAGGACCGTTTAAAGTTATAATTATTATTGTTATGGAATAAATACTTCTTTCCATAGAACTTTGGTTTAAACGGAACAGAATGGTCAGGATCGAATTTAAAACCTATATCCTTTTACTAAAAATATTAAGGATTTGTGATTATAGATTGCCAAAAATTTGCCAAAAAATTACCGTTTACCGTTTTTACATTGAGGTGGATTGTAATAACTGTTATTGATGTACTCAATCGAAAGAAACTGACTTCTTAAACTGTTAAAAATTATAAATGGCTAGGAAAGAATTCACGACTGACGTAAAAATTTGTCTTTTAAACCGAAAATGTATATCTTTGTTTTCTTTTATATGTGTGTGAATTTGTAACATAAATAAAACTAAAATTTATTTTAGGAAAGTTTGATAGAAAGGTTTCTACGGTAGTCTGTAATTTTATTTATGTTTTCTAAAAATATTGTGACTGACCATTACAGCTCTCTCATTATCAGGAATTATTTTGTCTTAACTGCTATGTTGAGGTTCAGGTAGCCAGGGCGTTAAGAATAACCTAGCCTCTCTTAGTTTTATGACACTAAGAGACATTTTAAAATCTATTTTAAATGAGCCTGACGTTTTATCTTTTCGGGAAAATCATTGTTTTTAAAATTCCTTTAGACTTAAAGAAAGCGAACACTATCCCAATTCATATTGCCAACAATTAAAAATAGCGTATGCCTTTTACATTTAAGGAATCTTGATTTTCTTAGTAATAACGATGCCATTTTTTAATTAAGATAATTATTATTACTACTGTTACATAATAATTGTAAACAAGTGAATGGATCAAAACAATAACGAACTTTGTCTTAGAACTGTTTCTTGTTAAATAAGAAAGTTTGTGTGTATGTATATATTGAAGCACACTTTAAGAGTGTTATATAGGTAAGTTTTTTTTTTTTTTTAAGTACTAAATTTAAAATGGATGAGTCAGAGGTGGGAGGCACAACAAATTACCTGACGTTAAAGTTAAAGAAGTCCTGGAAAATATTTCAAAGTTTTTAAACAATAAATCGTACTATAGCTATTCAACAACTCGAACTTATTTCAATAACCTATGTATGGTCAAAGTTATAGGCTTCTTTGGCGCAGAAGGATAGCACTTTCGTAAAGGATTTTTAATTGTGGTGTCTTATATATATATATTTAATTTTAGCAATAAATGAATTACAGTACTGTAGTTATTAGTTAAAGCACAAATTTGGTAATTTCCCTAGTTCACAATATTATCCTGAAAACGGAAAAATAGACAGCCAGAGTGAAGTCTAAAGAGGACTTTATTTTTATTATATAGAGGAACTATATTAATCTTTGTTTTTCTAAATCTTAGGTAGTTGGTTCGAATCTAAATCTCGTTATTTTTTTTAATAAGCCTAAAGATTTCAATTTATTTAGGAAAGGCTAATTATAATACTAAATTAATTACGATTCTACAAAGAAAGTACGTTTGTTGTTTTTAAGATTCGTGTTAAATAGAACAATGTTGAAAATACAATATTGAGACACCGTGAAAATAATAGAGGTTGCAGTTTTACAAGAACAGAAAAACACCCCCCCCCCCCCAGCCCACATCCAAAACAGAATCACGGACGCATGTTATTCACAATTATCATCTCATCAGAGAATAAACTTTATTTCCGTTCACACAGTTGGTTTGTTCACATGTAAGCCTATAGGTTACTCATCAACATTATTTGAAGAATTGTGTCAGGAAGTAGTTCTTCCTTCATTGGAACACACTGAGCTTGTTAGGAGTGTTACTGAAAAAAACACATCGAGCTTCAACTGAACTAAACTAAGATGTCTACAAGGAATTGTTTAATCAAATATTTACACATTTATCTTTACAAAAAATACTGTTCAGCAATTTGTGAAACACGTAAAACATTTTGCCTTAAAATAGTTGATTTTTTTTTTGACAAATTTCTTTATTTATCGAAGTTAAAGAGACCAACAGTCAAAAACGAAATATATTTTATCTAACTTCGTTTTAAGATATGTTAAACAATTTGAAGAAAACTGAACAAAAATTACGCGAGCTACTCAATTCGCCAGAGTTTTGAAACCCCAAAAATCGGTTCAAAGCTTTTCCGATTTCTCGATTTATTATGGATTTAGTAATTTATATTAAACATTGAATTTAAAAAACGGTTAAATATCATCAGAATTTTTGACAACTGTATCGAACTCATCCAAAAGAAATGTTTGTGACAAATAAGTTGAAATTACTCAATCAAACTTCAGAACAATCAAAACTTCAATAGTACAGTTCAATAGAACAGATTAAGTACGACAATATATACATTAAATGCTATATAACATGTAGGATAATCCTATCGTGCTTAGTTTTCGAATATCCGCCATTTTTTAAAAATAAAATAACATTATAACTTTAGAAATATATATGATATTGAGTTCAGATTTGATAAACGCATTTTTCATGTAACGTTTTACACGAGATTTGAAAATGATTTCCATTTTAAAATGTTAAAGTCGTATACAGTATATTGAAAACTTGTTAACCTTATAAAACAGTTACAAGAGAGTGAAACTTTTATTTGTTAATGACGAACAATATGGTATTTATATTTTTACTGTAGCAGTAAACGAATATATATTTGAAATTGCAAGAGAAAATTGCATCACAAATATTATATAATTTAAACAACAAATAAACTTGTGCTCTATGAAGTAAGAATCGGTTGACATTTGATGGTTGGAGAAGTGAGGGGTTGGTTTTGAGATTGTCTAGATAAACATTTATAGTTAGTTATAGAAATTCGAACAAATAATATTAGGTAGTAGCCAATAAAAAAAATAGTAGAAATAGGCTGTGGATATCTAGTTATGACCCACTTATGCTTAGTAAGGAGGGAGTAATGCAACGTTGTCACATGACATGGTGTGTATTTTCTACCTGCGCCAATTCACTGTTTATTTTACAGTTGGACAAAATAATAATATTTGCCCGGTCGCAAATTTGACTACATTTGCATTCAGGAACTTTACAACTATATTTTAAATATTTAATAATGTTTAAATTGATTAAAAAAATACTATTATTAGGTCTAGAATATGAAGGACAAACGTGTATTTACTGTATTGTTTACCTTATTTTTGAGGGTCACTCAAATTATAAAGTCATACTATGCCACGTAAAAGTCAGACATTTTTATTTCTAGAAATGAATAGAGGTGTAAGTACGTCTTTGATAAGTTATGTTGTTTTTCAGAGACAAGAACCCTTAGATGCCGAGGATCCCCCAAGAAAAAAAAACAAGTGTTATCCATTTAATTTACCTTTCTTAACGGAATTAATTCAACAAATCGGTCGGGAAGAACACCCTGGATAAATTGTATTGTTTTATATAAACTGTTGTTTCCTAAGTATTAGATGGAGAGAAAATTGCACTTCACCGACCAGTAGTTCAATAAATAAATGATTTAGGCAACTCAAGACATATTATGTAAGCTTAACATTCATTTCATCAACCATGATAATTGATCTGGTGATAATCACCCTGCTTGTCAAGAATTTAGAATAAATTTAGATAGTACTCAACAAAAAACCTTTCAAAAAGGTAAAACTTTCGTAAGTATGACCTTGCGTTTTATTCCCTTTAACTTACTCAACACATTGTTACATTTTCCTTTTCCTTGTATCTGAAGTAATTTAATAAATAAGGCAGCGAAAGCATGAGAAATCATACTGGGGTGGGGGTTGTCTCTGAACACTATTCCAGTGGGCGACATATCAGCCCACATTTGATTTATTAATAAATTCCTAAATACTACCATCTTGGAAAAGCAATTTTTATTAATAAACCAATAATATAAAATTTTTTGAGCATATATTATATTAATAATCATTTCGAAGTTGTATTATACAAAGACTTGAATATAACTTGCATAATACCTTCAACAACCATAAAATAGTATTTAGATTTTTTAAAAACGTAAGTGAGCAGTTAAAAATCGAAAATTCAATTTAAAATATTTCTAAAGAAGATAACATGAGCATTATTATTTTATATTTTATTTACAAGTTAAAGTTTTTTCCAGCTTCAACTACTGCATTTTCTAAGTTTAGACCTTGACTTTTATGAATAGTTATTCCATAACTATTGCAAATTGGAAATTGTTTTCTTATTATAAAAGCATTCCTCATTAATTGAAATTTAGATTCTATACGTTCTATAGAATATTGTCTTTTATTGGTAAGTTCAATTTTAATAGTGTCGACAACATTATTATTATCTCTTGTTACAGAAATAATAGTACCTATTGTACCATTAGCCAAGCCGATAGAAACATCAATATTTCGTCTTATCATAACTTTTGATCCAGCTTTTATTTTAATTACTCTACCTAATCCTGCAGTTCGTGAACTACCCGCTTCATCATTCATTAAAGACTTTATTATTTTTTAGTGCATATTCTTCGCTCGAATTGTATCTTCGGCAACAAGCTCAATTTCCTCGGCATTAATTTTTTTTTAACATAGCATCTTTAAGGTATCGGACATTTGATTGGTAGGTAATAAGCAAACAGTATTTGATGTCAAAGTATTTAGAAAGTTACAAAGTTAAGATATTTCCACTTAAAAGTTTAAATACATGATTACGCATTAAGGAATATGTATAAGTAATATTTTGCGGATCATGGCCAAATACTAATGAAGTGGCAAAAATGCTATCGCGAAAACGCCACAATCAACTCCATTAAGTTGCTGGGCTACAGAAGGAAATATAATCTTTTTCATTTTTGTTAAAATAAAATGGATAAAGCTTTTTCAAAAAAAATTTAAAATCTGCATCTAATGTATCAGATTTGGAAGAATCATAAATATATAATAACTTACCATCGTAATAGCTACATAACCAATGTTCAGAATTAGAAAACAAAATTTGAATATATTTTTCACCCTCAGCCATTGGTTTGATTTTTGAAAGAACTTGAAGTCTTCCGGTATGTTGAGGCTTGTAAATAGTAAACCGTAAAAGTAGGTTATGAAATCTTTCAATATGATACTCATTTAGACGTCCTCCATTTTTTATAATATCATAATCACAATTGATCATTGAATATTGAAGATGCCAAGAAGGAATTTGAATAAAATGAAAAGGAAAGTTTTTTATAGAACGCTCTCTAAATATACGTAAGAGAAATTGTCGCATATAATTATTATCACAGTTATATCGCACATAATCTGGTCTAATACCATGTACAAGAGATGTCGCAAAAGCAATTGCGAATATACCACAATCACACTCACTCTGAAGTTGAACTTCAGGCCACTTTATAGTCTTTCCAGATTGAAAATAAAATGGTTATAATTTTAGCAAAACTAATCTATAAGTGACTATGATCTTTCTTTTCATTTAATGAGTCATAAATATAAATAGTTTCAGTGTAAAAAAACTGCACACAAAGTGACCTCTGAGCATGTCATCATCTGTTAAAGGCCGAAATAAAATTTGAATTCTAGATCTATCAGGAGAAGCGGGAGTAATCATATCATAAATTTGTAATTCTTCCATTCCTAAGAAATCAGTATTAAAACATTCTTTTATTAAATCACTGAAGCGCTGTATATGTTCTACACCTAAATATGCATCTTTGTTCATAATTATGTTCAAAATCTTCGTCACCAAAATCAAAAGCCATGCTAAAAATTTCTGTAGTCCTGTTTACTTTTTTTTTTTTTTTTTTTTTTTTTTTTTTTTTTTTTTTTTTTTTTTATTTCACAAAAATAATATTTCTTTTCGTAAGTTTGTATAGTATAATAAGTAAATTTCGAATAAATTCTTATTTCTTTTTGTGCAATATATATTTTTTCTTTTTAATGATACTTATATAAAATTTCATAATTTTATACTTTTATACAATTTGATACTTACGTTAAGTCTAAATAGAATACCGAAAATTTCAAAAACTATTACGATGTTAATTATTTCTTCCTGTCGCCCTTATAAAAAGGTACCTGTGAAGAAAAAATAAAAATGGTCGATAAAATACGTAAATTCTCGGGTGGGGATAAGTAAGGTAAACTACTGGTTTTCTTGTAGAAGTATATACATGCTAGAAAAAGTAATTTGTAGAATTGTGGGGTCCATTGTGTGGTGATTACACCGACAATGGGTGATGCGCGCGCAGATAGCCCCGACGAAACGGGTGGACTATTATTTATTTAATAACTATTTATTATTTCGGAAGTTGTATAAAAGTATAGCTATTTAAAGTCAGTTTAGTATTTCAATATATTTTTGTAAAGATTTGACCTTCGATAAGAATAGTGTTTTAGATTGTCAATCAATCGCTTATCAGCAGATAAGATGTATGGCAGGATGCTAACAGACATAAATATCTCTTGGCTCTAAGCCAAAGAAAATACGATCAACTAATTCTAATCTTTCTTCTGCCTAATTTAAATTAATGATTACGCAACTAAAACCATTTGCATTTATTTTTTATATTTATAGCCATGTATGTATAATATTTAATTATGTATGTCTATATATGTATTCACAGGTATTTCGGCATAACCTTACGACGAAAACTTGTAATATTTAACCAAACGACTTTTTAACCAAACCGAGCTTTTTTTTCCGTTCTGGGCTGTGAAAGCCACCTTCAGAGGCCTCACCGGCGTCGACCTAAGATCTTTTGCCGCCCCAATTTCCTTCCTACACCCAACTAGTGATACCCGTCATCCTTATGAAGGAACAAATACTACCAATAGGGTTATCTAGGATGGTTTCCATCTCTTTCCCCGGAGGGCCTAGAGAGTATAGCCTGGCTCGTCCTAACGCCTCACACTCTAAAAGAATGTGTTCTGCGGACTCTTCAGCCAAACCACATTTCCTGCAGCAATCCCTATCCTGTGTACATGTTTTCTGAGGTTCCAGTGGCTCGTTAAGAGCCCAACCACCCACCTCATGTTATCCCTTCTGAGAGAGATGAGTTGTTCAGCATGTTTCTTGCTTGGTCTAAATAGCCTTTTTGCAAGTCTACTAGTGGTTGAATTCGTCCAGGCCCTATTCATCCCCTCCCGTATCCACGTATCAACCGCTGCTCTGGCATGTCCATAGGAGATCCCGAACACCGGTTCCGGGCCCACGAAAGGGGATTCTGAACCTGACCTGGCTAATTCATCTGCTCTCTCATTACCATCAATACCTGAGTGGCCAGGAAACCGAGCTTACTATTTTGATGAAATTATTTTTATTTTTCATTATTTAGAAATTATACCGCGACTAATTACAACCGACACTTTTTTTATTAGCATATATTCTTTCTTCGGCGACTTACCCGAATTAACGCTGAATCCGAAAAAATACGTTTACTAAATATTGAACAAAATTAATTTGTTTTCCCCCAAAAATTATAATAGTAATTCCAAATTAAATTATAACGTTACGCAACTCTTTTATTTCTACCTAGGGTATCCCACTTAATTACTGACCTAGACTGTGTCGCTCGAGGTCAGATTATGATTTTCTTCTTTCATTTTGATTTGACCAGCATGTCAATTTACGGTGGGAGACCTATCCCGGAGGGCCCACCCTTAATATGTAACGGGAAATTAGGGGAACCTCGGGACTCACAGTCCCAAGACTAAAATCCCAAAATTGAAGACAATATTATGTATTGTTATATATATGTTAGCCATATGGTGAGAATCGAAGATGCGTGCGCACATATACTCGCATCCAGCGTTAATACGGGAAGCGTCGCCTGAATTTTTTGGCTGAAAAAAAATTTTTTTTTTGTCGGTAAACCGTCAAATCAGAACTTTAACTTAATATAACTTAATAACTAGCAATTATAAGTGAAATATTATTCTTTTAATGATAAACTTAAACGTTTTTCTTACATCTTATAAGTTCAAGGGGCTTTTTGAATTTAAAAACAGTAATAAACTAGAAAACTCGCGTAAAATTCAATGTATATAAGGGTGGTGGTTCACCGGCCATACTTACATCTGGCGGCTATTGCCGCCCTCAATTATGATGTTTTACGATTACGATGAGAATTTTTAGACTACGACGAGATCTAGTTCATAATAATAGGTCATTAGAAGAGTGTAGATCAATATGTAAACTGAACACCTCTACAATAAGAATATCACTTCCTTATTTTTTTATAGTCATTCTGTTCAATATAATGCGGTATTGTTAATTGTTAGTGTGAAATACATGAAAAATGTATAGTACAGCCCGGAGTTTACACGCGAAAGACAGATGTGGTTGGAGCGGAAGTGACGGGGGGGGGGGAGGTCAGTCAAAATAACAACCACCTCCAAAAAAAAAAAAAAAAAAAAAAAACGCGCGAACATCGATCTCTCAAAAAGTCATGAATATGTCTAAGGTATAAACCAGGCATTTGTAAGGTCGCAATAGTGGTATCTTTATATCAAGCACCCAAAATGCCGCGAATGCGTTTAAAGTATAAGCCAGGAACTGGAAAGGTCGCAATAGTAGTATCTTTATATCAAGCCCCCAAAATGACGCAAATGCATTTAAAATATAAGCCAGGCACTGGAAAGGTGGTAATTGTATACACGGTATAAAATTTATACTCAGGCACCCAAAGGGTGGCCTTTATGTCTGATCGTATAACCGCTCCAAGGTCAGGAATCGCCAGGCACTCAAAAGGTCTTATACATGTATATATATATATATATATATATATATATATATATATATATATATATGTATATAATTCACACACACACACACACACATATATATATATATATATATATATATATATATATATATATATATATATATATATATATATATATATATAAATTATGTTATTATATCAAACTGATACAGAAATGTTATAATTTTACTAAACATATAATTTTTAAAAAGTAGATGTTTTCAAATACTGAATACAAATTTGCACGTGGATACAGTGTCTCAAAATTTAAAAAAATATAACAAATCGCGATACTTGTGTTTAAAAAAGTGTATTCAATTAAATTAACTTGGTAATCAAATCCCCCCCCCCCTGAGGAATGTCAACCGCCAATTATTAAGATTTACTAATTTAAAAAAATATTATTATTAAATTTAAGAGTTGAGGTTGTAAAAGCAACCCCGTGTTGCACATTGCAATGTCTTAATTATTTTTGTATAACTATTTAAACAGATGGTCAATTTAATTGAATTGTCAATTTTCTCCCATACGAAAAAGTAATATAATTTTAACAAACATAAAAAATTGTTTGCAGTTTTGAATCGTAATATCACTACATATACATTTTTTAATTCTCTTTATTTAAATTGTACAAGAGGTTATCTTCTTGAAACACGAATCACTTAGGAATAAAATAGTATTTTCTTGCTGTGGAGAAATTTATTACAGAAATTAATTGTCTAGTCACCTAGTTTTGGAATTCATAATTATTAAAAAATACACAAGAATATTGAGTACTTGTTTTTTGAAACTATTAATACTTCCGATTTCAATACTAAAAAAAATATTTACAAAAATTTTTCAAACTTTTTATACTTGTTGTGTATTTTTAATATATCTGTTTGTGTGTGTATGTATGTATCTGTAAAGACTACTAAAAATGACATTGGAGAATGTTTTAGTGGAAAACAAAGCAAGAAAATGTCATTTGAATACACTAGAGTAAATATTTAATACGATGTAGTGTTACATTGGATGTCGTACAATTTAGTAGAGTGAACCCTGTCAATAACTAATGTTTCGTGAAGCATCTCCTTCAAGCTACAGCATCCCTAAGGAACCCATTGTTTGTTGTTGTGTCTAGAGGTACGGTAACCTGGAACGAATGTGAACTGAATTATTAACAATGCTTCATCGTAGTTGCATTATTTTAAGCTGCGATGATTAATACGAGCAGTGACTGAACCTTCATTCCTACATTATCTTATGAAATATGGATTATTCTTAATATTTTATAGCTGGAAGATGTTTCTCATATTTAAAAGTATACATTCTTTAAGTGGATGCAACAATTTAAAATATAATATAAAATTACTATATACCGTATTTATTTATAAAATACATCAAACTTAATTATATATACAGTTTTCATCTGTCGTTAAAAAATTTGTTTCTAATAAATATTATAAAATATTGCAAATGTTTAGAAGTGAGTTCAAAACTATTTCAGACATTTTTTTTTTTAATTCGGAGTAAAACTTATCCATTTTTATTTTGAAAGGTAATAACGTCAGTGTATTTATTAACTTTGAAACAAACCAAATAGGTGTTTTCGGAGCGACTATACATTTAAACACTATGTCGGATTGTTGTTAAGTAAAATTGTCAAATTTTATCAAAATTCACCTCAGTTGTAATTTTATATATTCATAAAATAATTGTATCTAATACTTGTAATTTTAATAAATTTCCATTCGAAAGATATTTCATTTAATCATTTAAATTGTAAGAGAAAACCAGATTGAAATCCAAAAACACGTTTTAAAATATGTTTCGTAGTTAATTGTTTAAACAGAGAACTTATTAACAGGTAAGTGTACTAAATATAGGAATAATATTTGAAGCAAACTAAAATTTCAGAGGGAATATACCTCTAATAATTATTTACTGAAGAAGATTTTTTTAAATGGAAAATATTCAATATTTGTAGTATTTTAATTCTATTATCTGTAGTAATATAAATTATAATTAAAAGTTGCTATAGATTTAAAATTATGTATTTGTCTTTCCGCCTGATCTTTGATTAATTTTTTTTTTTTTTTTTTAGTAAATTTAACCCAATTTTCTGTTACAGTTTAAATATTAACAAGTGTAAGGGTAAGTTTTGACTATAATTTGTTTTTAACAATAATCCGAAAATTTTGTTTAAACTTAAAAATTTTTTGTTCCAAAAACACCTATTTTAACTTTAATGTAATAGCAGATATTTCTTGTTGAAACTCCATATTCAAGGATAAAATAAAGCAAAAGCTTAAAGTTTCAAATATTTATTTATTATACTATTAAATATTTGAAACTTTAAGCTTTTGCTTTATTTTATCCTTGAACACCTCTTTGTTTGTTTCAATTTAAAAATACACAAACATTTTAAAATTAAAATGTTTTTGTATACTCAAAATTGTGTAGGCTTTTAAAAAGGTAAAGGTAACCATTGGTGGTAGGAACGTTGATTAAATTGATCTTTTCGTGGATAATTCACCAAAATATAACAGAAAAAGTGTACAAATACATGTTGATGCGAACATAAAAGCGAAATTCAATTTTTTCAATTTGTATTAAACATTTTCCACCCACACCTCTTCATCTGCATAAATTGGTGCCTTAGGATCTTTTAAAATATTTAATTTGTTTCGAAAAAAATCATCTTATTTTATTTGATTACATATCAAGTTAGCAATTTTTACTTATCTTTAACACTTCAAAAATCATGCAATATTATATTTAAATGAAATATGTTTTTACTGTGAGGTTTGGAATAATTTCTTTAGAGTTAACAAAAGGACACAAGTACACCTTTAAACGTACATGCCTTTATACATAGACGGTCAATATAAAAGTGATATCAATTAATTATCTAAGTTTAAAAAATTAACTAAGATTGAGTTAATCGTGAAATTGTTTATTTTTCAATCTCTACACAGTTAATGACTTATACTATTTCAGCAATTTATTATTTGTCTAGTCTCAGGACTTGATTTGGAGTCTCAGTATACACTTGAAGCGCCAAAATTATATTTATTCTCCTTTAAAACAATTTTCTAAATCTTGTTGATCCAATACAAAATTCAGGATTTCCAAAGAAATACATCCGCTTCTGAAATATGTTGTCCATTTATGTAAACACGTCTCTGCTACAACTCCTACTTTTTACTCACCAAACACGTTTCAAGGACGATTTCCTAAATTTCGTCATTTATTAGGGATGGATTTTTGTTTCCACCTATACTACTATTAACACATCAAAGTTTGATTTATATGTAGAGACAGGAGATAACCCCCCCCCCCCTCTACTTTCTCCACAGTTTCCGTCGTGAAGATTTCAGAATAAAATAATTTTGTGTATAATTACTTTATTGATGCGGCTTTCTTGAATCCAAAACGTTGGATTTGAGTATTTTTTTTAAATAGCAACATTATGTTTTGATATGTGATTTAACGTTGTTTTTCAACCTTCAGTTTATGACATTTTTTTAAATTTATATCTCTCAATTATCTCCAGTTATTCATCAAATCCATCGGGAACGTATCAAATTCGATTTTGTTTTAATACTGCACTTTTAATACTGCACATTGTGTGAGATGCATGTTACTGCAATATACTTTGATTTTCACCTCAATAGAACATTGTTAAACTGATATTACATTATAAAACCACTTCAAAACAGAAATGCTATCCACCAAAATGTTAGTAAAATGTTTGTAGATGGGGTTTATAAAAGAATTTGTAACGTTCACAAATATATTTGGGGATCTTTCGTGAAAATTTTCTACTCTTTTCGTCCAAAGATTTTCAATACAATATTATTTTCAGCAAGAAGATGCTCCTCCGCAGTATTAACTCCAGGTTGAGCAATTTTTGGGACGAAAGTTCCCTAATAAGTGGATTGATGGACAAGGTCATGTGGAATCGCATCCAAGATTCCTGAATTTAACGTCTCTAAATTTGTTTCTAAAGAAACACCTGAAATCAACTACAACTGTAGTTCGATATATTAGATAATTTTGGACGAGAATATTAGAAGAAACTTACAAAATAACCCTAAATATTATTTGTATATTTTACAAATTCATTTATAAACGCATCTACTACTGTCAATATGTATACGGATCACAGATTGAATATCTACTGAAATAAGTCAGTATAATTGTACAACTTGATTTATCATTACTGTTTTCTTATTTAAACATCAGTTTCAAGCCATTTTAAAGTTATTTCTTGATGTAATATTAGTTTTTAGTTCCATTTAGGTGAACACACAGTCTGGTGCAGTAACATGCGTATCATAAAATTAATTGTGCAGTGTTAAAAAAAACAAACGTTTCCTATGGTTTTTTATGAATATTGATAAAAAATATTTATTCCGCTGAACTTAGGTTTTAAAAAAAGAAGATATTATGTCAAGTATAAAAATAAAATGTTGCTATTTAAAAAATTGACCCAAATCCAGCATGTCGAAACAAAATCACGGTAAAATTTTAACACAAAAGAAAACGTAATTATAAGCGAACTACGTGTAGTCTGAAATTGATATGACACAAACTGTGACAAAAGCAGAGGGGTTGCCACTCAGTAGACATTATTATTTATTTACTATACATCTAAAATCTAAATTCATCAAGAAGACACAGTAACTGGTTTTTCAATATACATCTTCTTAAAGTATATATTTATGACAAAAGTAACATCATTTTCCTGTAAATTGAATAATGTCAACGGCAGATATTAAACAAAGAGATTAATTTAGTAACTAAGTAAATTATTGTTCAATTTATTTTCTTAAGTAGGCTGATTTTTTTAGTGATATCAGGTTATGATGACCAAGTGATTTCTCGCCCTTAAAAAACGGAAAGAAAAATCTATTATTAGCATTCTGACAGCGTAGTACCTAGAAAAGCGGAGTCAAATAGTGAATAATTACTGTTACTGACGTGAAATTCATTTATTTATAGAATCATGTCTCAACCACACAATAACTGTACCTAAAAGCCATCTAAAAAGACCTAAAATTTTGACGTCAGAATTTATTTATTGTAATATTTATGCCACGGCTTATAATTCTTATTTTTACCATTTCAAAATGTTGAATTTATCAAAATTTTTATTAGAAATGAAACAAACATTATTATTAGCTGTAGCCTAACATTTTACATTGATGTATATGGATGTTTAATGTATTAACTTAGTGTGAAGGTTAGAATGGTGACCAGCAATCTTACTTGGTGAACATGAAAGTCGTGATTAAAATCCGACACGACATGTGTTAACCAATATCCTAAGGAAAGTATTAGGCTACAACTGAGAGGGAAAGTGAGAACTACGTGGAAGGGGACGCAATGTGTTGATCTAACCTTACTTGAATAGGACGTCTTTCAGATCATTTACCGCCACTAGGTTTGATAACAATATAAAGCAATTAAACACTATATCATATCCTGGATGTTTTAATAATGTATTGCAGATAATGTTATTGATAAAAAATAGTGTTAATATTAATACATTATTAGATAATAAAGTATGATACGTTATAAATGTTAATATCAAAATTCAGTGTAAAACCTCATTATTAAAAAAAAAATACTTCATCAAAAACGGTTCTATAATAGAAAAACTAAAAATAAAACAGAAACGACTAGAACTAACCCCTTTTTATGTTACATTTTATTTCGGTTGGATCGAGGACAGCTTTCAGTAGCCGTTTTCTGATAATCGAATTGGAATTTCAAATTTTATGCAAAATGCCAAGAGAGTGTGTCGGAGCTATTGTTCCACTGTCTAGGCAGTTGACTTCAAGTCTCCCGTATGCATACATTTAAATCTGATTTTGTTGTCGTTTTTTTTATTCAACGTCTGAACAATCCTACTAACAGATATCTTCGGTTTTTATAACGTGTTTTTATTTGATTCAATTTTTTGTTCTACTTTTTTATCGTTTGTTTCCAGCGATTTGTGCGGCCTCTATTGCCATTGTCTACGAATAAGTTTGGACATCCATTCATCTTAAGACAAAAGTGTCACCCTTTGGTGCACACCTTTTTAAAATTTATGACTTCGTGTATAGCCTATTACTTTAAAATAACCTATAATTTGTAGAGACGTCGGACCAATTAAATATGTTTGAGTGTATCAAATTTATGTACAGTAAAAACGTTAACTCTTAAGGATTAGACTGAAGAAAAAACACATCATGTACTCCATTGAAAGCTGTTTTGTTAAACCGGTAAGATAATATGTATGTAATAATACGTCATAGTAACCATTTATTTCTATTTTAACAATGTAGCACACTCTGTACATCGAACAAGTTGTGGTAGACTCTATGCTTGGTGAAAAAACCGTTATCAGTGATACAGAACAAAATGTTGATATTTTTACAATATTGTTGTTGTTGTTGTCCAATGGCTTTCTCTGGCTCACGCCATCTTTGATCTTGCTTCCCGGTAGAGACCAGGGAGGTCATTTTCCCTCTGCTTCTCTTTATCCAACTTTCTGCAGACTAAGAGATTGTCCCTGTTCATGACGGTGTCCGGGCTTTCACACAATGTGCAGCCGTCACAATCCAAAATCTTCATTCTCTTCTTCTATGGGTGTATGAAGGCATAGAAACTGTTGTGTATATAATGGCGGCAAATTTTCAATTAAACCAAGTTAATAATATGAAAAATTTACAATGATGGATATATAAAATATATAATCTGTATGGAATTCAGATTAAATTAATTATACTAACATTTTGAGACAAGTTTTGACTTATAGAATTGTATAATGTGTTATGCATAGCAAACTCTATATTTACGTATTATTTGGAACGAAGTATTTGTTGAAAAGTACAATTTGCTTGTATTAGGATCTTATTTGTGATTGAGATATAACCCAATGTATTTTTTTTAAAATCATACCTCTATAATCAGAGACAAAATAATTGATTTTACAGTTATTTTATCATTATCAAATAACTCCAAAATCTATGTATATAATTGTTATAATTATCCCTTTTTCATAACAAATGATTTACCTAAGTTTTAAAGTTATTTTATCTCTAAATCAATATCAAATACCTTTAAAATCAATGTATCTATTTTGTAATCATTCCTCTCTCATTACAAATAAATTAATTGATGTTAAAGTATTAATTAAATTAGTATTAAATTAATTATTTTATCAAATAAATACAATATCAAATACTTTATCTGTGATGAGAAAAACGATTTTTTTAAAATAAGTTATATTTCGATCTGAAATATCGTCCTAATATGATCAATTTATACTTTTTAACAAATACTTCGTTAAAAAAAAAATGCTTGGGAAAAAAATTGGTATGCATAACACATTGTTTACAACATGTTATTATAAAGAATTTTTCTGTAATCCATACCGATAAATAGTTTCCCTTTACTTTGGTTAATAGAGGTTTTATTTTATTTTCTCCTTAATTATTTTTAACATATCTCATAATTAACGGAAAAATTAAGATGTGCATTTTCTCAAAATCAGATGTAAAAATGTTAATTTTTTTGGTTCAAACTATAAGATTAAATATTTTCCATAAGAACCTAAACAAAATGCACTTTCATTATGATTATATCTTACTTTTATTATTTAATTAATATTACTATTAATTTTAGAGATTAGTATTAGAGAAAATAATTTTAGTTTTGTCTGTAAAGACAGTAAAAACCAATTATTAAATACAAAAAATATCCCCAATATTATTATAAGAATAAAAAAAATATTGATTTATTTACAACCGATGTAATTACTTGCTATCACAAAGTTGGTCGTAACGGATCAAATAGGAATTATGACATACATCATTTGGTAGGGAGATTGATTACAAATAAAGATACTAGTTTGTAGGAAAGTTTAAAATAATAGACTTTTAGAAAACACCTTTATATATCAAGTGAAAGAAAATAGTAGGTTTAAAGTAATTCGTAAATATATTTTTCACTTAGTTTTATTTATAGTGGTATCTAGTTCTTATTAAGCTTGCAACGATCTAATAAGAACGTCAAGAAAAACGAAAATATACATAACCTTGGTAGTGCAGTGTTTTAAGTTATTGTTTACAAAGTTACTCTGTACTTTTGTTGTTGTTATAGAAAGGTAATATATCGATTTAAAAATAATATGCAACTATAAACCACTTTTAAGCTTAGAAAAAACTAACCTATAAGCACAAAAATAACAACCCTATAACTTTTAAATATACAGTGAAAATAATTTGTTCTTAGCATTTTTACAAAGAGGTTATCGATTCCATGTGTTGTACAAGTGCTAATGGCTTGGTTCCGCCTTCTTTTAAAACTTGTGTCTGAATATAGTGGAAAATAACTGCAGCAATATTATGACCTAGATTATAAACTTATCGCATATTAAAGAGTTTATAACATATATTTCAGGCTATTACGTTTCGTTTATCTAAATACTCAAGTATAATAATTGTTTTTGCAAAAGTAATTTGGAATTATTTTTGGCTCAGTTCATAAGAGTGACTTATTTTCCAAAATGTGGCAGTAATAGTGTACTTAAAGTACTATACGCTTTCTAAATATTTCGTGTGATCACAATATTTTCTAATAACAAGTTAAGATATTATGACAAATTAAAACTGGATAAATGATTATTAAATCAGACGGTATAATTTATATTTCGTTAGCACGAACGGACGTTGAGATGTATTTTATATTTCGTTAGCATGAACGGACGTTGCGACGGTTTGATAGTTTTTCAAAACGCACACACTATAATTTTGTTTTAACAATTTGTAAACAACATTAAGAAAAATATATTTTAATACTTAAAATTTTTGTATGTATAATTAAAAAATATTTTTAGAGATTTATTTAATCGAATATTTCGAACGTTTTATTCAACTAAATTCTTTGCGCTAATGAATTACCTTATGAATACTATATAAATGCCATATGAATAACAAGTTTTAAATATAGAGTATTTTTATATATTAGGGAGGAGAGCTGACGTGACTGTCTCACAAAAGTAACGCAGTCATAGGTTATAACATTTGTTTTTGACTCTAACCAAACATAACCAATATAAAATGCACTTTTATCCTAATAATTGAACATTTTAAAACGGATTTAAACCTTCTAAAGTAATATGTGGGATTTGGAGTTACTGTTGTAGACTTTCACAATACATAAAATTCAGTTTTAGATTACAATAATTACAACTATTTCAAATACTACCGTACTCGCCTTTAATCTCCGACTTGGTTGATCCCGTTAACAAATAATTATTTATTTCAAGTTAAATGTAAGACTATTTCTATCACTTCCTCATATACTACGTTTTTATATCTGTCCAAACAGATAAATGACCCCCTTTAAACTACAAGGAACATGAAATAGGAAATGTTATATACATACATCGTAGACCTCCTCACATATTTTTACATTATAAAATAATACGTATTACATAAACAACTGTTTTGAAGTGCCATGAATACAAGTGTAGTGTTAAGAGTGATATTTGTTTATCGTATATACAGTGTTATACAGAGCAAAAGTGTGGAGAGATTTTATGTTGTCATATTTTGGTCATATCTCAGAACTTTCTTCTTCATTTTTTATATTACTGAAAATTTAGAGGTAGCTGTTGAAAAAAAAAAATCTTTTTATCAAATTCATCTACAACTATTTTTATTAATGTTTGCTAGAGTTTATCCTCTAAAGACTCAAACAAAACAAATTAGTCGCCATCGTTAAAGTTTTTGGTTTGTCAGTAAAAACCCCATAAATCTGTCACAGGACTGTTACAAAATGTATGCGCCAGTGGCGTTACTATACGGCTAATTTTATTGATTGAGGTGTTCAATTAAACAATTTTAACTTCAGATTTCTCGCAAATTATTAACTTTCCATGGAAACATTTATTTTCTAATATATTTATATAATATGGTTGTTATAGGTAAATAACATGTTTCACAACCAAAAAAATCATCAGATGTTATAAAATCTAAAAAATAAGCTTTAGTTTAACTTATGCTTACTTTATTTGTGTATCATTCACGTTGTGTTTGCATTTTAACCACTCAAATACGTTTTGTTTTGTGTAAGAATTTATAACAGCTGTTTGTAATTATATTCAGGTTAACTTACATGGTGCTTACTTTATTTGTTGGTGTCCATGTTGTTTTGTGAATATTGCTTACGTGCTGCGAAACTAAACCGTTTATGTGGCTTATTGAGTGTGAAAATTCGGTCTGAATTGTTTATCTCGCAAAGTTTAACGACATATACTAAGTCCACTGTAACTTTATATTTAGTTTTGTTGTGCTTAGTCTCTTGTGTAGTAGAATTAACATCGGCAACGTCGTTCTAAACGGTTGCCAGCTTCACAGATCGTAGAGTTTTACTTAAAATAGCTTTTTTATATTGTTATTAATGACATTTTTTAAGGATAAGTTATATTATTAGCTAAAAGAGGACAATAAACTTATATAAAATGTGTTAAACAATTGGAAATAAGAAAATGTAAACCACATATTGAGGTAGTAAGAGCTTGATCCAATGAGTTATGAATCATTCGAAAAAAGTAAAAATTATTCATTTAAAATGTATAAAAGAGGAGGTTAATTTTGAAAAAAAATTCATAAGTATGCCAAAGTGACACTATTTTTCACAAAGGTATGTTTTCACTAAACCTAAAATTTAATAATTCAATTTAAATAAAAATAATTTACAGTTATATAAAAATACTTTTTTGAACATTGACTTGCATAACAGATACTTAAAGAATTTATTCACGATTCATGCAAAACCAACAAAAGACTGAATGATATCCTAGGTCATGGATTTAGTTTTAAATACATGTACCATCGTGGGAAGAAACACTTATTAAGAAATGATAATATTTTTATATGCAATGTTTTTATGTAAATAGAAATATTGAAACTCATTTTTTTAAGCCATTATTGGTCCATCAGGTATGATTGTCAGATCTACATTGTGAAGTAAAATTGCCTTAAGTGAAAATGTTTTCATTTTATTATTATACAGATTGTTTACTGGAATGTGATTTTACTGAGTTTACTAAAGACTGAATTTTACAAACTAAATTACAATAATGAAAAAAAAAAAAAAAAAAAACACACACACACACCCTCTCTCTGCTCCCATTGTTACAGCTTTGACAATTTCCTAAGTGTAAATAATTATTGTAGTAACATTTAAAACTTACAATACGTTCTGCTTTGTTTGTTTACCTTATCTACAGACAACTACAACATTCTCTTAAAAAAGAGACACACAAAAAATATATATTTGGCGATATTCATAACATTTTCAACATTTACTGTTAAAAATCCATACTAACATGGAGTTTGCAGTTGCAAACTTTGACTCCCTCAAAAACAATAAACACGGTAAACTTAAAACTCTGCAGGGTTTTTGTCAAAAGATTCGTTAAAGAGAATTAAACCCAAACAAGACAGTTGAGGCTAATTGAATGTCAACAGAAGCTTTAAAATTCCGAATAAATAAAGTTTTAAATTAGAAAAGTTTGATAATTCAAAGATAAAGGTAATGAGCTAAATGTTATATAATAAATTGTGGTTTCTTCAGGCTGAGCTGAAGTATGTTTTCGATTACATGAGGTCGTTTATAATTTCATGAACACCAACCCAATACTGTAGATAATTATGTATTATTTAGGTCACACAAATATAAATTATAAAGTAAAGTGTTCTAAACTTCGAAAACTTCAATAAAAAAATAGCCTGTTATTTGTAGTGTTTTTGAACATTATTAAAAATAGTGGTAATTGAAATATTACCACTATATAGTTAAAATTATTTTAAAAATTCTTCAATTAAAACTTACTTGTCTAAATTATTTATATATTAGTTGAGAAATTTATTAACCGATATATAATGAATTAGTTTTGAATTTTGAACTTAAATAAATTAGTACTTGAAGGTATAAAATGAAAACAAACTTTTATTAGAGATATTAGGCAGCAGAGCGACTAAGTTGTAACTGCAACAAGCAAACTTAGGTTATTTTATGTTTAAAAAATAATATTCGATTATCACTGCATCACAATTAAGAATAGCTATTACACATGTCATGATATTAAATAATTATTTAATAAATAATTTTGCGAAATGTTCATTAAATCCGATCAATTTAAAATACTCATTATTACAGTTCAACGCAGGAAATATTTTGTAATTAGAATTTTAATTAAATCCGGATTAAAAACTTGTGGCTTGGTCAACGTGTTCACGCTAATTTAGCTGAAAACGTGGCTGAGGTGAAGATTGTATAAGATTTTTATAAATTAGGGATACTTGACTTTGAGATTTAATATAAATGCTCCATATTAGTATTATTTTATTTTTATAAATGTTAAATTTTCTCCTATGAAAACCACCACCAAATAATCTTATCAATCCTGTATATGAATTCTTAAGGATTTCTTGAGTAACCTAACGAAAATGTGTCCTGAAATATTAATTCTGGTATTACGGTTTTAAATTTATTTTTAGCATTTTTTAAGATTTTTCGTTAAGTAAAGCAAACCATTTTGTTAAGTTAGGGAGAGGAAATAAAATTTATTAATATTATTATCTGTTAGATTGTTTTATTTTTATAACATAAAAACTAATTTGGAAAACTATAAGAAAAGTAATACAATGTAATTAATATTTAAAATAAAATTATCTACTATTCGTTTGAATATGTATTTTATATAAATGTGACAGAAGAATCTAAAGACCGTGTTCTACTTTCTATATATATAATAGAACGTTAAAGCAAATAGTTTTGTTTTAATAAAAACCAGTGATTTACCAAAGATGAAGAAATATCAAAATTCAAACTTCGCTTCAACATTACTTACTCGAAGTTAGCGTAAATGGGGCCATCTGATGCTCCCTCTCGAGGAGTCCCACAATTCAATTTAAGTCCAGTATTTGCACCAAATAGAATTAACTCCGTATCGAGTTGTAAAGAGACTGAAAAGCACATTGAATTCACTCCACCTAAGTCAATTCCAATCATTTCGTCAGAAATAAATTGCAATTTTTTATTTTAAGTTTTCTTATATTAAAGTAAAGTTGTACCATAAATAAGACTGCCTCATTGTAGCGTTGAACTTACTTTTAATATGTTTTGAAATTTGTTTTGAAAGAAGTATTTCTTAAAAGTAATATTTCGTTAATTTTTTATTATAACGGAGGGTTTCATCGGTTACTAATATATATATATATATATATATATATATATATATATATATATATATATATATATATATATATATGTATCGAAAATATATAATAGTATCTCGAAAATTGAATTATTAGAAAAATATGAAACAATTGAGTTTGAAAATGAGACACTTTTTTGAATGAATATATTAGAAAGTGGAAAAAATGTAAAAAAGTTATAATTTTTAATATCAGATCCAACGTTAGATGACTATAATAATTGTCAATAGCAATTCCTCAGTTTTGGTAATTATTATTCTAACTTATATATATATATATATATAGTTAACTAAACTGAGGAATTGCTATTGACAATTATTATAGTCATCTAACGTTGGATCTGATATTAAAAATTATAACTTTTTTACATTTTTTCCACTTCCTAATATATTTATTCAAAAAAGTGTCTCATTTTCAAACTCAATTGTTTAATATTTTTCTAATAATTCAATTTTATATAAGTTAGAATAATAATTACCAAAACTGAGGAATTGCTATTGACAATTATTATAGTCATCGAACGTTGGATCTGATATTAAAAATTATAACTTTTTTACATTTTTTCCACTTCCTAATATATTTATTCAAAAAATCGTCTCATTTTCAAACTCAATTGTTTCATATTTTTCTAATAATTCAATTTTCAAGATACTATTTGTGTTTGTTTAAACTATTATTGATTTAGTTGTATAAGTGAATAAATATTTGCAATGCAGTTTTTGAGAAGTGTTTGTAAACACATGACATAAATTGTGGACGAACTTTCCTAATTTAATAAAGTTTCTATTTCTTATCAGCAATTTGTATACATTTTTATATATGTATAATTTAGTGAAATAAACAAATTACTGTTAAATGAAATTTTCTTTTAAATGTAATGCAAAATGTAGACGTCCTAAATAATGTTGGTTTTAAATATAAATATCTTTTGAAAAGTTCAACGGATATTCAATTATTATTATGGTTTCTTTTGTTATTAGCAAAACTGTCATCTGACTCCTATTTGGAGAAAATATAAATTACTTCATTTTTTTGTTTATGTTAAAAAGTTACAACTGTTTCGTGTACAACATTTAGTATAATAAAATTGGAATATTACATAGTTAATTTGGTTTAATAATTTTCATACTTTAGGGAAAAATAGATATTATATGGAAAAGCTTACTTATATTGCGTTTATTAAAGTTTTATTTGTATAAAAATACACACTACTGTTCAAATATGACAGTTTAGATGAAATTCTTTTCTATTTATTATTTACCATTTAAGTATATATATATTGAATAAAACTAAATTGTTTTAACTACCTTAAAGAAAAGTATACACCTGTCATTTACTTTGAAAAATTTAAAAGTGATATATCTTTTAAAAGTTGTTTATTCTAATTTAATTAACTTCCTAGTTTTTAATTTTACTGGAAAATCACATAAACCAATCAATTTACGTATTCCTAGAACGTATTTCAATAATATGGCGCAATCCAAACAATAGACACTTCATGTACATTTTAAAACATTCATATTACTACTATGACCTAGATAAGAATTCAATTGGAAGTCCTTGTAATAACTTACATACAGTGTTTCTGCTCTATATAGACCATGTAGGTTAGGACTGCAATAGCACATAATTTATAGTAATTCAAGAAATATTTTTTTTAGATTTTAATTAAATTTTAAATTGTATTATGTTTAGCGAAGCAAAGCAAAGAAGATTGCAACCCCAGGAATTCTTCTGTAAATTATACTTCCAAGGTTTTCAAAGTGATTTTAATCTGTAAAGACGAGGTAAGAAGAAAAGATACAAGTATCGTATTAAGAAAGCTAGAAAAAACAAATAGAGATTGAATATACCTTACTTCGTATCTAAATGTAGATGACAGATACGGGAATATGACTATATATCAATGTTTTTTTAAGGGGCAAAATCTCTCAGTTATCATAAATTGGAAAAAAGGAAGAAAAGTGTATAAAATAATATCCATAGCGTAAAATGCTCTAATAGCGTAATAGCGCGGGGGTCGTAAGAACAACAGATAGTCAACAGCGACCGGATAGGAAAGAAAATTTAATGAGATCTAACATACATAAAAAGGTTTAGACCTAGCTAGGTTCGTTCGGGATTGCCACACCCCATACTCACTATACATATAACCCTGAGGTTATTATTACAATAAAATTATAATTCAATATATAATTAAATAACTAACTAATCATAAATTTAAATTCAAAATTTAGTTGAAGGACAACAGTTATTTCTAACATTGGTTTTTTTTTATTACTGTCGTTCTGATTATTATTAATTAAAATGTTTTACATTGTAAACTTTTTAATGATAAGAAAGCCGTTTTGAAAAGACTATTTTACCAGTTTGAACTTATTTTACCTGTTTCATTACCTTACACTTGATGAAAGTGTATTATGTCCTCAATGTAATCTTACGTGTTTACGTGTAACAACCACTACTCTAAGAATACTTTCAGTTCAATGCGATGAGGACGTTAATACATTTTCGAAACACAAATTACCACATATTTTCCCATTCGGTTATATTGGTTTCTTCTCGAAGTTAACCTTAAAAAACCAATTATATAATTCGTCGAGTGTTACAAATTTCACTTTCATGTTCGCCTAATTCAAGAAACCGTTTTTTAATAAATACGTTTCTATTTATTTTAAACTTGTATAATTAAAACATACTTAACGTTATTAATTTGTTCCATAGTTTGCTAAGTTTGTTTGAAACTCAACAATTTTGAAGTAAATTAACAAAGATAAACACACTACAACTGAAGTTGACAAACAAAGTAGGTGAAACAAAGCCGCAAAGATTCGCCGACTACACGAGTTCACAGGATGTATGCAGCAAACTTTCGCTAAGAACATGAGTTGAAAGTTGTAAAGTTTTGTAAACCTTTTGATGTTTGTAGTAAAAGCAGTTGTGTTTAACTTTAAATTAATATTACTTCTATGGTTTTGTGTAATGCATTTACTGGGACAATATGATTTACGTCAAAAGATGGAATTACGTTTATTACTACTCGTCTTTATTTCACTACATGTAGTTTGCTATTTATTTACTTATGTTACGTTGCACCATAATTAATTGTAAATTACATTTTAATATGCAGTACTGTTTATGAGAAGTGTTTAAGAATTCTAAATTGGCTTAATTTTCATATTCTCTCTTAATAAAGATATTAAACAAATCATATTTTGAAGAGATCAACCTTTTCTATCGACAGAGTATGAAAAAATGTAGAAACATATAAACAGAATATCCCCAAAATTAGTTAAACTTTCTTTGCTAGCTAAGTTTTATGTGTTACTTAGTTTTATATATGCGCTTTATATTGTGCGTAAATATGAATATTCCTGACTCCAGAAGTAACTAGTTACAGTTACAATGTTGCACTTAAAATAAAAACGTACTCTATTAAAATTCATACAGTGAGAATGCAGCCTAAAATGTATCCATCTAGCACAAAAAATGTTCCGCAACCTGTCACTGATAGTTGCGATATTTTTTACAAAAAAAGCTTTATTTAATTGTGTTACAATAGGAATATTATTACTGATATATTGTTAAAAAAGTAACTGTTCCTAATTGTGCTGGTAGCTCAATGGTTAAGGCGTCACTGGAACAATGATCGATTCCAAACCATAACACACGGTTTACCCTGTGCAGTTCGGTTCTTTCCAATCTGTGGTGTGTCGGTGGGACGGCCCACTATAAATGAACGGTTGTTGGCTGAGTAGAAATATATATATTATGTTATATTAACTAAAAAAAAAAAAAAAAAAAAATCGTTGCATTGGACCCTTGTTGATGTTACGATTAAAATAAACCATTAAAAAATACGTATGTAGAAAGATGAAAGAGAACAATCTACCCCAAGGTTAGAAAAAGGTGTAAATCCAGCTAGGTTCCCTCCTCGGGATTTCAAATCACTTACTCACTATAGTGAGCCCCATAAAAAAAAAAATTTAAAAAAAGCTTTCCTTTTCATACTACTTTAAAACCTGTAATGTTTTGTGTTCAAAACGTTGAACGTTTCAAAAATTCTAAATTAATAATTGCACCAAGATATTCTTCGCTAATCCTAGTATAAATCTGAAAACTAACTAACTATAAGTTTGCGTCTTTCATATAAAATAGAAATGTTATCAAATTTATTATACCACTTTTTTATTGCAATCTTGACATTTCTAACATATCGGAAAATACTCCATTTTTTGTATTAATGAACAATTTAACCTCATCGGTACCATATAATACTAAAGTAAACAAATAATTACCTTTATAATTGTTCAATTAAGCGCACTTGTAGCGGAAATCTCGTTAATTTTCCTTCAAAAGTTAGAAGAATCTCTTATTGCCGTACAACTTAGCACTAATTCCTCAAAATGTGTTATGTACAGTTTAATGTTTTGATTGGGGCTAAACAAATTTCAACACTTCAAAAATTAATCAACTATACAACACTATCTAGCTACAATAGCATACATCTCTAACCTAGTAGAAACTTACAATATACAATACTAGTGAAAACTTTACAATGTTCATCTTTCAGCTAACGTAAAAGAATATATTTTATATTCTATACAAGGTACCTGTTAATTCTTCAGAGCAATTAATGTAAAACTTACCCCTTTAAAATAAGAAAGTTTAACAATTTAATTACACTATATTACTAAAGTGCAATTCAACGAGAAAAATTTAACTGTTGAAGGAGTAGCTCAATTATTGCGCACGTAGTTCACTCTATTACCTATGGTTTGGAAACAATAGGTTAGACATATTTGTCGTTTTAAGTAATAAAAAGTTATGATGGCACCGGAAAGTTTATGTTATTCTAAAATAAATTAGTTAAATTTAATTAGGATAGAATAACTCTAGTTGTAATTTATCACTAAATACAAAATTTGTGTAATTTTGATACTATAAATCTTTGTAATTATTTAATTACTTATTTTCATAAACTAAAGGGAAAATACATTGAAATAGGTTTATTATATTTGTATTTTTTCACTTAAGAGTAGTCGGCACCTTTTCCACACCTATGTTACTCAAATGGTAGTAAATACTTTCCTTTAGGTACACTGACTTGAAATTTTGTGTGCCTATTTAGTAAATGTGAATTTACTTACTCTAGCAGAAATATAAAAATTTAAAAAAATTAAAATAAAGGAATTTTATTGGTTTTTACGTTTTTTTAAAACTTTTTAAACCCTATTATTTTTTTAGATTTTTATTGATAGAAATAGTTTTCAACTATCTGACTTTAATAAATCTAATAGGGTAGTGTCAAATAGTTGTATTAATTATGTGTCTAAAAGTTTAGACTTGTAGTTGCAAATAGTTTTGAAATATGTATACCTAAAGTTAAAAAAACACTAGTTACGGAAAAAACTACTTTATAAGTCTAAGTAACAATTTGAACACACTAAGGTTAAGAGTGAGAAAAATGCAATCAGTTTTTTCACAAAAAGTACGTTTAGTGAAGGACTGAATTATATTAGATATTATTTGTATACCAACTATAAAATTTACCTGGTTATCAATATAATTCAAGTCCTTATAGTTTAGAACTAAGAAAAGTTCTAGAACTAGATGAATTCTTAGGGTCAGTTTCATCAGCAGATCTAGGCCTAACTGGAGTTGAACAGTCTGGTGAATATCGGTTACTCTATAAGCTCTTTTTGATTAAATATTATTATTCTAGGCATTATCACAGAACTAAAAACACCACACAACTACACAAAAAGATATCACTGACAGGTTTTAAAAACTGTAACCTAACCAAACCTAACCTAACCTAACCAAACATCGGAAACAATCACTTAGATAACAAAAATATTTATAAAATCTAAGATGTACTAAAACAATGAGCAAAAATACTTTTTCCAATGTACATTTTTCAGTCACGTTCAGTACGGAAATTTTCTCATAAAAACAAACACACTGAACAATAATAATAATAATAATAATAATAATAATAATAATAATAATAATAATAAAGAAAGTGTTTTGAACACGTTAAATATAATAATTGTAACCTTTTCTATCTTAAATGAATTTCTATACAATTTTATCTTTTACCAACAACATTCCGGCTTAAATTTTGTGTAGAAAACCACACGTACACCATGAAATAATATGACGAGCTATTAATTTTTTAAAATTCATACAAGACGATTAAATTCGTAAAAATCACTACACTGTATTTAAACACTTGATACTACAACTTTAGTTTATTCCTAAGTAAATCTACAGTGTCAAAATCATCTTCAAAGTGACTGGGAAGCTAATTGAATGTCAACTGAAACTTTAAAATGTGGAATTAGTTTTAAATTAGAAAAGTTTAAAGTAAAGTTAATAAGAGTTTTTAAAGCTAAAGTTAATTAGTTTACTTATTTTCTTTATTAAATTGTAGCTTCGTCAACTGCACACCTTTCTGATATTATTATTATTCTTTAGGTTTTTATTTGGTTAAGGAATAACGTTAACCGACTGATTACTTAATATTACAAATATTGTGCTAATCAATTAAGTAAACACAAAATATAGTCTATGAATATTGTAAAATGTAATCACACAAAAGATATTCTGTTTTCAATAATATAAATAAATAAATCTAGTCTAATATCTATCTAAAGTTTTTCACAATTATAGAAGTTTAATTTAGTATATTAATTTTAAAGTATATTAAATTTAGTAAATAAAAGTATGGTAAATAATCTAATGTTGTGGGTTGATATAGTCCTACCAAGTAGCTTGTTATATAGTTCTAACTTCCAACTACAATAGCTAAATGTAGATAGGTAATTTTGTTAGGTTAAAACAATATAGTTATATTATATAACTAGTAAACACGTTAATGCACTTCGCACAAAAACCAAAACATATTTGTAAATTAACACTTCTTTACTTCCATTTTTGTCGAATAATTAGTTCAATCGTGTCGGCGTTAATAAAAATGAAATCAAAGTTCCCAATATTTTTTAACTGAAAAATATAATTAAAATAATCTTTCAACAGAAACAAAAACTCTTAGAATTGTGAAATGTAACTAAAGAAAACTGTTGATTTGAATATTACTGAATTATCAATTCAACATTCCTGGCATTATGTAATGGATTTGTTTTTATGTGAGTTGTTTTTCATAGTAATGGATAATATGCATTGAATCACCAATAATAATATCCATAAATAATGCCATGTTCAATGTTCACAAATAATATGCATTACTATTAGATCATTATTAAGTCATAATGATTCTGTATATCCTATGCAAACAAAATTAAAGGCTACAGTATAAATAATTTCCATCCCTTAAATTTTTTTAGTTAAAAAAAAAATCGGTATTGTACATAAAAAAAACCATTTCAATAATGTTGACATTAACAAAAATTATAAAATATAATACATAACAAAACAAAATCTTAGAACGTACTGTTGTTCTTTTATTATAAGTTGTAATTTATATTATTTTTAAAACGTACAGTAATAATGATTATAATATGATTTCCTTTTATTAGCAATACAAAATATATTTATATTTTATAAGATATTAAATATGAACAGACATCAGTATAATTGATATTTTGTTTTCATTACAGAACAAATTGTAAATTAAATGGTAAATTATTTCATTTACATGCCAATAAAATTTGTGCAGTTTTGAGAACATAAATAAATCAATAGATTAAGTTAGTTGAATAAACAGTAATTTTGGTGAAGTGTAGTAGACGTAAATCCAATTTTTGGGGGTAAATCACCGGCTACACACTTACTAGCTCATTGGAAATGACCTATGGCAAAAGGAAACACGTAATCAGTCCATGGTTTGTTGCCAGATTCATAGACTGTCACGTTAGAATTAAACAAAATCTACACAGCTCAATTGATTGTAGGCTATACTTGTTACGATTGCAGTGTGGACTGGCTTGTCTTTGACGTCATGCCAGCACTAGGTGTTAATTCATGCTCAATCCTTGCCGATTGTACTATAGAATGTCCTAAACTTGGCAATGCTTGATAAATCATAATAGAGGTAATTCATGGCTTATTAAACACAGTGAAAGAAATACGGAAGAAGTTGTTTTATGGTCCGGCTGTAAGTAGTTTATATATATATATATATATATATATATATATATATATAGGTAATATGTATTTATGTTAACAATAATTCTTAATTTCAAGTAGACTTGATTGTGAAATCATAACGACATGTGTTGTAGCTCTTCCATGTGTCTTTCTACAATGACTATTACAGTAGTCATAATAATATAGTCTAGTAGTATGAGCAAAATTTCAAATTTAATAACAAATATGAAAACAGCTGAGTAGTCAAAACATATGATACAATAGTTTAAAATATCATAAGACAGGTATATTAAATAACTGATATTATGAAAAGTTGTAGTAAATTATATTTACTTAGTATTTTTTTTTAATTACAAGCTTATGGCTGTCATATAAAAAAGTATGATAATCGCCCCAGTGGAACAAAATAAGTTAACAGTTTTTGATATATTGGTCATAAATTTTTTTAAAGATCGACATTAAAATATATATATATATATATATATATATATATATATATATATATATATATATATATATATATATATATGTATATAACAAGTTATTGGGTTTTGGTACATTGATAAAAGGTCACATAAAATAATGTATACCAAATTTGTAAACGATATCTATTTTTCATAAAAAATGGCCACACAAAACACAAAATGACGAACAGACAAAGAATAAGCTTGTTTCAAACAAATAAATGCTAGTTCTGTATTTAGTTCAACCCCAGGAACGATCCCTTAAGCATCCGATTAGATTTTTCAATTTCACTGATCATTTTATATGTTATTGGTTCATACTTTACAGATGATACTAGAAAAAAAAAATCTTTCAAGCTATAAATATAAAGTGGAATATTTCAATCAAGAAACAAAGTAATGTTTTAATAACAGGCAAACATTTATCTCCAACGAAGAAAATTCAAAGTTCAAACTTGTTCTTTTAATAACAGGCAAACAATTATCTCCAACGAAGAAAATTCAAAGTTCAAACATAGTCCTAACGCTAAGTTACTTTACGTGTGACCATCTGATCTGATCACTCTCAAGAAGTTCTACGATTCAACTTAAGTCCTGTATTTGAACCAAATAGAATTAAATCCGGAGTGAGTTGTAAAGAGAATCAGGTCACACTGAATTCACTCCAGCGTAGCCATTTCTGAGATCGGATATACTGTGTGAGGGAAACGTCAGTAAACATTGTAAACTTTTAGATAATATTTATTTCTGATTTTTCCATAGATTTTAATTCATCCAACTTTTGTTTCCATCTGATAGTTATTGGGTGCATTGACAATCAAACATCTCTTGCATACAACTGTTATGTTCATGAAATATTGTTGATTCATGTAGTGAAAGTGTTTACTAACGTCAAAAAGGTTTTTTGCTTTAAACAACCTGAAACAATGGTGATTATAATAATAAATTCAGTTTGCATTATACGAAAAAGTCTTTAAATTAATGCATCTGCAATAGACTTCCCAAGGTTAGGTAGGTGATAAAACTAAACTTAAGTTTTATAAACAGTTATCCAGAGCCCTCACATATCTATTCGTAGGCTTCGCTTGAACAGGATGTTACAAGAGCTTTTCTTCAGAGAATTTTAGGTAATGATAAATTTATTCATTGCATACCTCGTCTAGTAAATATACCATTGGAAGATAATACTGATCATATGTTTCAACTTTTGCGAGACAATCTCATATGAAATTAGAGACGGTGATATTTAGTTATTTTTTAAGGTAATTTGGAGTGTTATGGCAGCTTTAAAAATTATCATGCCGCGTAACGTCAATAAGTCAGTGGGCCTGGGTTTCATGATTGAAAAGTTATTGGAATACCATACATGATAATGTTAACTCCCTATGTAATTGCAGGATACCGTGAACTACGACAATATCAACTTACTTTATTATCAACATAATGTAGGACTTTATTATGTAGGACTTTGACTAGTTGTTTGATGGCAATGTCATTGGAAGGCGAGGTTCAATAGGAAGGCCAACTATATTTCCAGACCTTACACCTCTGATTTTTTTCTCTTAGGGTGTCTATAAAGAGAAATTCTATGTTACAAAATCGCATTGAGGACTCGAAAGAAGGTATTGAATATGTTTTTGAAGATACTGATTTGAATCCAGGACTGTGCAAAAAGTATTCTTAAGCATTACATATCGCCTTGTTATCAAGTCAATTTGTACTGTTTTAAAAATAATTCAATAAACATCTTGAGTTTAGTTATAAGATAAATATTGCTACATAAATTGTTCTTATTCGGTATCAATTACTAGATATTTATCATAACGATTCATTGCGCCATAATATTCAATACACCATAAATATTGAAAAAAAATTCTATTAATAATATTTCAATTATTATTAAAATATTGAAAATTTGAGGCTTTGTTTATAGCTGCTTCTTCAACTATGTAAAATGTATTTTAAAAATAATAGTCAAAACAGATTTAGATTCATTTTAAAAATACTTATTCTAAAATTTACAGGCATTTTATGAGAAAATAGTAGCATCAACTTAGAAAACTAAGTCTTTCTGAGATTTATTTTACAACAAGTACTTGAAAGCTATACCATTAGGAAATGCGCTTATAATTTACACTTATTGTAGAAAAGTAATTTTATATTATAACGACAGAAAGATAAATCTTAAATTCACGTTTTAAAATAAAATATAGATCTTCATAAATTAAACTAAATTACGAATGGGACAGTAATGGGTATAAGCTTTTAGCCATAATGGATTTGAGGTTAGTTAGAAACGTTCTTCACGAATCGGTTAGTGAAAGGAACTTATGACAAATAAAGTTTAATTTGTTTTAATTTTTGTAAAAACAGTATAAAGTTTGTGTGAACATATTTCTGTTTTTTATTTTATCATGACTTTACCTTTATAAAAAACGCATCTCATTGTTTTCAGTATTATTATGTATGTGAACTGAATTAATCTGTAATATTTAGAAAGTTTCGTATTCCTAACGGTTTGAATAATAAAACTTTCAGTGTAGTTGGGAATAAAAAGTAAATTTGTAACCACCGGAATAATTGGTGACATCAAGAGGCCATGAAGACCTACAATCTTAAGAAATGAAATCGTAAAAATTGAATAAAGCTGATATTTAAAACGTAGCCGAAATAAATGACAACACGATAAGAAATATGGCGTAAAGGCATAGAGGAGACTACTTGTTCTCCGGGAAGAGAATGGCGGTCACTTCGAACACCTGTCTGAACCCTAAGAAGTAATTATTTAGCTTAATTTTAAGTTATTATTATTTTAATTCAACCCGTTTTATTCCCAAGTAATTTATGTACTTTATTTTCTTCCATGTTAAAAAATTAATAATCTAAAGTCAATTTATGTTTGAACTTACGTTTGAAAGACCTGGTTAGAAATTGTGGCTACTCTGACCTAGATAAGAATTCAATTAGAAGAATCCTTCTAATAACTTACAGACACTATTTCTATTTTCCGCTCCTGTAGAACTTGAAAGTTACTAAACGCCAAGTTTCTAGTTAACTAAAAGTCACTCAAGTAGTATTTGTTACAATATTATTAAATTAAAAATTATATTTAGTTCAAGGAAGAAAAATAAACGAGATTACAACTCCAGGGATTGTTTCATCGTTTTATTTGTTCGAAGTTTTCAAACTTTAATTTTTAAACATAGAGTATATTATCCTTTAGATTAATCGTAATTGTTCCTACTTCTAATAAATAACTAAAGTATCCACAGGGGTTTTTATGACGAAACCGCAGAACATATTATTTATGATTATGAGTCACTTGCAAGCAAAAACTTCTGGTGAACTTCGACCGACGACCTAATGAGTGGACTGCTAAAATTCCCAGAGAAGATTAAATTCCTTGAACTTGTATTTAGAAGTTTAGTTGCACAATTTCCTAATAAGAATAGAACTGGTTCTTTGGACATAAACTAAATACTAATTTGCATATTACAATGAGTACCAACTCTCTACTATGTCAAATAGTGATTTACTGTCAAAACAAGTCATTTTGGACCCAAACCTTCCAAGAAAATACGATATTCGTAGGATATCACGACTCGGTAGGGATCAAACACTACCACTAAATACCCCACTGGTGCCTAGTGGAGGCTCCGTACAAGTGTACAGCTTCGAGGCCCGTCAAGGGCGATACAACAACACAAGTGAAGTGAGTGGAGACTTTTTAATAATAAAAGAAGTTAGAGCCTAGCCGACGCGACGTTTAGAACGTAGGGTTAGGCACAAATACAAGTTCATAACACTTGAGTAACAACTTGTAATTATGATGTCTACATTCAACTTGATTTTGCAGTATAACCGAATTCCCTATTTTATTTCGTATAACAAGTGGGCCAATAAAACTTGCCAGTGTTCAAAATAAAATAACTTTGTAAGATATAACCGTAGCAATTTATTACATAACGAAAATATGTACATAGTTGTCATTTTCATTTATGCAATATAACATAACGTGGAAGTTCCCCCAACAATCTCCACACTTTTTTCTAATCTTTTCTGGAAATTTGCTATTACTCGACGGATTATGGACAATCCTTTCATGGATCATGGACAGATCACGGATCAATGATCACGGATCACGGATAATGGACAATCGGCATGTTGTTAGGTTTTGTAACAAAAATTTAGCTCTTAAGGTAGCGCCAGAACCAAATATCACATGCAGTTAGATCCGGAGATTGAGCAGGGCTTGAGATACCTCGGGAACACTCTATGCTAAACACTCTTTGACACAATGTCATTTGCCTTGTGAACAGTCGCTCCATTAAGCGGGTACTGTAAGTCCGTTTCTATTCCAAACTGTAGCAATCGTGAAACTAAAAAGTTGTTAATATTTTCCATGTATTGTTATTTGTTCCCATTAACTGTTACACTATTTATATTTATATATATTTTTTAATAAGGCCAATAACTCCAAAACGTTCAACACTACACGAAACAATCACTTTGTTACTATGCAGAATTCATTGATGGATTTCCCTGGGATTCTCCCTTGAACAATATCCACAATTTTGAGTGTTTACATAACCAGATAGCTCAAAATGTAAACAGACATTATTAAACATTGCCAAATGTTTTCCTTATCAATGAGCTGCAGTAATCTTTGAGAAAAAATAAAATAATTCAGAATCTTTAGAATTGAGTTTTTTGTGCTATGACTAACTTGTAGGGAACCAAATTCAAATCAAGAAGATGTGAGATTTGTTGTAAACTATTCTTAGAAAAAAACAGCGCAATGACGATGAACATAGTAATCGTTATAAAATCACTGTTGGGTAACAGTTACAGACTCATATTTTAAAACTTCGATAACAAAGCACGATGTAACAGCAACAGCTGTTTAAGAATTGTAAGGTTATATTGGACCACACATTATAATCGTACTTTTGTATAAATAATTTGTTCGTACACTGTATGAAATCATATAAGTGTAGGATGCACACCAGTAAATGACTATGTATTATCAAAAAGTTAAAATATTACACTAGACCTATAATGTGTGGGTGACCATATGTGAGTGTACAAATATCGTTGGATTTGTTTCAATATAACATATCCAATAGTATTAAAGAACTGGGGAAAATATTTGACAAAATATCTAGAAGTTTACTCGTCCAAAAGATTTAATAAACGGGGTTTTCTCAATAGAAAGCGTAATTAAACTTCTGTACCCAAATCATAATTACAAACATATTTGAAAATATTTATTACTTGAGTTTATTTTAAGCAAATTAGTCAAAAGTTTTCAAACGGAGTGTATGCCGATCAAGACTGCTGAAGCTAATCGAATGTCAACAGAAGTTTCAAAATGAAGAATAAATAAGTTGGAGATTAGAAAAGTTTAGCTTAATACGAAGAAGGCGGTAATTAGTTTACGTTTTTTTATCTGAAATACAAACAGTGCGTTTTAAAAAAACTCTAACAGTTCTCCTACTATTCAATTATAAATGTAAATTGCAAATAAATACAATTAAACGGATTATATTTTATATTCACAAACTTGAACTTTAACGCGGTATTCGATTTTTTCTTAAATGATGCTTCATCAGAACAAACACTTTAATTACATTTACATTTCTTCAAGCTTTAAAAGCAATTTTTTCGTCATACTGCTTCAAAAGTACATCTGTTTTCAGTATGACGAAAATACAGCTAGGACCTAAAACCTTCAGCTGAGATCGAGGTCCACAGCTGTTACTTCGCTTATACGAATTATATAACGATTGTAAAGAATCTATAAAAAACAATCGATACTCTCGATTGTAAATAACTGATAAAACAGCAGTTACCATAGATTTTATAAAGAAGTACCACTAACACAAACTAAACAGCCATAATAGCTGCAAACTTGTCCAAACTTTTGAGAGTAAATAGGTTATAACATTTTATTTTTTGTGAAATTGTTTTCTTATATTCTTGGGAATATAACGAAAAATATAGTTCATCACTAAGACCAAAAGAAGCTTTTCGATCCTCGCTCATTTTCCGGCCTTGGCTCCACCTCGACGGTTAAACTTGAGCTTGTATTTAAAGCTTCACCTTTGGTCCTAGTGATGAAATATACAATTTAAAAACTCAAATACACTGAAAAAACACATCATTTTATATACATATATGAACTTAATTTGTAAGTAAAAACATTTTACATGTTTATAGAAATTGTCTACTTTGTCCAACTAATTTTTAAAAAATATCAAATTTTTTTTTTTTTAATTTATTTTGTTTTTTATATTTTATTTTAATTTTATTTATTTATTTATTTATTTTTTCCTTCTAGAAGTAATTATTTATTGTGAAATACATTTGATCCAGTAACATCAATCAGCTAGTACACGCAAAAAAACGTAAGTAAAATATTATGTATGTAACATTAGTTTTTATATATTTTGCAGTATAATATAATTATGTTGTAGTCTAATATGGTGTGTGTTATGTTTATGTAACGTACATAACAACAAAACATGTAGAATTTGCGAGCGAACGAGGTCGGCCGGTGCCGCGCCGTTTTGTGGAATTAACTCGTACCGTTAGGCCCGGGCGGGCGCTAAGCTTCGCGATCTGCAATGGGTTAAAGTGAATTTGAATGTTCTATAGTGAGCAATCGGTTATGATAAGTCTACAATTAAAAGACTTAAAATAAATCACGCTTTTGTTGATGTAACATCAAACATGTTGTATATTTTAAGGCTACGAATAATGAAGAAGAAATTCCCATAATATATATATTTCTAAAAAAAAAATTCATATCTTGGTAAAGAGAAGTATAATTTCGGTGAGGGATAGAGGGAAGGTAAATATTTATTTATGGATCAATTATTAATTTAGATCAAATTAAAAATCATCTATGAATATAATTGAAATATATTTTCAAAAAAGTACCGTTTTAAGCTTAATAAGAAACAATCCTAATAAGAATTGGGTAGCTGCAGTGACATTTTTAATACATTAATACTTCCCATGAAGTTCAATTGTATGAAAGCACTAAAACTGTATTAACTGTTTAGATGAAATATCTTAATTATTTAAGGTTCTGTCTTTCAAAACTACATTTGAAATTATTGAAAATTCATTAAATGAGTTATATTAGAACGGAGACAACAATAATAGTAGTAAGCTTTTAGTCGTAATGGATTTGAGGTCACTATGAAACCACAATTCCGCCACTGGTAGATACTTATGATGCATAAAATTTAATTGTCCACAATTATCGTATTTTGTTAAAATTTGATAAAAATATTAAACTAATTGTATGTCAAATATAAACAGTAAGCATTTATTTTATCGATTTTTTCCTGTTTTTATAAACGTATAAATAATCACATCGATAAATATTACATGGATGATGTTAAAAGAATTGTTTCTTTTATTACATTACTTTGCAATATTACAAACTTTTTGCTCACTTTTTTTTTAGTAGGATAATAGTATTTACCATAAATGCTGCCAGCCAATGATCCGCCGTGGTTTCTTCGATGACTTGCCGGGAAGTTTCCGGTTAACTTAAAATTTTGGATTGCGGGGGGCCTAAAGAAACTTAAAAGAATTGACGGAAGGGCACCACTATGAGTAAAGTCTGGGGTTTAATCTTACTCAATTCAAAATTGTGGTTTGACAAAATTTTTCGTTGGGTGGTGGTGGTTGGCCGTTCTTAGTTGGTGGAGCGTTTTATCTGGTTAATTCCTATTACGAACTAGACTCTAACTGGTCTATTTGCCGATACCCACAATAGTGTTACCGGTGATTCAATTTATTAGTGGGCCAAGCGGCTCCTAGCCGCACGAGACTGTACAATAACTGGTCTGTAATACCCATAACTAAAAGGTTCCTATCACTTGACCAATACCATACAAACCGTTAGTTTTTTAACTGTCTAGTAATTGCTTCAGTTTGAATTAATAAAGAAATTGTGTTCTTTGAATTACGTAGAGTAAGTTCTGCTCTAATCTAAATAACAATTCAATTAAAAGTCATTCTAATAACTTACTTCTAACTTCTCATAGATTATAATAAACACCTATAGTTGAAGGTTTTTGGAATTAATTTTTCGATACTTTGTTACATCTAAGTGAAATTGATACCAAACAATGAAACAGATTAAGTTAAATAATTGCCCTCATAACACAGAATTAAGACATTTTCTTAATATACTTCGAACTTTCATAACTCGGTTGCGTTTGAGCTATCAAAGGTTTTTTTTTTTTTTTTTTTTTTTTTTTTAAATAAGTGTCTTTGAACAAGGTTTTAATAACGCGTAAAAAGTTTAGTATGATTGTGTTTAAAAAAGTGGAAAAAAATATGTTTCATTAATTATGTACACACTCTGTACTTGTAACAAATGCTTTGGCACAACCTGTGGGTACAAAATAACGGTAACTTTCAAACCCCCTTTGTTCCATTGCTCTCTTTCTATTACAACCAAAGATATAACACCATTCCCGACCATTTAGGATGCACGTAATATAATCGTAACGCTAAAATAAAGCGAAGTCAAAAACCTTGCAACACTGCAAATTGTATTTACAATACATAATACAACTATATATATATATATATATATATATATATATATATATATATATATATATATATATATATGTGTGTATTTTAAAATAATTTTTTTTAAAATACAATTTGTAATTAATTTATATATTTGTTGTTTTACTATGTAGTATAGAATTGCCAATCCACTAAAAATCAAAGTATTATTTTACCTTAAAGTTTAAACTAGTTCGATTTTAGTATATTTTAACCATTTGTATAGGGGTGTTAAATCATTTTTAAAAAAGCTAAGCAAAAATTAAATTACTTATTCATCCTGCTAAATTTGGGTAATCTGTTAGAAAATACAACCTTCGATCAAAATTCTCTACTACTTTAACTTTATGTATGTTTAATCCTGTTAAGTGTGATTAAAAAGTGAAATTAAATAGACATTATGATTGCAGAACAAAATATGTGAACGTAGTAAATTTGTTTATAATTTCATCTCTATTGCCAAATTAGGTTATGCATGCTTGCATAGCTCACTTGAAATGTAACGTTAGGTACAGTCAAGTAAATTAACAACAAGAACACTTTACAAGTGAAGCTGACATGCTAAGCAGATGAAACAAAACCACATAGATTTGTCAACTACTCGAGTTCGCAGGATGTATACAGTAAACTTTAACGAAGAACATGAGATGAAACTTGCAGAATCTTGTAAGCCTTTTGATGTTTGTAGTAACAGCAATTGTAAGTTAATATTCCTTGTTGTATTTTCGTGTTTATATTTGTAGCATGAAGGGAAGAGGTATAATTTTCTTTCTACAGGGAAATAGTTTTATCAGTGAACTCGTGGTTTTTTCATTGCGTGTGTTAAACTGTTTATTTATTATTAATTCATATTTTATTATAAAATATATATACACTTGATATTTGAATTATTGTACACACCTTATGTATATATTATATTTTCATAGTGAAAATGTGATGCTCTTATTAAAAAAAAAAAAAAAAAAAATATTATTTTAATTCTGTTGAACAAGAAAAATTACATTGTAATGTAGACACCTGGTCTCGATTAGTTATATCTGACTAATACGAAGAAATACATATTACTTAAAGGATTATTCTGTAATTAATTCTACAGAAATATTTTAAAATAATAATAAAATATCTCAATATTTAAAAAAATTAGTTATTATTTTTACAATATAATTATTGTTATATATGATTTTAGTTATAATATATGAAATATTAAAATCTTTACATAGGTTATGAAATAAGAAACATTTAATTTTTGGCAGGTAACGTTTCGCGATTTTGTGAATGGAGGGGGGAGAGCTGTAACAGCTGTTTGGGGGCAATTTTTATTTTGGAGTTGATTAAAAACAATTTATTGTATTTAAAAGAACTATGAAAACAGTCGAAAAAAGAGGAAGTGGCAATTGTATACAATATTACAAGTAAAATTTTATGGGAGTTTTGAAGAAACCACCTGATGTAGACAATTTTTTGAGTAATACTGATTATTAAACCATAGACAACCATAGACATCTGTTCGTATCAAAACTGCATTTGAAATTAAAAGGAATTTGTTAATAGACATAATTTAGGATGGCTATAATAGTGGGTATATGTGGTTTGTCTAAAAATAATTTTGACGGATAAAGTTAATTGTTAATTACAATCATATTCTGCCAAAATAATAATATATATTATATGAATATTATTGTTAAATTGTTTTTATATTGTGTTTTGATAAACAAGCAAAAATTAATTCCGTAAATGTGATTTGAAATTTTAAAATACATTCCTTAATAGATATTTGATTATTTTTAACACTTGTTTTGATGAATTTCAAGCATTATTGTTCACTTTGGGTAGTTTAGTTAACGAACAAGTTTCTATTACTTTACGAACAACAAACAACCAGTTAGTTTACCAACTTTATTTCTTGAATATTATCTTCAAACAACCTATACTAGAAGTATATTACTCCTCTGGCCTACATACTAATTGAACTAAGCGTCTTATATAAACTTACGATATTATTTCGGTTTGCTGTTTCATATAGATGATAGAGGTAACAAAATCGTTGTTTGACTACTACAATAACTAAGAAGATAGAATTCAATTAAGGTATAAATTCAATTAAGTTCAAGAACGAAAGTTATATTATGTTCTATTATGACCAATTGACAACCTAAATTTTAAATATATATTAACCAGATAATAAAAGGTACATACAATATTTCTTTGTTTGAATTTTGACCCAGTAAGTATTTTGTTTGAATTAAAGTTAATTGTAACGTTTTGACGATTGTATAATAATATTAATTTGCAGTTTTTGTTCATCATTAATTTAATTTATACTTTATCTTATTTCAAATGTATTAATTAATGTATACATATATATTTTTTTTTTCACCGTCAGAATATAAATACTTTTGAAGATAATTTTTTCTCTAAATATATAAGATCTATAGCCGAAGTTTCTTCCTTAGAGACCTGAAGAATCGAATCACGAGTTCGTTCTCTAAAGAGATTTTCATATGAATTTATTTTGTTCTAAGAGTATAAAATATTTTTTTTTACAATAAAACTTAAATCCTACCTTGCACTTATCTTAAGAAGGTAAACATTTTAATTTCAAACAATAAAGATTGTAACTAAACTAAAGAAAAAATCATGCTATAAATTAATTTATTTTTGTACTTACCAGAAATCATGTTTGAGAAAACTAACGCGTTTTTCGTTATTAATTTATTCTTTTTAATTTTATTTAAATAAATACACCATTCATTAGAACTATATTTAATACCTAATATTAGTTTAGTGTCTTTATTATGTCTAATTTTCTATTGTCTACGAAATCTCACTCAATCTGTCATTGTAAAATTAACTATAATTGTATCTCGATATTATGTTTACTTTCGAAATATTACATGATACATTCAAATAATTTAACATAAAACACGCAACAACTGCTAAATATACTTAGCAGATTAAAAAAAACCAGTTTGGATGTTTCAGAATGCATTTAGTAAGGGCATCAGATGGCACTTTTAGAATCTTGTAAATCTGTTATTTTAAAGATGTCAATAGCACAAGTAAATTATAAACTACATTTAAAGTAATAAATGAATAATTGTGAAAGTAATGAACGTTACGGTTTCTTTAATATAACGGTAATTAAAAAAAAACATTTACGCATTATTTATATTTAAAAATCTATGACATTAATTTTATGGTTGAACTGATCGCAATTTATTTGCATGTATTTTAGCTTCTTATATATATTTTACGTTTGTTTCATTCAAAATAAAAGTAAATCTTTTTTCAAAGCTAAATCGTTGTGTATACTGTAGCCAATAAACACACTTCTTCTACAAATTGAATACATTTATTAATATTTTTAGATTAATTTAGTTAAAAAAGGTAATGAATATTGTAATAAAAAAATAGCCCAAACTTTTGTCATAACTGGTTTCTAAGAAAAAGTGGATAATTATTATAATTAAAAGGTTTGAAAAAGTTTAAAAAAATGAAAACGTAAAGAAGGTTATCTGCACCCGCTAAAATCTACGACTTAAGTACAAACAGGAGAGCTGAAGAAATTTAATATAAACAGAAGCTTTAAAATGAAGAAGAGACTAAAAATTGGTTTAGAAAAAGTATATTGTTTATAATAGAATTGTGTATTTAGTTAGTTTATTTAATTGTATCTATTACAATAATGGGATAAACAATATTAATTATTTAATATCAAGCAATTCGTTTTCATAAATTGAAGAAGTATTGAGGAAAAACAATGTTTGGTCTGGTATTTCTCCCTCGTCATGAAGAATGTAGCCACTCAATCTTACAGACTTTTATAATGGTTTTGATCTGGTGTGCTATGATTACATAGTTCATTATAATTATTGAGAAAAAGCCTCCCTATCCCCCTTTTGAACAGTGGAGGATCTTATCAAATGGTATAATTAATTTTCTCACCAAAGAGTAAGTATTCAAACAGGTAAAGGAGTGCTAGCGTTTTTTTAATTAAAAAATATAATATATTAATGAAGATGTTTTTTTAAGAACCTGTTTATTTTCAAAGTTTTAATTATGTTTTTGCACTAAAGTTAACAAAAACTATAAAGAGCGTATTTACCATAACACTCGGAGTCAAATGATGAAGAAAGTACAAACGCCAATCGGAAAATAGTTCATAATTTATTGCTGTATAAAGAGCCACAAAGGCAATAATTGTTTAGCTAAATACAAAAATAGTAGTGGGACATTAAACAATTTTTGGAAAAAAAAAATATAGTTTTTAGAAAACATTGATTTCAATAATAGTTATTTAATTTAGGTTTGTTAGGATTTGTATGATTCATTTAATTAGTTACTATGGTAATTTTTTACAATTATTACTATTTTTTTTAAAAATGTTGTTGATTAGGTACTTTGCATTATTTTCTTCCATATTGTTATGAGTAGCAATGTACAGATTTGTTTATTTAAAGTGGTTTTGCGAGAACAAATGTTTGATTATTTTAGTGAATTTATATTTTTGCTATCTACCTGTAATATTTTGTTGGTTTGTTGTTAAAAATATAATGCTCCAAAGTTGTGTATTTATTAGTTGTTTTCTATTCAAGAGGTTTATTTTTACTGATTTTGAATAAAACAAACTCACAGATATACCTCACAGAATACATTCTAGTTCCATTGCATCCTTATTGTGTACGTCATTTGTTTGTTTTTTCTCACCTATTCATTGCTACTGAAAATAGATGACGAATTCCCCCCCCCCCCACAAAATGAAGTTACAAGTAATAAATTCTATTGTGAAACTAAATAAATAAGTACCTATATAAATTTACTACGGATTAAAATTGTTTACTCTATTCGTACATCTTGGTTAGATTTATGAAAAAACAAAGTATGTTTTATACTATTTATAATTTTTATCTACCTTTATTTATTCTTCAGAACTGTAAGTTGCTGAAGAAATAAAGTTACCGGAAATACAGTTTAAAAATATCATAAAATGCTTTCATGTCTAGAAGCAATAGGCCTATGAAACAAAATACTACAAAATAACAACCTTTAACTTTTAAATATACACTTAAAAAAAGAAGTTTTTACCATTTTTTCAAAGATGTTAACGACTACATTTATATTAGTGCAGTGCAAACGTTAATGGTTTGCTTCAACCTTCATTAAAAACTTGTGTTTAAATATAGTAGAAACTAACTACAGCAATATAGATGTGTAACTTCTTGTACATGTTCTAGCTATTGATTTATATAACACAAGGTTCGCATTACTAGTTGGACCAGCTACGAGCCAAAACCAGAATTGTTTTATATCATGTATCACTATAATGAGAAAAGAAAACAAAATCTACTGAAAAAATTTAGTTATTTAATAAAGTATATGTTTCTGTTGCAAATAGTTTATATTGACTAATTGGGTATGTGAATGAGGTATCTATTATAGAATCATTTAATTAATGCTACATTTAGGAATGTAGACATTATATACAAAACAAAAACATGTTGCTCTTGCATAAGTTAAATTAGTTAAACAACATTAAACCATCTTAATATGTAAAGCTTTTGTTATTTTAATGGATATCCACATTAGTGTACGTTGTAGTAAAAAATAATTTTTTACTACAAAACTTTTTTAATCCATATAAAAATATTTATTAGGAAACGAATCAGAGATTTGAATTAAGAAATTGTTATTATATTGTAACGTGTGTTAACAATTTATTACAATAATTGTAACGTTACCATAGGGAGTACAATTTTGTAAAGCAATATTGCTTTTGGTCCATACCAATTTCGAAGTCTAAATCCTTACCCCAGGTTTGTCTTTGCATCATAGGGTACAAGATTTGAAGGAAATAATTTCATTATTAATAAATTATCCAACTAGAACGAATGTCCAATAATTCAATCACACAACACCTTCACTAAATAAAAAAAAAAATTCAGTGGGGCGTTCGTCATTCTAACCCTCTTTTAATGTTGTTTAAGAATAAACACATTGGAATGGTTATTGGGCCTCAGATAAAACCCCGAACTCAATGTCTCTAATTATTAAACAACCTTTGTTTAGGTAATAAAGCACTAAACCTAAATAAATAGAATTCAGCCGCTAACACACCATGACTGTTTATGTATAAGGTCATACCACTTCTCACTCATTGCAGCGTCGTCTGCTCAACATAGCTATCAACCATGTTCCGGTCAGCTGTTTCCTATGATATAGCAAAACGGACCACATTCGAGTAGGTCCCCCCACTTAACTATCGAACTCGAATAAACTGACAACTTTATAAAAAGGATTGTATTATTAAAATTTAGTAATTCTAAATTTCCTTAAAGCATAACATACATTTCAAATATTACATTAAATTTTACTTTTTATTTTACTTATTATTGTAAAATATGAATAAGTTATAATCTATTTTATTTTTTAGAGTGATATCTACAGAAAATTGATATGATTTAAAATTAACATATTGTAGGTGGAAATGCAATAGGCCTAACTATATTTTGTGAACTGTAGGAAGTTTTATTAAACCTTTTAGACGGTTTTATTTTAAATACCTTGTTATGGAGCACATTTTCAAACAGTTCTAACTTCATAAGAAGGATTTTAATCCTTTTTTTTTGTATTTTCATTGCTGACTCACGAAAAAGTCAGATATCATACGTTTGGTATGAGTTTTCAGGAATAGCTGGAGATAAATGAGAGAGATAAAATAAAAATACCACTGAACTACGTGTTGAAAAACGATGTTAAATCATGTAGCTAATCAGCATAATATATTATTTTTTTTTGAATTAACTCCAATCCATATGGTAGAATTCAAGACATAACGAAAAATTGAATACATTACAAAACGTGGTGTAAGTAATTACTCACAAACTTCATTTAGTGTGTAATTGATATGACAAAAACTATGAAAAATAATAAATCGAATAATTTTTTTTTTAACATACCACGTTTTTAAAACAGACTAAAAAGCATAAAATAATTTTGAGGGAGGAATGTTAGTGGCTATGGATATATTTGGAATACTTGGCGAGAAAAACGCGAGGCTTGGTGAGACAATCCGGATGAATTTTCAGCTAATTTTAGTGAATCGGAAATGAGATTCACTGTAGTGTAATTTATTTACTCCTCCTTAACTATCATAGATTGCCTGCGCCCCTCGTTTCTCTCTCCATGTATTCCAAATATATCCATAGTCATTAACAATCCTCCCTCAAAATTGTAGAAGGGTCATGAAAAATTATTTTATACTTTTTAGTCCGTTTTAAAAACGTGAAAATTTAAAAAAACAAATGTGTTTGATTTATTATTTTCTGTTTTTTAGTCTTATGTCTATGTGAAAGATTTCAATCGGTTCTGTATATATTGATTAGACTCTGACAGGGACATATATAGGAAATTCCCAAGCATTTCACATCCTTTTTAACTGCAAATGTCTGAAATTTAAAATACGACCTATTATTACCATAATAGTTCTATTAGTCTTGTAACTCAGAAAATTAAGCTAAAGAAGTAAACAAAATGTATTTTATTTTTTTCTTGTACATGAATTAAATCAAAACAATGTCAGATATTTCTCCATTACAAATTGTAAATGTATCATAAACTTATGATGGTGAAGGTCGTATTTGACGCATTCGTCCCATCTCCGTCATTGCATCTTCATTGCAAGGTGTTTTGCCAGTGAGTTTTGAGAAATCGAGCTCCTCTATTCTTAAAAACCATCAATTGACCTGACACGACTCAGCGCGACATATATCCCTTGCAAATAGTGCAGATCCGATGTATACAACCGCCTGGTCCACTGTGCATCCTTGCATTTTATGCACTGTGCAGGTTCAGCACAGTATTAATGGTAGCTGTGTTTGTTGGAATGTTCCATAATTTCGGAGTGCCGTAAACTGTATTGATCTAAGCTTGATTAATTGAATTCCAACTTAGCCAAAGAGTATTTAACTTTGGCAGAGTTCCAACTCTGCCAAAGTTCAATATTCCGGTTACCATTCAAAAGGAATAACGCGGTTAAAAAAAATCTATATCTCATTGGCCAATTTTTATTTGTTTAAATAACTATTGTTTAAACATATGTAGAGACAAGAAACCAACTGAATATTGTATAGTCATCCAATTCTGACCTATGTTCAAAATTTCAGGTCTCAAGCTTATCGGGAAGTCAGTTTAAACTCGATTGAAAAATTCCACCCGGACAGACTGACAGATATGACGGAAACCGAATTAATAAAAACGTGGTAAAATAGAAGTGTAAGAGATTTTATATCCACTCTATATTAAATACTGTACTGAACACAACTCTTTCATAAATGTTGTTTTACAATAATTATGCAAATAAATCAAATATTATTGCCGTCTAAACATACAACAAACTGCATTGTTTTCTAAAAGATAACAGAATACCTCTATTTACAACACTGATTACAAGTTAAACTTCATTGTTTTCAGACTTCAATGCTAAGTGTGGTGAAAAAGTGTGTACATTCTAAGCAATAGTTTTTAATCGAAAACATCTAATCCTTTTAGGAAAGTTCTACAATTACATTTGGATCCAGAGTTTGAACAAAGAGAATTAAAGACAGAACGAGTTGTGAAGGGAAAGGCAAATAGAATTTCCTCCATTACAGCCTAAACCTAGGATCCCTCAGATGTTTTATCAGGACTAAATACCGACATATCTGTTTTTGGCTTGTTTATGATACCTCTTTTTATTTCATTCTATGAATTGCAATTGATATAGAAGCTATGAAATATATAGTTATGATAAAAATAACTTTACAATTTTACAATTATGATATTCTATCATAAAAGTAATTTTTCGGACATCTAACCTAACCTAATAAATAGAACAAATATTTTAATAAGATGAGAATAGGCTTAATTTATTAATAAAGGGTATATAGGTACAAAATAATGTAAAAGATCAAACAAGTCTCAACGACATTTTCGAAAATATTACAATTAGAATATTTTATCAATAATAGAAATTTTACGAGAATCTAACATAAAATAATCTAACCCAACCTAACAAATAGAATAAATATTAATAAATAATTAATATAATAAGGCTAAATGTGTATAGTGTATTTTTATAGTGTTACAACATAACTTAAATGATAAAATGTGTTCCAACGACATTATCGAAAATATTATAATTAAAATATTTTATCATTAAAAGTAATTTTTCGGAAAACTAACTAAACATATTCTAACAATTTTTTTTAATATGATAAGAATAAATCTAATGATCAAACGCATTTCAACGAAATTGTAGAAAACATTTCAATTTTAATATTTTATGATTAAAAGTACATGTGAGAATCATTTATATTTACTCTTCTCCTAAGAACAAACGTGGTCTTCAAATGTTATTTTTATTTAGGCTTATGTTAGTAAGGATTATAGAATATCTAATTAAGTTTATTTTCCTTTATGAATATCCTTTAAAAATGAGCAAATTTCATTACTTTTTATAAGGGGGAGTGGAGGGTGGTAAATATTAGCAATTTTTATAAAATAATTCAATTGAAAATCGTCTGTTAAAATGATTTTTAATGTATTTATTTACCTTCTTCAAACTAACATGAAAAAATTTGTAAAAATAATTATTAGTAGATACGCAAGCTACAGATTTATTATGTTATTACTTTTCGCTAAGTAAAGTCCTATGGGAGCTTTTAAATAAACTTTCTGAATTCAACTCTTTGCAGAACAATTATTAAATTACATATTTGTTTCAAAATTAAATTTAAAATCAATAACTATTAATTATTTGAAACCAATTACCTAAAAGACGGTAATGGCAATAAGCTTTTAGCCAAAATGGATTTGAGGTTAGTCCGATCAAAATTAGGATGCTGTCCTTAGCAATTCCGCTACTGGAAGGAATTTGTCATGGATAAAGTTAAGTTTTCCATTACTACCATATTTTAATAAAATTATATTATGGTTTATATAGAATAAAACCTTTGAAGGTCTCAATATGTAAAGTACAAATTTGTTTTAATTATCATTTTACTCTTTGTTTAATCTTTAAGAATTGATTTTAAATTATAAAATCTGATTCTAGATGGTCATGTATTTATTTCGTTATTATGTAAGTATAGAGTTTTCGTATATTGAATAAATATATAAACAATCTTTAAAACAGCTGGACGTTAAAAGTTCGTTTCAAATTTTGGCGCACTTGATTGATCCGCCAAATTTAAATTAAGTTTACTTTCTAAATAGGATTTTTTTTTTTTTCTTTTTTTCTTTTTTTTTTTTTTGTTCTTAGTTCATTGGTGGAATTGGGGTTTTCATATGTCGTATCTTAAAAAAATTATGAACAAATATATCAAAACTATAAAACATTTAAATTCATAATTTACTGCTGGAAAAATCAGTTGGATAGTTACCATTAGAAATGTACATGCCGTAGTTTCTCCTTATCCTATTTTCTCCTCTTGATTAATTCTTATTTGCGTAAAAAAAGTAAATGTTTTTAACCAACCAGAACATCTAAATTAACTACAAAATAGGATAGGAACAAAAATTGACAATATTACTGGTCAGAAAATTTCTAAAGTTGTTGGTGGATTTTATAACCAATTAAGACTGCCAAAAAGCTCTAGGGAAACAATTTGAGTATCTTTGTTCAATTTGAATAGTCACAAGTTCAAATCTTTATTATATACATGTTTAAAGGTAAGTACCCAACTCATTTGTTCACATGTGAATTAAGATTTAATTGTTCAATTCGTAAGTTCACAACTACAACATATAGCCTACATTTTTATAGCTAACTACCAAAATTATTTGTCCACCTGCAAATTAAATTTTAAAATGCTTTACAATAATTGTAGTAGTTGATAAAATATTACTATGGAAGAAAAAAATTAAAATAAAAATAAAAACAGATCCACTACAGAACCCAAAATAAAAAGAAGTAAAAACAAGTGTCAAATGACTCTAATGCTATTTCAAAATATATATATAATTTCAAGATAGCGAATCGAAGAAAGCTACAAAAATTTTAAACCATCAAAACCGGGAGTAAATGGTATTTTATAAACATATATATAAAAAAAATTATTTACGTACAGCCGTTTTAAATTTTTATATATTCCATATTTTATAATCTCTCTGTGAATATAAACTTATTTTGTAAAATTAAAACTCGTCATAGTCACATTTCAATAGTATAATTAAAAATCAAGTTATCTTCACTTGACCAATAGCACACAACCTGTCAATAATTTTCTCACTGTATAGACGTTATTTGAATAATACCTTCAAATAAAACCGCTAATTGTAGTCTATATATATTGTGATATATATTGTATATATTGCTGCTTTGACCTAGATAAGTATTCAATTAGGTGTCCTTCTAATAAATTACAGAATGTATTTCTAATTTTCCGCTACGTATAGAGGATAGCATTTACTAAACATTGTATTAACTTCATTTATAGTCGTGGAAGAAATATTTGGGATTTAATACAAGTATAATAATTGTAATACAAATAGAAGCGATTCCATTGTATGACGCAGAATAATTAATAGAAATTTATTTGGTCTATGATCAAAAACACACACACATATATAATATTAAATGAAGGTAGTATAATGTTTTTAGTTTTACTTTACTGATATAAAATAAATTAAAATGTTATTAAAAAAATTATGATGTTCTTTTTAAAACGATGACTTAAACCAAACTGTCAGTGTTTTACCAAAGTACCTGTTATATATAAATATTTAAACTAACTAAATTACTCAGTTTTGTTTGTACATTTTTGTTTATATTTATAGTTTATTCTTTGAATAGTACAAAGTGTACAAAGTGAAATAGTACAAAGTGTTTATTCTTATAATACAAAGTGTAAAATAATCATTCAAAGAATTAACTCAGCACAACTTCCATTCCAAGGTTTCCGGGCCATAGAAATGAACGTTAAATGATCCCAAGAGTGCAATGGATGTAGCAATTTTGGCGAAGGAAATCCTAAATGAGACGCTTAATGTTCTTTATAGGCACATTTTAAATCTTTGTTTCATTAAACAATTCCACTAAGTTATTTTTGATATCAACTAAATATTAGTGGTTGTATAAATTGAATTAGTTTAGTATAATAGTACCACATATAATATTTAATGTTTAACATTACGAAGGATTTCTAAAATTTGATATATAAAATAGTCTAATTTTATGAAGTAAATATTCTTTTATATTAATGTTCGTTAAATGAAATTTATTTAAAAATATTTATTGACTTTAGTATTCCAATAACTAAACAAGGTGTTGCAAAACTGTGTTTGTAAATTTTAGGAGTTGGTTTCCTACATCGAAACTATGAAAATGTTCCTGTAAATATATGTCAGGAATTGCTTAGTTTCCCAGATATCCACCATGTTGTTTTTTTTCTCTAAATATTATTTATCTCCAGAACGGTTTCACGGATCGGATTGAAACTTGGCATCATACCTAATAAATTAAAGAGTTATATAAAAAATATAAAAAAACCAACCTAATCCAATAACACGTTTGAAAAAGCCAGTTGCTTAAAATTTTTAAATCTACATATCTCAAAAAAGGGAAATTTATATTTAAAAAGTCAAGAGACTCTTTTAATTGTGAATAGAGTCTAACGAAAGATTAAAGTAGCTCTGCCCCCATTTGCTTGAAGGAAACGAAATCTATGGCCATAATGCATATGCCTTTCGTGTCCTTCCCCCTAAAGGGCGAAGTTCTACTGTAATCCTTCGTCCAATTGTTTTGAACATTACAATATTAGATAGGAAACTAAATGGGATACGAAATTTGTCTTTTGACATTTTTCATAACATTTTCTTGTTTTTGAGTTTTTTATATTCAAAATTTTTAAGCAGCCACTAGTTTGAAACGAGTTATTGGATTAGGTTGTTACTAATTTTTAAATTCTTTTTTACTCTTTTAGGTATTATGTCAAGTTTAAATTCACGTCAGACCGTTCAGAACATAAAATATATCGTGCTAAGAAAATGTGAGGATATCTGGGAAACTAGAAAATTCCGGACATATGTCATTAAAAAACTCAACTATTATTGTGAATGGTTTTTAAAGTTTATGGTATTTGATATATTCAATATTTTAAAACGATTTCATTTTGAAAATATACAAAATAAAGTCCTAACAAAATAAAACGTAACGTAGAAAACTTGTATACAAAAAATCTGACCTCAATATCTTTCCTATTTCCAAAGATATAATATATTGTTTGAAAAAAAAATGGCGGATATGTAGAAATCGAAGGGTTTTCTGAAATATAGATATTCTTTATTTGTACTTAAAACTCGCCCACAGAATCATTTCATAACGTATGGAAGCTAACTTATGGGATTCTATTTATGATAAATGAACAGTATATTAGAAATACAACACCACAGAATATGTAAATTGGCAAGGTTATGTGGAGGTTTTCCCGGGCTAATTAGGCTAGGTTGTGTGAAGTATTCCTCATTAATTTGGCAAGGTTGTGTAAAAGTACGCCCTGGTTAATTTGGCAAGGTTACGTGGAGGTATGCCATGGGTAAATTGGGAAAAATGTGTGGAAGTTTGCCCTGGCTAATTTGGCAATATTATCTGGAAGTATGTTCTGGGTAATTTGGCAAGGTTGTGTGAAATTATGGTCTGGGTAATTTGGCAAGGCTATGTGGAAGTAAGTTCTGGGTAATTTGGTATGGTTGTGTAGATGTATGACCTGGTAGTTTTATTGTATGAAATATTTAGATTTTTTTTACAAAACGTTTACAGTAATACTAAAACTGTTCGTAGGTTAGGTTAGGTTCCATGGGTATAAAGTTTTAGCTTATAGGCTAGAAGGAGCCGTATGACTGTTTTCGAAAAACGTAAGTTTGAGTTTTTTTTTAAAGGTATTAATCCTTTTTTTTAAATTTCGACATACCGTTTGAATACAAAGAGTACAAAACAGATAAATTGAAATATTTTCGTATATTGCGTACAACTATTTCTAATATTATCATTTATTCTTATGTAACTTTTTTTCTATATTTAATTTTGTAAAGGAGATACCCATGAAACAAAGAAAAATGTCCTCAACAAATATTATATCTATAATATTATATGTCATTAAATTTATAATTTATAATAAGCAAATTTAAAATTCCGTTAGCGAATTGAAATTCGAGGTTATTGTTTTATTGATACCATTTCTTACTATTGGTAATATCCATTAGTTCAGTAATTTAGATAGGGATATTTTTTACTGCAAATATGACTTGCATTTTAGTTAAACAAAGTAATAACAAAGTGCCCCATAAAGAAGTTTAAACTTCTCATTTAGGGATTCATAAGCAAAAACTGCCCCATTAATTGTACTCCTGGGATAATTTAGAAATAATTTTCATGGAGAAAAGTTTTTAAATGTAAATCTCTTACAGTTATTTTGTTTAAAGTTTAAACCACATTCTGTTCATCGAGCGAAGAATAAACAAATTTGAAGATATGCTGAAAGTATGAAAATAATGAAATAATTTATGAACATAATTATTCAAAATCTTAATCTATGTTAAAAATATTATTTGATTATTCGGATATTTTATCATTTCAGGTTGAATGTGCATGCTTTATGACATGTCTTATAATCATTTATATATCTCAGTGGATATAATAAATGTAAATAAAGAAAAAAATAACTGAATGATATAAAGATATATTGATGTAGTAAAAATTTGAAAATTAAGAAAAGAAATAAGATTACATCATAGATGAAGGAAAATTAATTGGAAGAGTCATATAAAAACAACTGTTTACACATTGTATCTCAATAAGGTAGGTTTTAGACTTTGAAATGTGTTACCTACAGTATAATGTGCCGAGAAAGGTGTCTTTAGAAACTATTGGTGCTATTTTAAATGTATAATTTCAATTAATAAATACTTATTTTTGGAAATTTTCATATTAATTTAAAATTGTAGATTTTATTTTATTTTGTAAATAAATAAAGATTACTACTACCATTTCATTATGATTTATAATGCACATTGAAAGTGATAAATAAACAGATATTAAATAATTTGGTCCAGGCACTTCTCTATGAAGGTACTTCTAAAAAAAACTTGTAGCGTATTACGGACTATTGTAGAGGTGTTTTATTTTAATACGTCAAAAACCATTTATTTGTCTCTCTCTCTCTCTCTCTCTCTCTCTCTCTCTCTCTCTCTCTCTCTCTCTCTCTCTCTCTCTCTCTCTCTCTCTCTCTCTCTCTCTTTCATCTTCCTATAGAGTTTCTCTGGTTCTCCTTAAAACCGACGCAGATAGAGTATTCCAGAGTAGGGGGTCTGTATTTTATGTTTAGTTTGTTATTTTTTTACATAAGGCGACAATTTGGACTAGACGACATTTTATTTCCACCATAATGGTTTCATAAATACCACATTGCGGAATATAGTCATAAATAATAAACCATGACAAAAACTATATTACTATTTAGGTAGTATCAATTTTGTTAACCAATATTATGCCCAGTTTCTACGAACATATTGATTACAAATTAAAACTATGATGACTATAATTAGAACGTTACATGGATAAGTAATACTATAGTAGGACTCAAGAAGATTGGATATAATATGGCCTAACAATCACATTTTGTCACATTAGGTGGTCTGTATAAATCACAGTATAGGAAGGGTTGATGTCTATTTGGCACCCTTCCTGAACTGAACCAATTACAGTTCCTAAACCTCTTGGCAACTCTAATGATTGTAACTCTCGTTTTGCCAATTAACCTCAAAACTAAGCAACTAACATAGACTTAGAGAACCGTGTAAGAGTTGTTTAATATAGTATATGAATTCTTAACTACATAAAATGTGATTTTATAATGGACAATCATTTGTATGAATTAAAAACTAAACATTACAAAAACGCACACACAAGACAATAATATCTTGTCTTGTTTAAAAAAGTAGAAAAACCACTCAGCCATCGTCGAATTTTAAGATAAGTTGAAGGGTGTCTACTTGATACTTACCCAGTACAAACATAACCCTTAAAGTTGATTTCTTGACACTTGCTGAAAAATATAAAAGGTATTGTTAGATCAAATAAGATTTACCTAGTGTGATTATTGGTTACAAACAGTTGTTAGGCCGGTTTTCTGAACCTCAGAATTGTGTATCTTAATGTCGGATAGGTCCTAGTAGATGTATATAAGTCAAATAGTTTCCACTCACTTCGTTCGTGTCCGTGTGTTGGTCCTTACAGGAATCAAAACACTACATATGCTGGATCTCATAACAATACGAATATTATATTTTGTTGTTAGGTCAGGGTTGGAAGTTACATATTTTAGCATTTATTTATCTTCGTATACAGGTGGGAATATTACAGACGGAATTGAAACCTTCTAATTTTTATTTTAGTTACCGTGGTAGTTGAATAAAAACGCTAGAAACGAAGAAAACAATGTTTTAATTGCCTCCATATAAGCATTTATTATTTTTTCCTGAAACTTTAATAGATTCTATACCTTTATACAAGGAATATTAAAATTTTAAATATTATTTTTTTATTAGAACATAAAAAAGTGAGGCTGAATAATATTGACAGACGTCGTAAATATTATTTACATTTCTAAATATATAGATACAGTATAAGACGCTAGAGTTGCTGGAGGTAATTAATTAATTTATACCTAAATCAGACTAACCTAACACGATGTTGACCAAAAGAAACGTGGTCATCCATATTGAATGAGTATTGTAATTTCCTTATTCCAGTTAGACCAAACAGCAGTCTAGGTAACCAGTTGTTAATGAGGTTATTATAATACGTTATTGTAGAGGATTTACAATTATAAAAGCAACTTCACACAGTTGTAATAACGGTGCTCTATTGCCGGCAGTCTATAAATATATCCAACACTCTCCGACATATTTTACAGAGCTTCCCGAGAATTTCGCCAACTCCATTACCAAAATTTGGACATGATAATTTGAAGAACTCAATAAACTGGGAGATTGGAACATGAGTCCTGTAGAGCTGTCGAACAATTCACTATTCCTTTTTGGGACACATCATAGCCGTCGGCCTTTCGTGTCACAGATACTCACTGTCTTCTGAATGCCAGGATGTTGGTGAAAACTGGTAGCCGTGTACCAAGATCGAACTGGCAACTCAAAGCGCGATTGAAGTTTCAACTGTCCGCAACCAGCATCGCAAACTCGATGAGTTGCAATGACTTCCTCGGAACGTGTCACGTACACGTACATATAAAAATGAAAGTTATGCATCGTGTCAAAAAATCATTACCGATTTTATCTGGGATATATCTGTTTTGAGTTTCCTGGAGTACAATAAGTGCAATGATACCTGTGTATCGCTTCTCTGGTGACTTGTAACATGTGGTGCATTAGATTTGGTGTCGGTTAGTTTGGATCATATTTCCTTTAAAACGAGTCCAAACCCATACTAATATGTATGTTCAGTAGATGCTAGTACATAGAAATTCAGAACGAAGACGGCGTAGGACTAAACCCTCTGAATTGGTTCACGTGATTGGATGGTAGCAATCTATTTGAAAGCCAGTCACTAAAAATATGAAGCAATTCAGTGGAATGAACATGTGACGCACTTTTTAAAGTTATAACTACTAGAAACTACTAGATAAGTTTGTACGTAGTCTTGAATTATTATTTTTTTTAATTTAAGGGTAAGAAAAAATTGAAAAATAACAATATTCTAGAAATCCGTTCTAACGTTTATGATTACTTTTTGATGAAGTGTAGTTTCCAAACACCCTTAAAGAGTATGGTGTTCTATCTCTCCATAAATTGTAAAAGATCTGATATATTAAAATCAGCTGTAACGATTTCGTAAATTTTTTTTTTGAAATTTGAATAACAATAGTCAAATTCAGGTACAAAATAACAATTCAATTTTAAACTAAAAGCGTTCAGGATTAATTAGGTAAAAATGAATCTTCGTTAATAAAAATTTAATTTCAATTAAATAAATTTTATGCCTTAATTTAAATAAACAATTATTTTCCAAAGTCTTTGTCTGTAATTTTTACTTTTGGTTCGACAACAATCGAACTGTTATTTTTGGTAAGATTAGGTTCGTTTCTATTTGTTTTTGGGAGTCGGTGAGGGAGAAAGTTCGTGCTTTGTTTTTCAACTGTTTAGTTTATTATGATTGGTGGTATGGAATTTAAATATTATAACAAATTTATTTTTTAATAAACAAACTTACCTAATCAAATAACCGATATCTATAATATAATACTAAAAATTATCACAATAACTAAATCTTTAAATAAAACCTCTTTAGTAATTTTCTAAACTATTTGATGATGTAAGTAATGTATAAATGCTACGTTAGATTTTCCTATAATGACATAAAATAGTTTTTGTTATAAGACATTAGGTTGAATTTAAAACATGATTTAACAGTTGTACAACCTATAAATACATGTATATTTCTCACACGCTGCAGTGTAACTGCAATGCTACTTTAGTATTTTATTTTCCTCTATTTCGAACAAAGTGGAAAGTTTCTGCCCAAAATACTAAACTGTTTACTTAATTGTATAATTAGTTGAAGTAGAAAATGTACGGAGTTAGGTATAAAGAAAGTTTAAACTGCCCGAGTAAAGTTTCAACAGCAAAGTGTGGCTTTCGTTGTACTCTGGGGAGCATTTGAACGGGAAATTTGTGTATCAAAGGGAATAAAGGGGTTAGAGACATAATGTTTGTATGCATGGAAGATTTTGGGCAATAACCTGTTTTGCGTTCCCGACAATTTGTAGGTTTCCGTAAATAAACAATTATTATTAAAATGTTACGAGATTCTGTAATTTTTGAATTTAAGATGTATGTTTTATTTTATTATATTGAATTTATGTAATAATTATTTAACCCCTTTAATTATTATAACAAAGAAATAATATAAATACACAGTTTTGGGAAACGTTTCACGTTATAATTCTTTATTTGTAATGATTACATTTTTTAAAACACATATTATCTATCTAATCTACATCTATAAAATAATAAGTCCTGACTGACTGATTCATAATGAATGTAGAGCATAAACTACGGAAGATTATGATCTGAAAATTTGAACGTATATTCTTATGTCGTCTTAGATACTCACTAAGAAGGGATTTTGCGAAATATAGATTATAAGGGGTAAAAATTTTTTTTTTTTAAAGTTGATCTAGGCTTCACACATGCCGATTTGAAGCCATTTTTATATTTATTACTATAAAATCCGTTTGCATAAAAAAAACCGATAGAACAGCTGATTGATTTCATTACCATTAATAATTAAATTATTCGCATAATTTTAGGTTATGCCTAGTCTTTACTAATATTATAGATAATTTATACTTATCATAGCAACCATTTGAATATTCTTAGCTTGGACTAAAATTAAAAATAATTTGTAATTACCATAACAACTTTTCCATAAAATAACAGATAAAACAGCTGATTAATTTCAATGTATCAATGAGTAAATTATTGATACTTTATGTTATACCAAGCCAGGACTAATCAGTTTTGTTAGAGATAACCTTTCAAATACATGAATGGGAACTAATGTTACATGAAAGTCTACAATTTCATATACTCCGAAACAGCAGACGTTGTATAGTATTTGTAAATAGTACATGAGATGCTAGTGTAAACGTACCAACATACCAATACACACAATGAAATTAAAAATAACTGTATTTATATTGTGTAATTTTTTTATCAAGTATGTGCGGTTTATGTCAATACAAAACCAAGTTGATGGACTTATTCATAAACTTACATTATAGAATGTAATACAAACAGAAGCTCTAAATAAAATGCCATAAAGTTGGTTTCTTGTGTCTTGTAGGAAATGTTAAATTATATTCAAGGAGTCATAACAATCGTTACACAGGTTTTCCGAACATCGAAATTATCTATCACGACGATTTATAAAATGTAAAAAAATCACTTTTTCAGTTTCTTGAGGTCTTGTAACGTGATGATTAGTCAATAAATGGAGAGTAAAAATTTTTGGTGATAACATCGTATACTGGTTATGTGATACCAAAATCGAAAATACATTTCCTTCAAATATATTAGACGTAACTGAGAGATACAATTAAATTTACGTAATGGGAGCGTAATGCAAATATACACCAGTTTAAACACTAGTAATAATACACTAGTAATAATAAACACAATCTCGCTCTCTCTCTCTCTCTCTCTCTCGCTCTCTCTCGCTCTCTCTCTCTCTCTCTCTCTCTCTCTCTCTCTCTCTCTCTCTCTCTCTCTCTCTCTCTCTCTCTCTCTCTCTCTCTCTCTCTCTCTCTCTCTCTCTCTCTCTCTCTCTCTCTCTCTCTCTCTCTCTCTCTCTCTCTCTCTCTCTCTCTCTCTCTCTCTCTCTCTCTAAGTTTTTTTCGTTTGTTATAGTTTTGGTTAAAAATATATTCTGTTTTTTAAAAAGAATTTTGTGTATTAGCTTAACATCAACCATTTTCAATTTTTTATTAGTCCTTTAGACAAATTTCTTTTGTATAAGACAGATAAATTATAAATACACAATTCAAAGCAGTTAAACAAATAAACAACAACAAATTAAAATCATTCTTGTAAAATGTATAATCAATCCACAAAATAAGCTCTATTTAAACCAAAATTTATATATCTCAATTTAAAACCCACAACCTAAATCTATGCCTTAGTTGTTGAAAAATACAATTGTGTAGCCAATGTCAACAACATACAAAATTAAATTACAATACTCAAACATTCCACAAAGCCAAGTGTCTGTTAAATTTGTTTCCATTCATCATTGTATTTAACTGCTAAATCCGTATTCCTGCTTCTTTTAAATGTTATCAGAATCAGCTGTCAAAACAGTTGAAATTACTACCATCAGCTAGTATAAGTTCTGCTAATTGTTAAGCAGCTATTTCTAGTTGTTAGGAGTGCTCTGCAACTGCTAACGTTCGTTAGCTGCTTGGAATTAGCTGCTTTGCTAATTAGCACCACATCACTACAGGAGGGGCCTCGCGTCAGAGCGGCTGGGCAGTATGGCGGTGCGCCACGCGGAAGGGGGCGCGGGGCGTGAGAGAAATAATGATAGTATATTTAAAACACGATTCCGATAGGACCATTTGACCGATTTCATATCTGAAAACGGCCAAATTCATTTAAAATTATTATTTAAAAAATGACTACCTGCGATTAAAAATAATGATAATAATAATAATATTTTTGCTCAACAACTTTTTTATAAAAAAATCTAAAAAAGTTTCACCTTAGTAGCGTAAATATTTTATTGATATTATTTACAAAATAACTTACAAAACAAAAATCGGACAATAATTACGCAAATTATCAGTAATGCAATTTTGCCGCAGAGGTGCTGCTATCTACCGGGCCAGAAACACAACTTTTTCAGGGATGTTTAGACTTAATACATTTTTAAAAGTGGTAAAATATACTCCAATGATTTTTTTTTCCTTGTCGTCTAGTAATGAAAACCTTGTTTATCGTCATCCCTTAAAAAATTTAATTAAAGTACAAAAAGACCCCTAGATCTTGAATATTCTATTAGTGTCATAATCGAAAGGAACAAGATTTGATGAAAAGAGACTTGCTATGAAGACGAAAGAGAGAGATCTAACCCAAGACTACATGAAAAAAGTGTAGATCCAGCTATTATCCTCGGGATGGCTTAGCCGTACTCATTTTTTTTATAGCTAGCGTAGATCCAAATTTGAAACAAAACAAAAACGAATTATTCTTTTTATTCCTGAATATAATTTGTATCTATCGCAGATGTTTTGAACTAATTCATCTCAGAAAAACGAACAAAAATTACACACAAAATAAAGTATTGAGGCGGTATCAAAATTAAATGGAAATTGCCAAATTATTTAAAATATTCCGATTTTTGGTTTGAAGTGTCAAACTAGTTTTTTAAACTATATATTTTTTAAATTCAATGCCGTATGATTAGTTAATTTATTAGTACTTCGTGTCTTATTTAACTTTTAAAAACTGTTAAACTTTATTAGATCAAATCAAACTACAAGAAACAGTAAAAACATTGGACAATATTTAAATCAATTAGGCTTGGAAGGGAATGGAAAACAATCAACGTTATCTCCGATCCTGCGTAAAAGCAATGTTTACAAATGGAAGGAAATTGAACCTTTTATTCTTAGAAGACTTTTAAATTGTTTTGGAACGTTTTTGTCGCTTTACTCTCTGAGATGTAAAATAAACAAATCAGGAACTAAACTTACCATTATTGTTGCAGGTATTTCCATGTGTATTTTAATTCTTAGAAGGATATGTTTGAAACCGTTCCACAACTTGTTACGTTCTCTCTGGAGTTTTGATCGATTAGTCTCTTTTCCGATCAAATATTTTGGCTTACGTCATGTTTTTAGAGAGAAAAGTACTTCTATTAATTTGCACACCTCTGTATCCCCTGTGTGGTTTATGTTGAATAGAATTCTTTTATATTTTTGTAGTCTGCAAGAGGTCAGTTTTGCTTGTTATAATTTTTATGTAAAACCACCATTAATGGAATACAACTTTTAAAAAATCTTTAAATATAATAAAAAATTACAACCTGATAAAAATAGCAAAAACAGCGATTTGATTCATTTACTTTGATATAGACTCGTAAAATTATTACTAAATTTAAATGCTAAAATCTGACTACGGTAAATATCCTTTTGTTTTAAATATAGTTTGTGTTTCACACTTACAAAAACATATTATAAACAATTAAAATTTTAAGTAATGTTAAACTTGTTAAAACAAATCGCTTTTACAATTAAAATACAAATTATAACCACCACCTCTTTCCATCAAAACATGATAGTACAAATTTAGAGTGTATTTTAAAAAGTAGTTTAAACAAGTATAAATGAGTAAAGAAACATATCTCTAGAGATAATTATTAAGTTAAAATTAAAATCCAATTTTTCAACAAGGGGGAAAATATAGGAACGCTAAGAATTGCACGAGATTAAGTTGAGCTTTATCAGATCTACTGACTTAGGGATCTAAAAAGATTAATCCATTTAATGATGAACTAGCTATCTACCTCAACTCCTTCTGAATTAATTTAGGGTGTTAGATTACCCTGAAAATAATTAATGAATCTTGATTCATACAATAATAAATATATTTATTTAATAGTTTGTAAATATTTAAATTTGTGAAATCAAATTCTGCTACACAGAAATTGTTATCGATTTTGAGTATTTATTCATAGTATGAATTAATAAAACTACTTATCATCTATTGTGTGTTTATACGTGACATATTTTATATTATATTATTTTATATTTTACGTGACATGCTATGTTTCTTTACTTTTTAGCTTCCTTTTGATTATAATTTGGCATTGCCATGACAACATAGAAATAATAAGATTTGATACAAATAAACTAACACTAAAAAAGTAGGCATACAACAAACTACGAAGAATGAATTAAATACACATGTATATTAAATTACAAATATAATATAATTATTGTGACTCATTCACTTCTAAAACTCCAAACCTTCATCACAAAATAAAAACACTGTTCTGTTAATTTTTTTATTAAATTTGTTAACCTTTGAGCAATTGCAATTTATTTTACAATTTTATTCCCATATAAAATGCACCTGCCTCGTCAACAAACCAGGATACTGGAGGACATGCATTATAATGTATGCATTTCAGTTGAAGTAAAGTTATAATAATATTTCAACTTCATTATAAAGCTTGTAGAATTGACCGACATTTTGTAAAAATATCTCCATAACTGAGAACAAGTTTAGTATTGAGTATATTCTTCAGCGTCTTTTAATTGTTTTAACATTGTTCATAAAAAATAGAGTAAACAATAAAAAATGTCAAATATATGAGTATTCCATAATCTGTAATTAACTGAACACATTACAGCTACTGTTCACACGTAATAGCAATGCTATAGTTGCTCCAATTATCATTTTGTAATTGTTGAAAAGTTTTTGCGAAACGTGAAAAAGACGTAATTTTATACATCAATAAAAACGCAACTACGTAAAACGCTGTATCTTTTTTGGTGAAAATAAAGTTAATAAAATATTCCAAAATTTCTCTGTACGTGTTATCATTATAGCCTTTGAGAGTTGTTTAGACTTTTTCTCTCTAAACGTTCCCCAGGGTGCAACCTGGTCTTTTTGTTGTTAGAGCTTTACTTGGATGGTTCGAAACTTTGTTTATATTACACCCGCCTCTCCGTCCGTTAAGTAATGTGAAAATAATTAAACTGTTTAAAGTTTGGTAAAACTGTCTCTTTAACTTAATTTATACTTAAATACAGCTTAATATAAGTTAATTATAAATTAAATAATACTTTATAAATCATCTTTAGATGATGAAATATGTGTTCTTTGTTTTGTAGAGTTAAAACTACATTTATATAAATTATTATTATTATTTTTTATAACCTTATAAATACAATTTTTTTAGATATCTCAGTCAATTATAGTCTTCTGTAGACGATATGTTTTTATTTTACGTGGCTCATGTTTCACTACCACCATCAGCATCTTCAGACCACACAATAAAGCTAATGGAGGAGTACGATATTTACAGGCATTACACTTGTGAACTCATTATAAACAAGAAATTGAGTTATGTATCTTCACGATTTAATATATGAACAAGGGAAACTATGTTGATCTAAATAATTACACGACAATAATAAATACAAAAATCAATTTGTATATAAAAAAATTAAATTAGTCTTCCAGTTAATTTCATGGAAATATGATTGTTTTGTAACAGTAACAAATCATATTCTCGTTAATATTTAAATTTTGCGTGATATGCACAGTCAATGTACTAAATATGTAGTTATTTAAAATTGTATTTTGTGTAACATTTTTTGTGTTGACATAGTATTAGCTGACCTGAAGACGTTGCCTGTGGCAGTGTAACATAATATAAAAAATATCGCTTACGGAATACTACAATTGACTAAGAAAGGTATATAAAATTAAATATTGTTTTCGTGCGTTGAAGTTAATATCCGAATGGAAAATTTGGTGAGTTACTACTTTTGTATTAAACGTTTTTGGTATATTGCTTAGTTTTTGAGATATTTACCAAATCGATTTTCACCCAATTTAACCCAACCCACCAGCGTTCTGTTGGTGTAGAGTGTCCAATTATTTGTCCCCATTGAAGTAACTCCAAAATCTAACTTCCCAACAAATTTCGTGTCTAGAGGACTTTTGTCTATCAAAAACCTTTATTCAGTGATCATATGTAAACTTACATTGTATTCGTAGATCAAGTGGTCTTGCCCAGTAGTGTAAATTGCAAATAATAATTGTTACACAAGTTTTGCGAATCTTTTAATTGTGTATATTACTACTCTCTCGATGTTGGGTGGCTGTCCTCGTAGATGTGTATATTACAAATGCCCCACTTGCTACCCTCATGGAGATTACCATGATTACTTGCTACCAGCCGTGATGAACCTCATAACAATACGAATATCACATTTTCTTAGGAGGTCAGGTTTTGAAATTACATTTTTCACAATAAATACAATATTTGTCATCGTACAGAGATGGAGTTGATAGCATTAGATGCAGAAGTGAACTATGTATATTTGTATATAATTTATAGTGTTGAATAACACCCGAGAGATGAACAAAAAACTATTCAAAACGGCGGTAATTTATTTCATTTTTTAAATCGATTTTTTCTGAATTTCAACAGGTTTTGATGTGAACACAATATAGTCTTCTGTGCTAAATTCCATGTTCTTGTTCTGATTTGTGTGACCACTATCGAGATTAAGATGACAACGTTGACAGATGGACGGAATGTCGAAAATCTTTTTCTTTTTTTTTTCGTTTTTCTGAAGCCAAAAACCGTAAACATGAATGAATATACAGAGGTCCACATTTTTCATTTTTACTGAACTTGAATGTCCTTTCTATAACAAAATTATTTAAATGTCGTGAAGAACATTTGTTACAATACTTTGTCCTTTTTAAAACCATATTTTTCATTTTTTTTATTTTTTATTATTATTATTTTTTTTTTTTTTTATTTTTTTAGAAAATCCTAGTGGATGATACATACTGTATTGAATAAACCAATCGTACTGATTTTAAAATGTCCATCAAGTATAATACACAACATATGGTCTAAGTGTCAAATAACGCATTATAAAAATTAGGAAATCCTTTAGTGTTAAATAAAATGGTTCACTTTTATACCAATTCTATTAAATGTACTAATATTTAAATATAAGTACCAAGACTAGCACTGTGTTCAAAACATAAACTGTATAATTAAGTAGAGGATTTACTAACATTCAATAGAAGATTGTGTATGATCAGGCAATAGTCGCCGTATGCGAATAATTACGCGTATCTTACATTTGCATACTTTCTAAATATAGAAGTAAGAAGTGGAATGGTAGTCCAGGTATGGTAAATCCCTCATTAACAAAACAGTGACCTCCCTCTGCTAATCACATAGTTTATTATTATCTTTAATTTTATTTACACTCATTGGTTATGTTTACAATTTGTAGTTGATTCTCCGCTCTTATACGCATGTGAATATAATGTACAGCGTGATTATAAAGTCCTTCCGTAGTATATGTTCTATAATAAAAATATAAGAACATTAAAACAAAGACAATTCCGGAAGTGCCTATTTAAAGTAAGTGTTTATAGTGTTGTTATGAGTATTGGGACTTAAAGCTAATCATCTATCAACGCTTTGTTGATTTGTTTAGGATACGTTGTTAATTATTTCGACCTAAATTTTAGTTGAATATGATGAATGATGTTTCTCGTGATATATATCAGCGTGACAAAATAGTTTTTTTTTAATTTTTTTTTTTTTTTTTTTTTTTTTTTTTTATAGTTTAAAAGCCTTGCACTAAAACCTATCGGTAATTACTGACTTATGAAACAGGACAACTTCCTCATGCATAATGTAATACCGTTAGAGTAAGAAAATAACTAGAGTTGGTCAAAGAGATAGCTGGTAGGAAAGATGACATACAGGGATCTAATTAAGACTACATGAAATAAGGTGTAGCTATATCTCGAGAGATTCTCTCCCAAACTTACTAAACAGAGCCCCTAAGGGTGCATATGTTGTTGACCCCAGTGTACCCACTTAGGTTGAAATATGGGCTATTCACCATGAAATTAGGAGGTAATTTTCCCTACATCGAATCTAAGTAAAATCAACTACAAACATATGTCGGTAATTGTATAGTTTCCCTGATTGCCTCCATTATATATTTTTTTCACAAAACATTGTTTATCTCCAGAACGGGTTAATGGATTGAATTCAAACTGATATGGTAACTAATAAGGTAAAGAAGTATTTTGAAAAAAAAAAATCAACTTAATCTAATAATTCGTTTCAAAATGTCAGGTGCTTAAATATATTAAATGTAAGTAACTCAAAACGGGAATTTTTTAAAGAATAAGGAGTCGCCATTTTATAACCGGTTATTGGATTATGTTGGTTATTTTTTTCGCAATAGAATATTACTTTATTAGATATCATGCCAAGTTTCAAATTAATCTGTCAAACCATTCTCGTGATAAAAACATTTTGTTGAAAAATAAAATTGGGGATATCTGTGAAACTGCGTAATTCTAGACATATGTTTATAGGATATTTTACTTAGTTTTTATGTGGGATACCACCTCCAGATGTTTGAAAATTTAAATATGCAACGACTTGTATAGTTCAAAAATAACTGTTAAAAAAATTTCATTGAATGTCTAAAAATAGGTTTTATCATTGCATTGGTATATTTTCCTGTTAAATATTTAGATAAATTTTGCTCAAGCTCTCGCTTATCCATCCATAAAAAACTACAACTACAAAATACAAGGCAGTATGTTCTCTCTTAACCAACCTAAGAGAAACAAGGTTGCCAGCCGCGCCGTATCAAAGTTCTTCTTCTCCGCCAAACAACCGCCGTTGAGGACTTCACGGTACCCTGGTAAGGGGCCCTCACAAGGTATCATCAGCCGGGCCAGCTGAACCAAGGTTTATTAAAGAGGTGTTACTCCTCTATCACTTCTCCTTCCTCGTCATAGACAAGGCCCCGGGCTTGTGACCGGCATAGCGGAGTTACATACAACAGTGAACAGACCGACATCTCTACATAAAAACAATTTTTGGTCTTTAGATTTTTGTCCAACGAGCAAACTTTGTTTATTAGTTTAATTTAAGTTGTAATTAAAATAGACTATAATTCCAAGAATATATAACAGCTCATATACACTTCATTGAAGCTATCTATAATGATTACATTTAGTGACAATTTACAGACGTAAATACCTGAATATTAATTAGGATAATTCTATAATAGTCTCTTCTTACACATTCTAAATCAACAATAACATTCCAGTATCCATTTATGTACAAATGTAAATTCTATAATCGTTTAAAGTTGAGTAAAGAAAGTAAATTATAAAAGAATAAATATTTGCAAAACGTTAAACGATATTGAAACACAAGCAAAGGACAACAAACACTAAGCATGGATCACGTGATAGAGTAGAGCTTTGTTTTGCTGCTTTATTTCACGGTTCGTCGATTTCCGAACTTATCCTCCGGTCCTGGAAGTATTTCTCTCTTTTTTCAGTGAAATTTCACCATTTGTTATATTTCCCACATATATCTATTATTTCAAAAATAAATTGTTCTCATTTTACCTGTTCTTTTTTAAAAACGAAACCCATTTACCAAAACAAATATTACAGTTGAATACCTTAGTTAATTTGTTTCTGGTTTCCAATGTTATTGGACGCTGTTTATTTTCTTTAGTAACAGTAGTCTCTTATTCAAGGTTTATTATTGTATATAAAATCTATTGATATACATGTGTCTTTCTCATCGTGTAATAAATTTACAACGATTAACTACTTTGTTTGTGTTACAATACACATATTTATTTAATGAATATTATTCAACTTACGGCAATTAGTTGTTGCTTATGACGATGTTTTATTTTGTCTTATCACCTTTTTCCATGAAAACGATTAAACATAATTAATTAATATTAATTTTCGTTGTGTATAATTTTGTTCTAAACCAGATGATGGTATACGATATATCGAAACAGCTTTTATGACCAAATGAAATAACAATCAAAACAAAGGCAGCTTGGCGTGAGTTATATAACACTCATCTGGTTAAACAAAGCCGGAAGGAAATAATATTTATTCAATTAACTATAATGAGATGCACTTATGGAAACTTCAATGAACAAGAGAATGAGAACACAGTTTTCGCAACACTATATTTGTGCAACACAATTACACGATGACGTTTCAATGACTATGTCATCTTCATCAGCTGCTAAATGCAGGCAAATAATTATAACAGTGTGGAGTCAAAGTCCACTGTCAGTATTGTTTGTGTCCATGTAGCAACTGATTTCGTGATTATTTAGTCTTTGAAATGTCGTCTTGTATTTGTGTTTTACAAATATAGTGATTTTTGTAGAAAAAATGTGTTTTCATTCATTTATTCAGATTTTATCAAATAAACTATTATAAGATTTAGATCTACTTTGATAATGGCATACACTTATATGTCTCAAATACAATAATTTTTCTTCAGTATTGTATCTTCAAATTCTGATTAGTTATGAAGAAGTTTTATTTATTTTTTTTCATTCTTCATTTCGTTTAGAATGTTTAACATACATAATTAGGTTCTAATTACAATTCAACAACTTTCCACTATATATATATATATATATATATATATATATATATATATATATATATATATATATATATATATATATATATATATATATATATATATTTAAACAGTTCTATAATAATCGTTTGATATAACATAAATAACCCTTTTTAAATAAATTATACTATATTTCTCTTTTAAACTTTGTAGTAATTTACATTCTTTGCGTAACGTTTGTAAGATTTTTACATTTATAATTTCCCCATTCAGATTATTTTCAACAAATAAAAAAGGGAAACTACAATATTTTATTTAAAATGTTGTTTTGTAGAAAAAACAGAATAAACATTATTAAAAAACTTTCATTGGGATCCAATACATATCAAAGAGAATTATTTCAACAAAAACTTACTATAAATTGTGATCCATCACAAACATTCACAAACGTTTCCTTATATTTTACAATATAGAATGTAAAATTTAGAACAATTTTCAAAATATTATTTTACTTAATTTATTATTATTTTAATGGGCAGTATTAGGAATCCAGATTGCCACCTGGGTTCTTTAAATTTAAACTAAAAATCAGTAAATCAGTAGTTTAGTACTCAATTAAGCTCTATTAAAACAATAGTCATCTCCTACCTTATTACAATTTTTGTAATAAACGAAGTTTGCACACCCTGTTTGCAAATCTTATGGATCTCATCCGAAGTCTCAATTCTCCAAGGAAGCTCTTACACCTCCAGTCCGTTTGGCTACCTTCAGAATTCTTGCAGCACCTTCCCTTCATCAATCCTGGCTTACTGACCACGTTTCCCCCCACCTAAGGGTTAATATATCGTTGTGACATCAATAGCGTCTGCCTTGATTGCCGGTTAGCAAATGTTCCAGATTTCCTGGTCTGTCACAATAATTTTGATCAATCTGGCTTCTTAAAAAGAACGTAGACTATATTTCTAACTAAAACAATCCTAATTCCTAGCAGCAGTGTTGTTTTAAATTAGTCGTATGTTAATCCATATAATGTTAATATCCATGATTGTAAAAAAACCCGTGGCCGGGAAAACCAATATCCATATCCATGTCAAATAGGTGAAGAAACCTGTTCAACTGACGTGGAAAAGGGGAGAATTAATAAGAAATAAGACTAAAAGGAATAAGTCGACTCACTGACACTTTAAATTTAGTATTGGTTTACATCCCTTTGAGGAAGGTGAGTTACCAAAATATACATAAGAGTTTAATAAACTCTCTAAAGTTAATTGTGTTTTTTATGGTTTTGAGGATTACTTAATTCAATGTTTGAAATAGTTTAAGTTAACTCAGACGACAAGAACATTAACCACAAAATAAACTTAAACCTGTTCGTAAAATTGAATATTCCTCTAAAGTAATCTGTCAGAATTCCCCTTAGTGTTATTGTTTCAGCGATTGCATCTCAGCTTTTCCTTAAGTATCAGAGAAAAGGAACAAATTGCTTTCTATTTCCAACCTTTAACTTTTGGATTTAAACGAAATGAGAAATAAAACAAACTGTTTTGCGTAAACATTCAACAAAGCTGAATACCGTACTTCAGAGTAAATGCCGAATCGAAAATAATCCGCGCGCCTTAAAATCCAATGTTTAAGGAGTTCAGCGAGGATTCCAAAGCAAAACAATTACAAAACCCCTTTACCTAAAGTGGAACACAATTCTCTTTCATATCTTTTGCTAAGAGTTAATGTAACACAATAGAAAGGAAACAAACCTCTTATGGTAAGACAATGTTTAGAATTGTTTTGGAACGCTCCATTGTATAATCTTCGTATTGTCTCCGGCTTACTGCCGTGTGGAATAATTAAATACGGAATCAACTTGTTTCCTGAATCTAGTAGTGTTTAGAACCGCAAGGTGATTACGCATTTATTATTCAAACCTCAAGTTCAATGGCCAACTTTATAATGTTTACATGCGAGCTTGAAATTTTCTATTGTTTACGTATGCAGTTTTATTAGTTATGCAGCATTATAAGAGGTTTGTAGGCTATTAGAATAGATAGTTAAGTAAAATTACCATACGGATTTATATGGGAAGGATTTTTTTTTATATGTGTTTTCGTGTTTTTTAGGGATTTAAAACGAGATAATTGAATTAATAATAAATGTTTAATAGTATTAGTTTTACTATATTTTCAGGTAAGTATGTGCCTACATATTTAGATAAATTAAATTCATTCCTCACACTATTCTTTATTGTGAGTGTGATAATACTGAAGTAATTAACTAGATCATAACCTATCTTTATCTAGTTTTTGATAGGATCGCACTCTTTCATCTTTTCTGCCATGTCTCTTTGAACTCTTAAACTCTTGTTCTCTTCAGACCACGATATTTTTTATAGTTGAACGTTAGAGATTTCTAATTTATGAACTTTTTTTTTCAGATGATAATGACTGGTTTATTTTTAACCTTTAAACCAGAAAAAAAGAAATAATTTATTAATTAAATAAACTCTATTAGCCTCTTTTATAACAATATTCACACCTGTGATCATAATATACCCCCTGGTACGCTTATTTTGTATCTCAATGTTGAACATTCTTTCTCACTGCGACTTAAAGTAGATCTATTACCACGAAAACTGTTAATATTAAGAAATTGTACATGGCAAAAAAGTGTCCCTTGACAAAGAAAATCGATTTTATATTTTCAGCGTTGCTCAAAGGATAATTGAGTTACAAAAAAACAGAAAACAGTTTGTTGGTAATTGTCTGCAAAAACCGAGTTTAGGCTAAAACCAAAACTTTTAGAATTCTGACAATTTTTAGTAACAATAACTAAATCCATCCATGTAATTTTAAAAACATACACTTTTTCTTGGTACATGAATACAATAAATGGTCCACCAAAGTTAATTGTAATCGAAATTTGAGACATACATTTTTTTAAACGGCTACTATTTGGAAAATATATGAAATAGATCTTTGTTCTTTATATAACGTTATATCAAAAAATCTTATCATATCTGAGCACAATATCGTACATATTTCCAAAGTTTTAATGTTTTTTTTCGTAAAAATAAAGTTGGATAGACACAAAACTAAGCAATACATATGTTATATGGCATTTGTTGTATATTATTCCCTACGAGATAGTTTGATCGATTAATTACGGGACACCCTTTATATATATATATATATATATATATATATATATATATAAAAGAAAAAAACGCGATTTGTCGTTTTAAAATAAACGCAATACCATCACTAAACGTTTACTTCATTTTACAAAGTATAATGTGTTGCCTTGGACTGTTTAATATATAATAATAACAGCCATAACTATAATACGGACTGAAGACAACCTCTAAGGTAATTAACTATGTTACTTTATTTCTTAAAATATATGTAGTTTTTTTGCCAAACTTACATTTGGAGAAAATTTAATGGACACTTTACTAAATCGTTAGAAACTTTTAAATCAAGTAAGGGGTAGCTAAACAGAGCAATGATTTGAGGCGGAAACTACGTTCTTAAAATTATAGGTCTTAAAATACGAATCAAAATTCTACGAATAAAGATCGATTTCTAAACGTGCATTGGGACTTTGCCATTAATAAATCGATCACGATTTACCACAGCATCTGATCATGTCAAAGGTTCTTCCGTTACAAAACCAAAGCATTTATTTCAACGTGATTTACGCAATAATACTTTTGCTTGAGAAAAATTTAAACGTCACTATAATATATCTAGATTGTTTTGAAGAAATCCATTACAAGCTCAAAAACAATGACCAAGAGTGAAAGTCTAGAGTTGCACCAGGTCTGTGTCAGTGAATTATTATAATTAAACAAAACCGCACCAAGCCGTGACTGCTTTGAATAAGTCATTCATAACACCAGCTGTTATGCTGTAACTGAGCTTAGTTGGCTTAAATGGTTGTTTGTTGTTACTAAATTGGCAGGGAAATAGTTTTGTGAAATGGTTTTCAATATTGAGTTCATTAGAGCGTTTCTTGTTTAAATCATGTTTCATATAAATATTCTAAAAACTATTTGCTTTGGTAACGCATACGTAATAGACACAAGTGGTATGTTTTGTAATATGTATGTTGTTTTATATATTGTATAACCACAAAAATAACAACACTTTAATCTCATGTTTCAAAAATATTATAATTAATATTTAATTGATGACTATAAAAATAAATTCCGAAGTCTAATAATGCAATTTGAATCTTCCAGAATAAAATTCATCCTAGAGTTCAGGTTTACAAACATTAAAAAATTGTACCTAGTTCATTCCAATTTTATCACTCTTCATTTTTAAACCTTTTTTAATAAACACAAAATTTTACACAATTTTATATGGAGATGGAAATGTTATTATTCCTTAAACTTTCAAGAAGTGTCTATGTTAAAGTATATTATGGTTTATTTTGTTATGAATCAAAAGGGGTTCTTAGAATCGGGTTCTTTTAGAATGATTTCGGCAAAGAATGTTTCAGTTCTAAAAATTCTTCTAATGAAATTCAAGGTTTCTCTCCAGTAAATTATTGGCTCTGGTACATATACGTAAATCTCTATTCAATTATTGACTCTAATAGATATAAATATAGACATATAATACCAAACTAATGTATTATTTTAATATCTAAGTTTTCGATCCAGAGCTATCAGAATGATTATGACAGAATGTAGACTTTAACGGGAATTACAAAGATTTAATTCAAGCACTTTTATAGTGTAATAATTATTTCTTGAACTTTTTATTTCCTTAAATTATAGTGGTTTTATAAGATAACTGATATTTAAAAAGTGACATACATATTATTCTTTAAGAAATTCTAAGATTCAAAATATCATTTTTTTATTTAATAAAATTGGTTACGTAATTAGAACCCTGAAACGATAAATAATATTTTTCCTTTTGATTATCAGATTATTCTAGACTACTGAATGTCATTTTTAAATTATCTTACTTCAAACATTTCTTGTACTTTTAGTATTAATAATGTACTAAAAATAACTTTAATTTATTTCTTTTATTTTTTGAATAATATTAATAAATAATATATTTCGATTCATTATTCAATAGAATTTACATTAATAAATTCGAAACAGAAGACATAATTATTAATATTATTTCAAACAAAACCAGAAATTATACTCGTAAAAACGTTTCAATCTTTTTTTGTATAAACACGGAAAAAAAAAGTTCCGAGATTTTTGTAATTCTCCTCGGCTGAGGGGTAGGTTATGGTTACACAGGTTTAGTAAAACCACTACCACTGGATAAGGTAGGTATTTTACTCCCTAATATAAACATTTTTATTTATCCTTGTCAGGCTTGGTGGAGGTAATGATTCCACATGGGAAGTAAAACCAATGGATAAAATAGGTACTTAATCTCTTAAAATTATAATTTTTAATTATACTTGCGGTGGGAGGGTTATAGTTTCGAAATGGCTGTAAAACCAGTATATAAGGTACGCTACTCCTTGAAATTAATTTTTTTATCATTTTGGGGGGCGGGTTAATTCCTGAAGGGGAGTAAAACCAGTGAATAAGGTACGTTACTCCTCAAAATTTAAGTTTATTATTATTATTTTTAAGGGGGGATTCATTAGGGAAGTTAAATCGGCGGAAAGGTACGATACTCCTTAAATATAATTTTTAATTACACGTTAAGTAATAATTATTAGTCCAGACGTACAATAAAAATTAAAACTAAATAAAAAATATATGTACTAAAAGAGAAATAAAAGAACAGAAGCCAACAAATATTTCTTTGATTCTGCTTTCGAGCATTTCAGTAAAATAATAAATTGAAACACATATATTAGGTCAACACTTGGCTGTCTTCTGAAGCCAACGATATTCCATTGTGATTAAAAAGTGTCATTTGTGTTGTAACTTGACTTGTTGGACTTCGGTGACAATGTACAGGAAGTTATCTTAGAGAGTCGTAGGTCGACTTTACTTAGGCTGCAATTAATTGCATCACTTATAATCGATAACACGTGGGAGTCGATTGTATCAAGATACAGATAAGTATCAATGTTCCACAATATGTTCATTACGATTTATCGAGCTGACCTTCTATATCATGACAACGTCGTTATAACTACATGTTCTATAATGGAACTAAATTGAAATGTTAGAATTGTTATAAATAAATATCTGTTTTTTACTATATTCCTTGGATCGTAGTATATTAATATATGCTAGCATCAAGTTTTGATTATATTAAGACCACATTTTCAAGGAACGTTCAACGAAAAACAGATTATAACAAGCGTATGGACGTCATCATATTACCTTACCGAGTCCCATCATACATTGTAATACGAGCAGAATGTACCGTAGTTAGATTCTTTGGCTTTGGAGGATATATTAAATTGTATTGGTAGGTTAAGGAGTTGCCCACGATACGAGGTATAAGGTACGATTTATTTAAATATTTGGTAGACATGTTGTTTGAACTTATTAATTATGTAATCTCTATTTTCTTGAAGTCAGCTAGCACCTTGTATAAGCTTATATATTAAACAGTCTCTACTCGCTTCACAAGTATCAGAGTCTCGGTTCTGGTGAGCATCAACGCTGAATAAATGTAAAAAAAGTAAACGGCAGCTTGTAACAAAGTATTAGCTATAATCCCCTTGCGATTGAGTTGACATTAATAACGCAGCGTGTAGTGTGTTCTTTCCTAGCTGATGGCAGAAAAGCTATGATGTATATTTTAGGCTTCGAAGTGTTTGGTGTGACGACAGCTCGACTGGACTGGTGTTTTCCAAAATATTGAAGTTAAATTAATTTAACGGCTAATCATAAATTATTAAATCGGGCTGAATTCGAGAAATGGCATTCCTCGGTGGTATCTGGATAGTCAAATAATTTGACGCACCGCGGATATTTAGATTTGAATACGTTTGTTGGAATTGGGTCTACAGTAACGCTTACCCATATTTTAATGAATGTGTGTACCTGTTAATAATCAAATATAGATATTCATTTTCGTTTATTATCAAACTCATTAAATGGTGGTTATCTGGAGTAGTGGTTGGTCTATGGGGATAATAAAATTAAGACATTATAAATTCGTGAAGCTTATTTCCATCCAGGTAGCAGTTATCCTGCTTACGTATAGACAATAAAGACGATGGACGGACGATATGTCAATTTTTTTTTGGTTTTCTGAGGCTATGAAATATGAAGATCAGTAAAAAAAAAGAAGGTAGCCATTTTTGGTGTTTAGCAAAGTTACACTATTTCTATGTATATTGTGCCAGTAAAAAACGATGTTGAAATTGGATAAACACATTTCGAATATATACAGGGTGTCCCGTAAGTATTGAACAAAACTTCACGAGGTTATACTATAGGTAAAAATAAACAATTTTCACCATATAATGTATAGCCCTATCTTGCTTAGTTTTCTGTCTATCTGTCTGTATGTGTTTTTTAGAAAAAAAATTCTATCTTAAATTTTTTTTTGCGATATCAAGTTGAAACTTATTACTTTTAATGACCTTATTAGTGTGCATGTTAGATAAAAGTTTCAAAATAATATCATTTACAGAAACAAAATGGCGGTCATTTAAAATGTTCAAATCCTAATAACTTTAGTACGAGTGATGTTACAAAAAAAAGGCAAGATACATAAAAAATAGCCCTTTTTAATACAAGCATTTTGGTACCTGGTTTATTGATCTAAGATAAGTATTAACAGAAATAAGTAAGATTTCCCAAGTAAAGGTTTGTGCTTTATTCATAATTATTGCAATGTATTTTCCAATATTGATGAAGAATTCATGTCACAACAAGCAACAAATAATACTACCTGAACTGTAAAACACAAGTGACATTAAAGAAACAACAAGAAAGAAAACCTAGTCATGATTTCAAAGCAAATGTTCATTGTGGCCTCCTCTCTGCTGATTGCACAGTGTAAATCGCTGTAAAGCTGACCGCCGGATATGTTCAAAATGATTTTGTTCCTGAATTGCTGCAGCAGCTTCAACAATGCGAGCAACCAAATCCATGGCGTCTGGAACAGGAGTGGAATACACCAATTGTTTCATGTGTCACCAAACAGAAAAATCCATCGGTGTGAGATCCGGGGATCTTGGGGGCCAAGGGACAGGACCACCGCGTCCGATCCATTGATTTTCATACACTGCGTTAAGGTGCTGTCGGACTGCATTTGTAAAGTGGGCCGGGGCCCCACCGTGTTGGAACCATATTTGTTGCCAAAATTTAAAGTAACATTTTCGAGAAGTTCAGCAGAACATCTTGGAGAAAAATCAAGTATGCCCGTCCATTTAACTTATTCGGAAAAACATAGGGTCCAATTAAACTGTCATTTAATATACCAGCCCACATGTTCACTGAAAACCTTCTTTGATGATGGTGTTGAATTGTTGCATTCGGGTTTTATTGGGCCCATACATGATTATTTTGTACATTAAATACTCCCTCACGGGAAAAAGTCGTTTCGTCAGTGAAAAGTACATTCTTTAAGAAGTTTGGGTATTCTACTTGTTTGTGCAACACCCAACGAGAGAAATCTAACCTTTGTGCATAATCTCCAGGATCTAGTTCCTGCACTTTTTGGCATTTAAAGGGATATAATAATTTTGTTCATGCAGTGTTCTCCACACAGTACTCTTGCTACCATCGATGTCATGTGCTATAGCCCTTGTACTTGTTGATGGATTATCTCCTAACCGGTTCAAGACAGATTCTTCATAAGCAAGTGACCGAACAGTTCTTGGCCGGCCTACTATATCCGAGCACTTTTGAACACTTCTGCTCTCCCTAAGACGATTGTGGACTGCAATAAACACTTTGTGACCCGGTTGATTTCTGTTAGGGAAACGCTCTGCGTACAGTCTTCTTGCTAAACTTGAATTACCATCAGCCAATCCATAGGCATAGTGAATATCAGTGTATTCAGCTACTGAATATTGTTCCATCTTTAGTGCAAACGAATAATATTATAGCACAACTAAAAACACGACTCACAATATTACAGAAACATGATGTGTTGTGGTTAAGCAGTTAAAATCAATATTAGTTCCAAGTAGTAAACAAATCATCACAACAATTAACTATCTCTTAATTTATTATCAGCTGTTACATAAAAACAGCTGATGCATAATGCCTTATGCACCTAATTCTTTTGTAATGCTGTACCTTTAAACATAGACCTTTACTTGGAAAATCTTACTTATTTCTGTTACTACTTATCTTAGATCAATAAACTATGTACCAAAGTGCTTGTAATAAAAGGGGCTATTTTTTATGTATCTTGCCTTTTTTTTGTAACATCACTCGTTTTAAAGTTATTAGGATTTGAACATTTTAAATGACCGCCATTTTGTTTCTGTAAATGATATTATTTTGAAACTTTTATCTAAGATGCACACTAATAAGATCATTAAATGTAAAAGGTTTCAACTTGATATCTCAAACCATTTTTAAGATAGAAATTGTTTTCTAAAAAACACATACAGACAGATAGACAGAAAACTAAGCAAGATATGACTATACATAATATGGTGAAAATTGTTTGTTTTTACCTATAGTATAACCTCGTGAAGTTTTGGTCAGTACTTAAGGGACACCCTGTATATATATATATATATATATATATATATATAATAATTTGGTATTTTATTTTACTATTCATTTTACGAAAGTTTTACAACATTGTTAACTGTCAGAATAAGACGAATTTCATAAAATTTTAAATATTAAAAGGTGAGGGGATGTAGGGAGAAGGATGTCGGTGAAGGAGAAAACCTATCGGATATCATACCTATCCGAAATCATACAACAGATACCTTATCTCTATCTATGGTAGAGAATGGTAACTTCTGAGAATCCAACTTTAGATGAAGTATTAAAATTAATTTGAGTTCCTTCCAATTTTTACTTATTCTAATTTTTGGTAATTAAAGATAAGTCGATTTAACGATTATTTTATAAAAAACCTCTAATTCTTTTACTACATAAGTTGTTTTGAAATTTTTATAATATTTTAACACAGAATTCATTTTTTCACTGAAAAATTAAAAATGAAAAGTAACAAATTCATGACTACATAGGTAACTTCGCAATGGGAATTCCTAAGTACATAAATGATTTCTAAAACGTTAGCTTTTAAAGCTTATGAAGAATGTGTAACAGTGAAATTTCAACATAAAATGAAATTTTAATATAATTTTGAAAAGTTAGAATACTGTGTTAACATTTGCAACATTTTAAACACTGAAAGGCAAATATTACTTAATATCAAGTTTCATGTGTAAGACACATGAGCATTACATGTCTTATGAATAGTTTTTATTAAAACGTATTTTTCCATAAAATGTTGTTTGTGTCATTGTTGTTTAAGTCTACTGAGATGTTAACGACTAGTATTATAAATATTATTTGAAAAAAAAAAAAGGAAAAAAAAACTTCTAAATTGTTTAGTGAGAAAGTTAATTTCCATGTTAATATTTCAAGATATGTAATAAAAAACTTAAGTTAAAAAAAAATAAAAATTGTCCACTTACTAAATTATAACCTAATTTGTTCAATTTGAGTATTTTTTATGAGATTTTACAAACCTTACCTAGTTACAAATTTTTCTCATTCATATATGTATGTATATATACAGGGTGTTACAAAAAGGTTAGGCTGGCTATGCATTTTCATATTCTATGTGTGATTCTAAGCTGAAAATGAAGATTTTTTTTTTTTTTACTAAATAACATTCAAGGTTATTTAGTATATCTTTTTTTTATCGTAAAACTATTAATATCAATAATTATCAGTTGATTATCATTGACGATTAATATAATGATCATATACATCACTATAACACTGTGTGGAATATAAAATGAAAGAAAATTCTCCTAAACCACATTAAAACACGAACACAAAGACTGTATATTTATGTTTATTCTACCTATTGTACATTTCAATAGCACGGCTTCAGAGGTACACTCTCGCTCTATAAACAAAACTAATTTTAAGAATATTTTCTGGAGTTATTAAATTTACACATACATAACAGGTTTTATTGGAATTTTTAACACTTTTTGCAAATAAATTATCATCACGAGAAATGGAAAGGTTTCAAAAATCAAGGACATGACCCATATTAGAATATTTCTGATCAGAATTCAATTACAATTTGCGGTTACGTTTATTGGTTAGGAACATTGCCAATAGCAATAATCAAGTGAACTCGAAACAACAGGAAATGACCTCCACAGATTACACATTCAATAATCGAAGACCAAAATACATTCTTATTAAAATATTTACTTCAATTGTGACTAGTCCAGAATAAACACTTGTATAAAGTGCATTTTAACTATTTCAATATAATAACTATTCCTCATATTTCATTACCGATTTGTATAATTCTTATATTGCAAATGTGAAACATTATTCATTTTAAGAAATTTACCAGACTGAAAACCATGTAACATATATTTAATTTACACATTAGTTATTTTACAGACAAACACATGTTATTCTATATTTAGTAACCAGTTTTGGCGTAGGTGTGAACAGGTGGTCCTTCAAGGTAACCTACATTCCGTGCTGACAATACGACCTTTCGTGTAAATACTTTAAAAAAAATATAAAACTCACACGAATTTTTATAACTTCCAACTCACAGGTCACAGGATGTTAACCTTAAAGGGGTTTATCTTTTAGCAATTGCGTAAAATTTCTTTTGAACTCTTGCAATTTAAATTGAATTCCGTAGGAAGTTCTTTATGAATCGTCTTTGTAAATATTTCAAGCATGTTAACTCTGCTACCATTACAGACTCAAAGTACATCGGAAACTCTTTTCACTGACTTCTTCTCTCTTTTATTAATCTTATTCATTTTGCTTACAAGTCAAATTCCTCGAAAGTATTTTATTTGATTATTTTAATGGATTCGAAATTTCCCAGGTTTCAATTGAGTTTCGACTTCCTTACTAAACTTTATTTCACCATTACCGTAACAAGTAAAATTAACAGTGAACGCAACATGCTATATTATACAATAGGGATTATGTATAAATGTACAACATAATAAAAAAACGAACAACAATAAAAACTAGAGTTTTCATTTAATAATACATAAAAGCCTCACTTTTACCCTATACAGAGTGTAAGCAGTAACTTCAAACAAACTCCTTACAATTGTAACAATGCAATAATATAATATACATTTGATTGTAAAAAAAAAAAAATGCAGATGGTTATTAAATTCCGAATATTCCTTCGTGTAAGTATAATATTTTTTTAGAATGAACCAAAAGTAACTGAGCTATAAACATTTTAAATTCACTCTTACTTTTGAAAGACCCTGTATAATTTCTTTCCATCCTTTTGATACAGAAATATTTACCACATTGTGTAATTGTGTACACAGTTATCATATTTAATAATGAAGAATAAAAAGCTGTTTCATTACGTATATTTAAAATTTTAAACTATTTAGTTATCCAATTGATGTTGTAAATTCTTTGGTATAATATAAACAAAGCAATGATAATGTAACATGTATTCTATCATAATTCAGCTATTGTTGAAAATATCGATTTATTTATTATTAATTGGCAAGATCGACCCCCCACTTGGAAGGTCTTCGGTTCACTGATTCCTTATGATGCAACGGCACCGATTAAGGCTCACGAAGTCGATGTGGGCCAGGGCTATTTAGGTCCAGACACTCACGAGTTGACTTAAGCGATGCCGGTATGTCAATAAATTACCTTCAGCCCCGTTCTTAGAGAAAACGAAAATCGTTTAATAGTCATTAGCCATTGTTACCTAATGGTAAGTAATTTTTAATTACTCGGATTTCACGAAGTTACTTTCAAAGAAATTGGCGATTTATCTTTATCGTGATGATGGTAATCGTGACCTGAAAATATTTTATCCAAATAATCGAAAGTAGTGAACTGTATCGATTCTGTGGGAAGATGAATACTACGATGTATCAATTTTAAATTATACTGTACGCTATGAGAAACCCACAATAGGTAAACACTTTCTACGTCAATTATATATTTAAAGCGATTTAATTATTATTTATTTGCATCATGTATGGCATACATACTTCAGAAGTGCTGCGGTATACATTTGACTTGTCATACTATACAAAAACTACTCACAACACACAATACAATTACACAATATACAATACATAAAATACACAAGATAGACATTTTATAAAATACAAACAAACAAAACGAAGAGTTTTTGTACATATGTTTATATACACTATTTTTGCACTTTTAACTCTAGAATCCGCCTCCAAAATATTGCCTTGAAATTTTGAATCACCCTGTATACAATCTACATATAAATATGAAACTTTGAACAAAACAAGTAACACCTAGTCCAATTAAGACGTTTCGTTGTTAAGTGAAGAACATTGGAACACTTCTGCCATTATACAGCTTACATGTTACATAGGCGATAAAGAAAGTAACATAAACGGGCTTTGAACTTCCAAAACTCTAATGAACTTTACAGGTTCATGTTGCTTTAAACTTTGTATGGTAACATTACACTTGCCAAGAAACATAGCAACCACATTCAAGTCAACTGCTTTCTAGTTTGATAAAATTTTGCGGGGGCAACTCTTATATATTTTTTACAATGATATCCGCACAAACACTTAGAAAAAACTAAGGGGAACTATTATACACACGAAGTAATATTAATATATACATTGAAATAATGTAAAGTAATTAAAAATTAAACAAAGAGAAATCAACTTTTTATAAACTAATCAATATTGATTAAATATAACTCTTTAAATATACATTAAATATTTGTCGCTAACTCTTTTTAAAAAATTGCCGGGCTATCAACAGTAATTCCTTTTCAATCAGCCACAATCATCCATCATCTATTGGTATTTGCTGGGAATAACTTTTTCTTTCAAAAAGTCCCAAAGGATAAAAATCACAACAGTCATGTCTTGGGGATGGTGAAGGCCAGTCCATGAAGTTGCTGGCACGACCTATCCAATTATTAGGAAGATCTCGATTTAAACAGCTTAGGTCTTATAAGAATAATAAGAAGGAACTCCATTTTGTTGGAAATAAAATTCATCATTTCCGGCGGTGTAAGATGAGAAAGAATGTGATCAGTAATATTTGTCTCCAATAATTGTTTGATGACATATGTTGTACGATAAATGCTATCCACGGTAAAGGCCGTTCAAATATTTATACATTTTGATAACAAGCTATCTTTGTTAGTGATACAGTACTTGGATTTACTGTGTTATAATAATAAAGTGCAACAGAAATATTGTGTCATAATTATGTCTGTTTACAGATCCTCTTAGGTAAAATGTAGCTTCATAAGAGAATATATTTTTTTCATACCACTCGGTATCTTCGTAGAGCTTTTCATTTACCTTATAACAATATTCCACTCTTCTGTCTGTTCCATCTTACAGCTGTCCGTGAACTAAATATGTTTTATAAAAATTATTTTGTATTTCTTGGCATACCTTTAAACTGACGAATTTGATATCCCAATAGTGCATGCAACTTTTGTAAGGGAATTAGGTCTGTTTGGAGATATCAGGAAAGTAGTAGTTGCAAACTCTTTATTTTCTGTTACAAAATCTATGACATTTGTAAATTGATCCAGATTCTCGTAACGTGATTTTGCATTTATGAACTGATTTTATTATTTGGGGAACCACATTTGGGTAGGTTCTTTGAAAACACCTTATCGCTTGAAATTCATTTTCAAAAGTAATAGCCCCAAAACAACATTTAAGTTTGTTTAGTTGAAAAATTAATTTTTTTCGAGGTTAGGTATAACACATAAACTGATTGAACACAATTACCAAATTGTTTCATTGTTGTGTGTTATCAAAACAACAGCTGATCAAGATTCAACACATATGGCAATGCACATTTCAATTGCACTATATTGAGGGAGGAAGTAGTTCTATTCAGAAAATGATTGTTCTTTTTGTTATTCCGACATTTTGTTTTAATAGAATATTAAAAAATGAATCTCGAGCGTACTTTTTTACATTTCTATGTAACATAACCGTAAATTGTCAAATTAATAGAGTGACTATATATCTGGTATATTAATTAAAAAATAACGACCTCAGCATGGAATATTCTGTACGTTTAAATTTAAAGAAAAAGTAATGCTGTAGTTATTATTCTCCATATTTTTATTAATTTTCAAATGATTAGGTTAGACTGCCTCTATAATGCATGCAGTATCTAAAGAACTAAAACACATATAATTAATTTGATACATCCCTATACATTAAATCTAACGAAAATTTTAGAATGTGCATCATCGCAATTAAAAGAGTATGATTATGTTATGCTTAATTATATAAGCATGATAAAATAAAAAACTCTATGTTAATTTTCTTTATATTTAATTGTTGAACCGTATGATTATTAAAATTTTATATTTTCGTCCAAAACAATAAATTCAAAGCACAAATAAAGTAGAACATGCTATCACATTTATATCAATATCTCTGTATTTATACTCTTATATATTTATATATACATTTACGAAAATTGGAATTGAAAATCAATGACTGATAACCTGCTATTTGAAAAAAAAACTACTTGTTTTTAATCTTTTGTGCAAATAATTTCACAAGTGAGTAAACATAAAATATGAATATACCTGAAAGAGCGATAGTACAACATAAAATATTAGTGTTGACACAAAGAGTTTCTAGGAGAAAGCCAATTACGGACAATTACAAAGCTCATGATAAATACACTTATAGAATAAATGTATGTAATAAATCTAAAGCTGTACGGAATGTAGTTGAGGAAATTCTTGAAAGAAATACAACACCTTTTAAAGATAAAGCAACTCTTGTAAAGGACATACGAGACATCGCCATCGCCCACTTTCTGTAAGTAACTAAAATAGTTGGTTTTAAGTTAATGCATTCCGAATCATTGTATTTATTAAATGTGACTTACATTGCGCGGAATTGGTTTAATATAATGACCTTCAAAATTACCCAGAAACTTATGTATATGGTTAAAGGAAACACAATAAAAACCATAAATTATAAAAGAAGAAGTCAAATCTGTGGCAAAATAAACTATGCCACATTTCACGCACGCCTATCGTCAAAATTAAATACTAACTAGCAAAAACATTCGTAACCAAATATATCAGTTTGGCAGTCAACAATCGAAATTTGAAATGTGTTAAATTTACACAAATTGAACAAAATATATGTATGCCGAGTGAGTATTTACGATGGTATAAAGTAAAGTATAAATCTGATGAAAAACTTTAAATGGGGGACCATTGTTGATTTTCTTAAACAGGCCTTTATTTTCAATATGGTTGCCAACTATTTTTTATTCTTGGTCATTATTTGATAAACCTACTCGTTTAGGAGTAATAGGCGTCAAGTTTTGAAAATTTGTCGTTTGCAGCATTTTCAGGAGACAATATTCTATACATCCCATTTTTGAATCAAGTTAAAATATAAGTAGGCATAGTCCTAAACAAGTAATTTTATCAAAATTGGTTTCTATTTAGTATCTTACTCAGTTTATTCTACACTATTTACTTCACTTAGTTTCACTATATTCTGGTAAATTTTTATTTCATACACAAATTATAGGTTTTATTTGTAGCTCGGTTTTTGCATTTACACATTTACAACTACCTTACATTTTCAACTAGGTCCAACAATGAAGTATGGAAAATCACCTGTTGAAAATACTTCAAACATCATATGTTCCAACAATTGAAGAATTGTTTACTAGCAAACGAGTAATTTTATCAAAATTTATTTTTATTTTACGTGTTACTCAGTTGATTCTACACTACTGCCTTACTTCTTACACTATATTCCAGCAAGGTTTTATATTTTGCACAAATTATAGGTTTTATTTGTAGTCCTACTTTAGTATTTACACATCCTAGATTATGTCTACTTATATTTTTAACTTGATCCAACAATGATAAGTATGGAAGAATTGAGAAAGAAAGTTAGTGCAATGATGTAAAAGTGATATTATTCACTTGGGTGGCTCAATTTTAAAACTAAACTTGTTATTACACGTTGCTTCCTTGAAATATCTTAACCTTTTGACCTTCTCCTCCATAAACTAATCAATTAAAACTCTCTGAATTAAAAGTTGGTTGTACTATGTTTATATTAGTTATATATATAACGGCATTTCATTAAAGCTACAATAAAAATAAAATTACAAGAAAACCATGATATTTTGTTATACAGTAGTGTAATATGTATTATAAATTATTTTTCTTAACTCACAGCCCGAAGTGCATCTCACATGTTTCATGCCGCATGGAGAAGACTTTCTTTTCTATTAGGTAATGGAAACATATTATATCACTTTACAAGTGACTTCTTCTAAAGGCTTCGTGACTAAGATTGTGTCTACTTTTATCGGACGTGACTGTCAAATCATACTTAGAATGATTTATGGAGGGTGTGCGTGTCAAGTTACGTTTAAACAAGAACTTCCTATCAAATTGAAAATTAAATGCATAATATTGATTATATCACTGGGAGGGGATAATCGTCTGTACGAAACAGAAAATTACTTGGTATCGCCATTCTCTCATCGGAAAAATGTTATTGGACGGATGTGTATATAAAATGGAACATGTCATGACTAGTTTATTTAGAACAAATCAAAACAACTGAAACTGCCATGTAATGTGTTTTATAAGCACAGTAATTTATGAAGTTTTGATGTGTAAGAGTTTAAAAAAAGAATATACTATGAATTCTGTATATTGTTAGATCGTCTGAATTTTACCTTTCGTATTATTTATCACTTATAGAAGACATTGATAGATAGACATAAATACCCAAAATATGTAACTGAAAGTATCGTTATAAAGAAAAAATATAATATAATAATTTTTGAATTTGTCTTACAGCCAGGTTTACTATGTTAGCATGGATGTTCCAATAATGTAAAACCATTGTTTCTTTTGTCGAGTAAGCCTACTTTTTTTGGATTTTCGACATCGTCTGTAGTGTAAATATATAGTTTTTAATAAAAAGGAAAATATTAGTTACTAAGCACTATTATTTTTGCTACGAAAGATTGTACAAATGATTTGAAATTTAATAATTTAAACAAACATTTAAAAAAATATCTACAAGGTGTTTAGATATACCAACTTTATCAGAAAAATTCAATAACAATTTATTGAATTGTTCTTCTTGACCTATTTTCTTCATTAAATGATGTTACAACTATTTCCAGAGAAGATAATAATCATGTAACAGAAGAAGGCAACGCCCAGTTCCTGTAATGTAAATACAAACATAAAAACTTGAATGTGACCTTCTTCCTCCAATACCACGACTTCGACTTGGCTATATTCTGAAATGGCTTCAAAACATTTCTTGACAGTTTCAATGTAACTAAATCTTTTAACGATGTATTTAAAACTAAAATTTTGCATGATGACTCAGAAGATCAAACAACGTATCAAACAAAGAGTATTTTATAATTTTAAGTAAGCTTCCAATAAAGAATGATTGAATGGATTAAAGTATAATTCGATTCAATGAAATTTGTATTTTTTTCATCGACAGTGCAACTACTGATTAATAAATAAATTATATGAAATTATAAGCGTCCTAATATAGAATTTTTCAACTGATTAACTCGATAAGTACAAAAGTTACAAAAACACAATATTAGGTACCCCAGAATTTTTTGAGTTAAAACTAGATGTATTACAAAAATGTTCATAACACTATTTTTACAATACGGCGGTCAGATCTACATTTTCTCATAAGATCTCATTGTTATGGCAATTTTGAATAAATATCATTATAATAGGACTTTCTTATTCTTGGGTATATTTTGATATCTCTAACCTTTTAATATTTCGTATTATTTATGAACGAATATTAATATGAACTTAAATATTTCTAAAATTCAGGCAAATTTAAACTAAAGATAGGAAAAAGTTATATAATTATCGTTAGAAAATAAAACGATAATAATCGTTGATAATTTTCTGATGATTTTCTTGAACATCCACTGGCATACACTAGTTCTTTATTATTATTGATTGTATTTAACCTTCTAAATTAAGGACAAATTGTATTACTATGTATTGTTAATACATTTATTTCGGTTAAAACATCATATTCATAAGGTCTAATACATAAATATAGTATAAATTAATTATTATAAACTCGTATAATCCAATAGAAGTTCTCGACGATTGTCAGTAATGTTCAATAAAAGGAAGTCGGTAAAATTGCCCCTTACAAAAATGTAACATCACGTAAAATTCTTCTAACTTCGCAGATCAAATTAATAAATCTATTAAATTAAGTAATAAATATTTAACACTTAAGGAAAATATTGAAAACAACTGAAAAAATTCCTTTACGTCATTCAAATATATTTTTTATAATGACTAATTTATAACTCGGGAGGAAGCTGTCTCAGGTGTTTAACTCGCTCGTTACGGATTCCAACTTTGAGTTAAGTTTGATCCTGGCTGATGGCGTTGAATTTTTTTCGCGTCCTACTACTTTTTTGCTTTCATTAGTGTATCAATCTTGCACTTAAGATTCGTTTATATACACCTTTTGTATTATTTTAACTCTAGAATCAGCCTCCAAAATATCGCCATGAAATTTTGAATCACCCTGTATACAACTACATACAAATATGAAACTTTGTTCGTAACAAGTAACACCTAGTCCAATTAAGACATGTCGTTGTTAACTGAAGAACATTGGAACACTTCAGCCATTATACAGCTTACAAGTTACATACGCGATAAAGAAAGTAACATAAACGGGCTTTGAACTTCCAAAACTCTAATGAACTTTACAGGTTCCTGTTGCTTTAAACTTTATATGGAAACATTACACTTGCTACGAAACATAGCAACCACATTCACGTCAACTGCTTTGTAGTTTGAGAAAACTTTGCGGATGAAAACGTTATTTATTTTTTAGCATGATTTCACGTACAAAGGCATAGAAAATAATAACTAAAGTTATTCAAGAAGTCATACACAAATGTAAAGTAATATTAAAATATTAACTGACAATCATTTAAAAACCCAAAAATAAATCAACCTTTTATAACCAAAAATAATAAATATTGATTAATTAAATTTATAAATATTATAACGCTAAATTAAAATTAGCATAACTGTATGTGTTATATTTTATTAATGGATTTACGGGGTTTCAATATAGTTTTATAGTGACTGAAATATACCTCTGGAGAAAGGTGGCTCACTTGGTTAGGATACTCTATAGGTTAACCAGAGATTTTGAGCCTAGCAGACAAATTAAGCGAATTCAGAACGAGACACGCAAAGAGACTGTAATAATGAAATGTGCATATATGTTTTTAAATGCAATTTTATTAATAATAGTCAAGAACACACAAAAACCAAAAATAGGTCTTTTTAAAATAAAATAAAATAAAAAACTAAAAATTATAATAAGAAGAGTAAAATTTCATTAGAAAAACCACAATCACACATACTGTATTTCTTGAATTCGATTGGCCTATTAAAGGTAGGGTGAGTGAAGTCGGGTAAATAGGTAACGTAGAGAAGTAACTAAATCTTAAACAATTAATTTAAATCACTAGAGTAAATTTATTATTCCATTGTTGTTAAAAAATCAAAACGACTTAACCAGAGTAAAAATAACTAAATTTTTTCAACCTTAAAGTGTTATTATGTATAAGTGAAATATAACTACGGTAATTGTAAAAAAAAGATGTCAATCGGAATTATATTTCTTCCAAAGAGTGTGTGTTTGCAAAAAGAAACAAAATTGTCAAGTTAGGATTCTGTCGTGAATTTTCATGGTCAGTGATGATGCTTCGTCGTGACGTTGTCTGACGTGACCAGCTGTGAGACGGAGCGGGACTGATTGCAGATTGCATCACGAGTTGCACACAGAGCTTCTCTTATCTCAAGTCGCAACATATAATTGGTTAACAATATTGAATTTGAAAATAAATAGGTTGTGCCGTCATAGAGTTGAAACATCTTGTGAGATGGAATTCAGACAGATGGTATAGAAGAAATATCAGAGAGATGTCTGATCGCTTGGCAGCTTAACGTTCACTCTGCTTTACATTCGAATATCGGTTTATATCGATGCATGAATCGATTATTATCTAAAGGAATAATGTTATTAATATAATTAAAATGTAATATTCTAAATTTATTTTAATCGCTCTCCATTCCCAATTATAAATACAATTTGTCAATCGATATACAGCAACGATCTGTCAGTAATCAGCTGTTCAATTTCTAAAAGTTTTTAACATTTTACTAATAGCTGTGACAATATTTAATTCAATCACCGTTTTTTCCCACAAAATTATCAGGAATAATTAACCATTTAATCGTATAACATTAGTAATTTTATAGTATCCGTAAAAGCTTTATCGACAACTTATTTAAGAGATTTCTATACTTTGGGGTGAAGAAAAAACGTATAGTTTACAAAGTAGATAAAGGGAACTATTAATACTTAAACTGACGTCAATAGGACTTTAATACAAATAAATAATTAACTGAATGTCTACAATTGGTTTTAAGGCTTAGACTATATATATACTACATATTAAATAATGGTATTGACAATTAATTAAACTAGCTTTTTTTTACAAAATAATATACTAATAAATTACAATTTTTTCACAGGCACTTCTTTAAAAAATTAACTTCAATTATTTTCACTCCTTCTTTCTTTTTGTTTTTGTAAATAATTAATCAAAACATGGATTAAGTTATTTCTCTTTTTTTATAAGTGCTTCTTTCGTGTACGTAAGCGCTTAGGATTATAAGGACATATATAGCGCTTCTATTATGTCACATTGAAATAAATTCTTTAAGCAAACGAAATTGAGACAATAATTTGTGACTATGGTACGTAGCTTGTTTCAGCTAAATTGAAGTCTTCACAATATTTTAATATCAAAATTAACAATTCAGGCTTTTCGTTGACAAGAAGAAAATTTCGATTGCTTTTGGAACCTTCTTATAATATTAACCTTGAAAATTTTGCAAAATAAGCTGTAATAGATGAGCTAATATTTCAAAAGAAACCGTTTTAAATGGATACCATATGTAAATTTTGCAACTATTTTATATATTCATGATCATATACTAAAGTCCAGTTTACATTTGAATAAAATTAAATAAATGTTTGAATTACTGGTCATAATATTTATTTTATTTTTTAACATTTTAAGGTTATGTTTTTAATAATTTGTATTAATACGTTTTATCGTTATAAATGCATTTGAATATATTGACAGTTATTCTTTAAACCTTACAATAAGCTATGCTGGAACGGTGATCAAGGACTTATTGTGCAATATTATGATAAACAAAGTTTGTTTTTGAAATTTGTAATTTACCCACTGATTTTATTTGTAATTTATTATTTTTTATTTCTACTAGTTTTCAATTCATTACACTCTATCTACTTTCCTATTTTAATCTCGGTTTAACTGTTTAAGTGCACGAAATGAACCTCTAAAAAGAATAAAAAGTTGTTTTCCACTGCTTGGAGCCACTATCGTTCCTAAAACGTTAAATGATACAGTTATATGTATACAAAATTTTCTAAAAATCATGTGGAGAATCGAAAAGTATAAGATTTCAATTTTTAAAAGATTGTAAATAATAAAATTGCTAACATAAATTGAATTTATATTTCTCTAACGCGTTACTCTTTATATTTTTTAAGAGATTAGAAAGCAACACAAATTTTATCCTCTATTTAATTAATATTAAATTAATAAATCTATTTAATATATATATATATATATATATATATATATATATATATATATATATCTATAATAATAAAAGCCAAAACCCACTCACTGACTGACTGACTGACTCACTGATCACGAAATCTCAGGAACCACTGAACGGATTACAATGAAACTTGGTACACAGCTTCCTCATAGGTCCTAGACGCGCACTAAGAACCGGTTTTGAAAAATTCAATGTATAACCGCGGAAATCGCGAAAAAACCGCGAAAAGTAAAATACATTATTTTTTGTAAACTATGAAGCGTACAAACGTGAAATTTGGCAAACATGTTCATCCTGGTGTCTAGGTGCTCGCTAAGAAACGTTTTTAAAAAAAAATCCATGTCTAACCGCGTAAATCGCGAAAAACCGCGAAAAGTAAAATACATAATTTGTTGTAAACCATGAAGCGTACAAACGTGAAATTAGGCAAACATGTTCCTCCTGGCGTCTAGGTCCTCGCTAAGAAACGTTTTTTAAAAAAATCCAGGTCTAACCGCGTCTAACCGCGTAAATCGCGAAAAACCGCGAAAAGTAAAATACATAATTTGTTGTAAACCATGAAGCGTACAAACGTGAAATTAGGCAAACATGTTCCTCCTGGCGTCTAGGTCCTCGCTAAGAAACGTTTTTAAAAAAAATCCAGGTCTAACCGCGGAAATCGCGAAAAAACCGCGAAAAGTAAAATACATTATTTTTTGTAAACTATGAAGCGTACAAACGTGAAATTCGGCAAACATGTATTATTCTCACTGTATTTAAACACGAAACCTAGAGTTCTGAAATTCGGTACATGGTTTCGGGTAAGTTCTTAGAGGCGTACTAAGAAAGGGTTTGAAAACCTTTTACTCGAAGGGTAGCTAACACCCCTATTACAATATTTTCAGTCAAACGCATATATTTGTTATTAATACATTTTTTCGGTGGCTGTTATTTAGATGAACAACTACAGCGGTTTTTGATCATTGTGAACACTCATTACATGGCCTAGGACTGCACGCCACAGTTTGCAAGTGGCCTTATCAGTAGGCTGCAGGTATCAGCTGATAAGGGGTCTACATTGCCCCCTACCAGTCAGTCTAGCTACAGACTTTGCTACTTGCTTTGTTTTTTCCTGAACCTCTACACACTTCTGTTCACTTCAGTTCTGTTCTATACGTCAATATATTTTGATCATTTTAGGCAAGACTGATTCCGTTTTCCCTTTTACTTGATACATATAATATTTATATTTCTCTCTATTGTCTTTCTATTTATATATCTCTACTTTCTCACTATGGAAGTCATCAACGTGGATGGGGTGCCTACTCCCCACCATGTATTGCCTATCAATCCTGATGGTCAGTGCTTATTCTCATCTTTGGCTTACTTCGTATACGGCACTGATTCACAAGGTTTCCAAGTTCGGACCAGTGTTGTACAGCACGTTACTAACAATTGGTGCCGATTTAAACCATTCACCTTAAATCGGACGGGGGGCATTTACAGAACAAAGGCAGAATATATGGCTGATATGAGCAAACCGGGAACTTTTGGGACAACATGTGAAATAAAAGCAGCCTCTGAAATATTCCCCTATGAGCTGCAGGTTTACACAGACCAAACTCTGTTAACCAGTTTCGGGCAGCCGGTTGAGGGAATAAAAAGACTAAGGTTTACTGGGCCACTGACAGCAGGCCACTTTGACGTCCTTATTCCCTTAGATCCTGATTCCTCTCTGACGTCTGACAATGTGAATGTGGAGGCTAATCTTGGGGAAATCCAGGACCCTGCCAACCTCTCACCCACTGATCTCCCACACTCCTCATCCCCGTCTCCAGTAAATTCCCTTACTATATCTAATACTACTGTCTCAGATCACCCCTCCGTAAATTGTTCTAAAACAAACAAGAGACGGGGGAAGAAAAGGCGTAAGCGATTTTCCAATATTAATCGTACAAAACGTCACAGGCAAGCAGTAAATAAATATAGTGAGAACAATCCTGAAGTCAATCGCGCATCCGTAAAAAAATACAGTGAGAAAAATCCTGCAATACATCAGGCGGCTGTAAAAAAATACAGTGAGAAAAATCCTACAATACATCAGGCGGCTGTAAGAAATACAGTGAGAAAAATCCTACAATACATCAGGCGGCTGTAAAAAAATACATTGAGAAAAATCCTACAATACATCAGGCGGCTGTAAAAAAATACAGTGAGAAAAATCCTACAATACATCAGGCGGCTGTAAAAAGATATAGTGAGAAAAATCCCGAGGTAAACATAAGTGCGGTAAAAAAATACAGTGTCAAGAGAAGTGAAATAAATTTGTTGCCATGGTCTGTTAAATCAATGTCGGGATTCAAATACAATAGCGATACTGATTACAACAAAGATAAGACTGTTGCCTTAGGTTGCATGACAACATGTAAGTGGTGTAAAGCTAGAAAATGGAAAGATGAAAGTCCTGGTCTGTGCTGTGCTAACGGAAAAGTCCATCTGCCCTCTCCTCAGCCAATGCCAGAGCTCCTACAAGCTCTTCTGACAAACAATCACCCTCTTTCTGAACACTTTCTCTCAAACATCAGGCAGTACAATAACTGCTTTCAAATGACTTCCTTTGGAGGAAAAGAGATTAAAGAAGGCAACTTTATGCCAACCTTTAAAGTTCAGGGGCAGGTGTATCATCTAATCGGGAGTCTTTTACCTTCTTCAGAGCGGGAGCCAGCATTTTTACAAATATACTTTGTTGGTGATGAGGATAAAGAGTGTCAGCTACGGTGCAATAATGCACCTTCTGTAAAACCGTCGTTAGTGAGCGAACTCCAGAAAATATTACATGAGACAAATCCATACATTAGGGACTTTAAAATGGCGATGGAGATTGCACCAAAAAACGAAGGGTTTCAGGTGGTAATAACAGCTGACAGAAAACCCGCAGGTGCACATAGAGGTCGGTACAACAAACCCGCAACAAAAGAAGTGGCTTTGGTGATCGTAGGTCAAATGTTTGAAAAGCGAGACATCATACTCCACAGCCGAGATACACGACTGGTGCGCATAAGTGAGACTCACCGTGCTTACGATGCGTTACAGTATCCACTCATATTCTGCCGTGGGGAAGATGGTTACTCCGTTAACATACCTCAGCTTGATCCGACCACCAAAGTTGCTTTGAAGAAAACTGTATCGGCTTCCACTTTCTATGCATTTATACTTATGGAAAGAGAAGATAAAGAAAACCTAATTTTACGTTATCGCAGTCTCTTAAATCAGTTTTTAATTGATATGTTTGCTAAAATTGAAACTGAACGATTGAACTTCTTGAGACATAACCAGAGTAAATTACGAGTTGAGGAGTATGTGCATCTGCGAGATGCAGTCGATAAACGTGATGGGCAAGTGTCAGAGCTAGGGAAATTAGTGGTCTTACCTTCCAGTTTTACCGGGGTTCCTCGCTACATGCACGAGAGGACACAAGACGCTATGACTTACGTGCGCCATTACGGAAGACCTGATTTATTTATCACCTTTACATGTAACCCTAAGTGGTCTGAAATACAGGAACAGTTACACGTTGGACAGGCTCCTCATTCTAGGCACGACGTAATAGCGCGAGTGTTTCATATAAAAGTAAAAAAAATTGTCCAGTTACTTCGAAAAGGCTGTATTTTCGGGCCAACTAGGTGTTACATGTATACAGTAGAATGGCAGAAGCGTGGGCTGCCTCACGTTCACATCCTACTGTGGCTTACCAATAACATTACACCCAGCCAAATTGATAATGTCATTAGCGCTGAAATACCGGACCCTACTCTAGATCCCACACTGCATGAAATAGTGAAGTCAGCCATGGTACATGGCCCCTGTGGAAACCTCAACAGAAATTCTCCGTGTATGGTGAACGGCTCTTGCAGCAAGCGATACCCTCGCCCTCTCACCAAGGAAACGCGGACTGCTGAAGACGGTTACCCACTGTATCGCAGGCGCTCTCCCACTGACGGGGGATTTACAGTGAAGGTGAAAGACGTTGACTTGGATAACAGGTGGGTAGTGCCGTACAACCCTGTTCTGTCACGCACCTTTGAGGCTCACATCAACGTTGAAATATGTAACTCCATAAAATCTATAAAATATATATGTAAGTACGTAAACAAGGGCAGTGACCAGGCAGCGTTTGGTCTACAGAACGAGTTTGATGAGGTTACACGGTACGAGTCGGGTCGCTACATCAGTAGTTCAGAGGCTGTTTGGCGGATATTCTGCTTCCCGATCCATGAAAGGTATCCACCCGTCATGCATCTTTCAGTCCACCTAGAAAACGGCCAAAGAGTGTACTTTAGCCCGGACAACATTGGAGATAAGGCCAAAAATCCACCTAAGACAACTTTATTGGCATTTTTTAATCTCTGTAAATTAGACTCTTTTGCTCGGACACTATTGTACAGTGAAGTTCCAGCCTTCTATGTATGGAAGAATAACAAGTTTTCCAGAAGAAAGCAGGGTAAGAGCGTTCCCGGACACTCTGGAGTAAAACAGGACGATGTTTTAGGTAGGGTTTACACTGTGCACCCTTTGAATGGAGAGTGCTACTATCTCCGTATTTTACTCCATGAGGTTCGAGGACCCACATGCTTCAGTGATCTGAAAATGGTTGATGGAGTAGTTCACCCCTCTTTTAAATCAGCCTGCAGAGCACTGGGATTACTGGAGGATGACAATCACTGGCATCACACTCTCGAAGAAGCCGCCATCTCCAACTTTCCACACAAGATTCGAGAATTGTTTTCAGTGATGTTAGTGTTCTGTCAAGTTGCTGATGCCCTCAAACTTTGGGAAAACTACAAAGAAAGCATGTCGGAGGATGTAGCCATGAACCTTCAGAAGGAGCTTCAAGAGGGAGTGCTGCCTGATGTGGCTGTGGTGTATAACAAAACCTTGGTTCTATTGGAGGATATGGTTTTTGCTATATCTGGCCACCACCTACTCCAGTATGGCCTGCCTACTCCTTCTCGCAACGAAACTGTTGACTCAGTCAACCGTGAGTTACTGAGGGAGGTTTCCCATGATATAGCTGAATTATCAGAGTTGGTCCAAAAAAACGAGCCTAAACTTAATAGTGAACAAAAGAATGTATATGATACATTGATAACCAGTATTCACTGTGAGACTGGACAACTATTTTTCTTGGACGCTCCGGGAGGCACTGGGAAGACCTTCCTCATTAACTTATTGTTGGCTAGAATAAGAAAAGACAGAAATGTTGCAATAGCTGTCGCTTCTTCTGGAATTGCCGCTACCTTACTTGCTGGGGGGAAAACAGCGCACTCCACTTTCAAGTTACCTCTGGACCTCAACCGCCATGAAACTCCAACCTGCAATATTTCTAAACAGAGTGACATGGCCCATGTTTTGAGGCTTTGTAAGTTGATTGTGTGGGATGAGATTACCATGGCACACAAGGGAGGGTTGGAGGCACTTCATAGAACCTTACAGGACTTAAGAAATAACAACAACTTGATGGGTGGAGTGACTGTACTTTTAGCAGGAGACTTTAGACAGACCTTGCCTATCGTTCCAAGAGGAACTCGCGCCGATGAGGTGAAGGCATGTCTTAAGTCATCGTACTTATGGCCAAGAGTAAAAACTCTATATTTGAATGTTAATATGAGGGTACAGTTGATGGGTCATTCAGAGATTGAACAATTTTCAAATCTTCTTCTACAAATAGGAAATGGTCAATTAAAGGAAAACGATGGTAAAGTCAAACTTCCACACAATCTCTGCACTATTGATAGCCAAATAGAATTCTTCACTGAGCACATTTATCCTAATTTGAAAAGTATGAGCATCATTGATCCATCTTGGTTAAAACAAAGGGCAATACTTACACCAACAAATGAGTCAGCAACAAATATTAACAACTTTCTCTTAGAGCTGCTACCATTAGAGGAGATGAAGTATGAATCAGTTGATTGTGTTGTTGAGTTAGAGGAAACAGTCAACTACCCTGTAGAGTTCCTCCACACACTAAACCCACCAGGGATTCCTCCTCACAGCCTCCGCCTCAAGGTGGGAGTACCTATCATGCTGATTCGAAACATCAATCCTCCAAAACTGTGCAATGGCACCAGACTCCAAGTTAAGACTCTCCATAAGCATGTGATCGAAGCCACAATCATCACTGGTGTAGGCCAGGGGGAAACTGTCTTCATTCCGCGAATCCCTTTGATTCCATCGGATTACCACTTTGAATTCAAACGTCTACAATTTCCTGTCAAAGTATGTTTTGCTATGACAATCAGTAAATCCCAAGGTCAGACTTTGAAGATAGCTGGTGTTGATTTGCGGAATGATTGTTTCTCCCACGGCCAATTGTATGTCGCCTGCTCCAGAGTCAGCTCACATGAAAATTTATTTATTTTGCAACCGGAAGGTGAAACTTCCAATGTAGTTTACCGTGAAGTGCTGCAGTGAATAGGCCAGTTATCAAATTCAGGATGAGATCATAATGTTTACCATTTCCATCTGACGGCAGTAGGCACGGGGACCTGCCTAATAACTAAAACTCCCCAACTTTACGTTGACGGCAGTAGGCACGGGGACCTGCCTAACAATTAAAACTCTCCAACTTGATGTCGACAGCAGTAGGCTAGGGGACCTGCCTAATAATTCAAACTCCCCAACTTTACGTTGATGGCAGTAGGCACGGGGACCTGCCTAACAATTAAAACTCTCCAACTTGATGTCGACAGCAGTAGGATAGGGGACCTGCCTAATAATTCAAACTCCCCAACTTTACGTTGATGGCAGTAGGCACGGGGACCTGCCTAATAATTAAAACCTCCCAACTTGATGTTGACGGCAGTAGGCACGGGGACCTGCCTAATAATTAAAACTCCCCAACTTGGTGTTGACGGCAGTAGGCAAGGGGACCTGTCTAATAATTAAAACTCCCCAACTTGATGTTGAAGGCAGTAGGCAAGGGGGCCTGCCTAATAATTAAAACTCCCAACTTAATGTTTACGGCAGTAGGCTAGGGGATCTGCCTAATATTGAAAACTCCCTGACCCGGACTTGACATGAGAAACGACGTATGGCCACCTCCCTGTGGTGTTTCTCGGGTAACGCTAAGAGCCATACACTTTAAAGATTAAAAAAAGTAAACATACAAAAGGTATTGTATTAAGATTTTAATTGAATTAAATAGATAATGTAGTATTCCGTAGCGAAGCACGGGTATGTCAGCTAAAAAATGTTATTGCAATAAATAGGAATTACCACTCTGACTACCAAGATAATTTTGTAAAACTTAGCGATTACACTAAAATTGTTAAAATTATTAAAATGTCATACTAAGAATTTTTTACTGAAAATTTTAGCTATAACCAAACGTCAATCGTACATTTATTAAAATATATTATTGTTTCAGGTTTTTTTATACGGTATATTTTGAAAATTACTTGTATTTAGCACTAATGGCCTTCCTCTAAAAATATTAACACAAGATTCACAGACCAAGTCAACATCACATTTTCACATTTTCTACTTTGATAGAGTAACTGGAAAAATAATTGATACAAATATTTATTTTAAATTGAGACAAATTTGTTTCTGTTATTTTTGTAATATTTGAAATTACTTTGTAGCAAGGCATCTTTTCCTTGAATCAGTTTCAAAACCACACACGATTTTTTGATGTTCTCTCTAACTATAATGTATTAATTCGATTCTGTCATAGAGGAAAACTAGAAAAAAACATCTTTTACTTGAAACATTATTATTATCATTGAATTTTCTGCGTTCATTATTATTATCATTGAAAAACTAGAGTTTTTGTACGTTCAATTAAAAATAAAATTAATCATACGTTTGATACTTGCCTCTTCCTTCACAATTAGAATAAAAACCATCTGATTGGATATACAGTATCAATAGGAAATGTCATACAATTCAACCGTACAGAAATATTGGTTTTTCATTTAAATCTCTTTACTATTTAGTTTATCCTATTCTGGAAAATATATTAAATAACATTTTGTAAGCACGTAACACATTTTTATGAAACCGTTTGAAAAATCATAACCTTAAAATCCAAATATGATCACAACCCGTTAACAGGTTGTTTAGAAAATGTCGTGCCACTTTAAGTGGCTTTTAATCGGATCAAAATAAAAATAAATTTCTCATATACATATGTCCAGAAACACGTGTTTCCAATCTGTCAGTCAATTTCTGTTTTTTGTCATTATTTACATTATGCGTGCTATAGTTTTATCAATATATAAAAAATAAAACCATTATCCTATACATTTTAGAAATGGTGATGATTCTTTTAAATATTTAATATTGCGCATCTCTTGATCCATTAACTTTACATAGAAAAAATTAAACGGTGGCGATTGTGATAAACTATGTGATAAAGTTTTAATTCTTAGTATGTTGGTAAATCAAATCGTAGCATAAAAAAGTGTATACTAAACTTGTAATCTTAATAATTTGAAGAGATACAATTTTTTTATTAATTTTTTTACTGAAAATGGCCGACTGTTTGAAAACGAAGCATTTCATATGTATTTATAGGAACTTGTTTCTTCATTTTGACCAATACAATCACCACTTAAAGTTTGGCACGTTATATTCTGAGCACTCTGTATATATTTTTCATTATTTAAATGCATAAACAAATACAGTTATTATAGAACCCAAGAGAAAAAGATACACATAAGATGGAAAGTCTTTCCAAAACATTCAAACATTTCTAATACAAAAATATATTCATATTATTGACAACACAAAAACAAAATAATCAGTAAAAATAAGAGAATTATTATTTCAAATTTATAAATTTTAAGTAAATAATATGCAAAAATGTATTCTTAATAATAAATCTCCACAAAGACATGACACACAGGAATTTAGAAAATGTAGACGTGTTATCTTATCTCCGGATAAAATTAAATTCGTTTCTGTTATGAATATTCAAATGTGCAAAAATTGCATAGTAATGCGCGAATTAACTACTTTTTGCAATCGCATCACACCCACGAATGTCCAGATTCAAGGTTACTTGGACACTTAGGTGAGGAATGGAATGTTATTTGCCAGCGGCCGCATGAACAATTTCAGTGTTTAGCAGTCGTCCACCAGGTTTTCAAGCAGTTGTTATGACCTAATATATACGGTACACCTACGCCATGTTGCAATCACAGGTGTAACGGTTAGACTCACAAATTACTCATGCTATGAAACCAAGACAAGTTATAATTGCATGTCTAATGTTAAATCAAATTTGTACCAGTTATTGTTATTTATTAAATATGACGTAAAACTGTTTCAGTTACTTTGAAATAAAACTTTCTTCTTGTTCTACAGTAATTGTTTAGTAACATTAAAACTGGTTTATTTGTTTTTTTTTCTTTCTATTTTTCATTACTTTTTCGCAAATAAGATTGTTACACTGTTGTCGATTGTTTTCCTAATAGTCCTATTTCGGAGTTACCTGATTTAAAAAAATTGAGAAGTTTTTAGAATGGTGTCCGTTTGTTCTGTGTGACAATCATCTATCCATTGCTCTATAGCCATAATTTATAGACAGATTTTATTAAAATTTTATGGGTGGGTATATTTTGGCCATATCTTGGAAAATGTGTTAAAATTTTATCGATGAATCGAAATACTGCGGTTGCTGTCATAAGAAAGCAAACATATCGTTACTACAACATTATGTTGATGAAATTTTGCTCAAATATAGCTTCTAGGAATTAAAGAAAAAGGTTTAGTTATCCATCTGCGTAAAATTATTTGTTTTATTTTATTCCCAGATATTTCTAAACTTTATTTCTTAAGGTTAACTTGTATTATCTTTAATCTTTAAAACGACAGTCCATAACTTCCAATGGTTGTATTAAAAAAAGCTGCATAAATATTAAAAATAAGTGTCTCGTAATAGAATTTTGCTAAATTAGAGCAAACGTAAATTTATATATAGCTCATAGAAAAGCCCGTTTTGTGGTTATCGGTATAAAATTGAATATGAACTAAAACTTCATATATATAGTTCATATTAAATTTCAGACCGATAATTCAAAGTCGAGAGCTACATTGTGGAAAATGTAATCAGTAATTTAATGAAAACACAAATTATTTGTGCAGTGTAAAGACAAGACGGCGTTACAATGATCAAGTCATCATCATCACTTCTTCCATGTACATAAACACTTCTGACAGTCCAATGTTAGAAGTAGTTGTGTGCATTGAAATGACGTCTTGTGTTTCTAATTTTAATGATGTTTCATTATTATTATTACGAAAGAAACGGGTACCCACTAAACACTTCAGCCTATAAGACTCTGTGTTTATCTCCTTGCAGACTACATAATTTCTATGGCATTGTTTAAGGACAGGATTTTCCTAGCCAGGATGCTTGCTGCTTTAAAGGTCACATTTAGGACGAAGATCAGCTGTCTTCTACGTCTTATTGCTTACAACTTTACAAGTATATGTTCTCCAATTTTTATTTGTTGGTTGCATAGTCTGCATTTAAGATTTCTTTGGAATAATCCAATGGTGTTAAGATACGAATCTTAATAATTTTCTTTGATTTCTTTTACTTTGTGAAGTGACCAACGTATAGTTTTAGATCTCGATGGACCAGTAATCCGAAAATCTTTTGCTATCAGCTTTAGTTGTACCGCATACCCGAGCAATAAATGGTTTCTTGAATCCATTTTTTGCCAGTTTATCCGCCTTTTCGTTGCCTTCGTAGTCTCTGTCACCTGGTATCCAACCAAGTATTCAGTAGTTTTGGAACGAAGCCTAATTAAGGTTCGGTGATAATCATATACTATTTTATTCAGGGACATTTTAAAATTTCTTGTATTTCTTCTGGAGTATGGTGATGTGTACTTTACCAAATTCTAGATAGACTTTCACGGCTGCTACTTTTAAAGCTGGCAAAGAGGTATCGCGTATTAGGACCTCAATGGTTCTTTGTTTTCCGTCTCATTTGAACCAATGATATTCAAAGAAAATAATCAAATATCTATTTAACAACAATTTCTATGAAACCAGTGTGAAGTAGAAACATAAAATCAATTTATGATCTTCATAACAAAAGTAAAAACACTATTTTAAATGGTTTTTTGTTACATGCGTTTCGTAACAAAAGCTTTCATTTTATATTTTATGACAGTAAAAAATAATAATTTTTTTTTTACAATATGTTAATTAATTGACAAATAATTCTTCAACCAAAGATTTGAATGCTAAGATTTTCTCATTTTTTTTGTATTCTTTGTTATAAAAACGAATTTGTATTAGGTGTAGTTTAGAAGTAAACTGCAGTGGAATAAAAAAAACAAATTAATTTTTTAAAGAATCGTTTTAAATCTTACACCATAATGAAATTTTCGTAACAATTTGTCTTTTTATAAATAGGATTTAATCAACATTAGTCATAAATTGTGAATAGAAAGTTAACACACGTCGTTTTGGGAGTATAAATCAACTCTTTTTAAAAAGCTTGAAACTAGAACAGGAAAGAGAAATATAGCATAGTTGATTTCCAACATAACTAAAACTACAGCTGATAAGTCAAGGGTACTACTTTACTCGTTTTTAGGTTTGAGTAGTTTTAATAAATTATAAATAAAATTTTAGTTTCAAACATGGTCCTACGATAATGTTTGTGTTTTTCTCTATTATGTGACAGTTTCACACTTTATAACGAGCGTTGATTAAAACTCTCGAAACGTCGTGTAGTAATTTTCTAAACAGAAATTTTCCAAATGTCCGATCAATCCATATTAGTAATATGAACACTCCATCATTATCATTATCAAATAACTTTAAAACCAGAATTTGTCGTTGTTTGTGAAGTGGTAGGACAAAATAATAAAGAAGGTGAAATAGTTTTAAGTAAAAAAAAATATAAAAAATTAGTGGAAACTTCATACCGATACGATAAGAATAATACTCGTAGATTTATTAAACTTTAATGATAAGAAACTATTTAAAAAGTAGTACTAAACTGAATGCTTAGATGTACACAAACACAACAAAACCAAACTAAAGGAAGATTTTAGCATTAAGGTTAAACGAGATGCCGGTAGATGCACTGAATACACACAGATAAGCCACTCTGAAGTTTCTCTAATCTAAATATAAACAATGCAATTGTCACCTGTACAAGTAAACAAACACAAAGTGAATAACTTAACACGAGTACGCAATTACTCCCATGTCACAGATGATTACATCTGCTTTTGTGTAAGGAGTTGCGTCCACCATTTTCTCACTTTACTTTTAATTAAATCTGAAAATGGCTCAGGGGCACTATTGATGTAATAATCGCAACCTTGAGGTAGATACTATTTAGAAAACCAGCTTTGTTGTTGTCAAGAATCAATTCAACCCTAAAACAAAGGCGAAATCAAATTACAAAAGAAGATCTGCCGATTGGAATGTTATTATTATAACATTCCGGTTATTGGGTGTAGAATGTATTCAAAGATTGGAATTGTGTTATCGATATTGAATAGTCAAGAATACCTGGAGAAGGAGAATAGAACTTCCTTTCTTCGTAGAATCAAATAGTTAAATAGGGTTCTTTAATAGGCCGTGGATTCATTTGTAATGTAATTTTTTTAATTCAATATTGAAAAAGTATTTTCATTAAGTAGTTACATTATAAAAAAGGATTTGAATTGGTATTAACTTTGCTTACTAGATTTAATTTAATTTTATACATTTTAATCAAACGAACAATTAATTAATTGTGTAACAATTTATAAAATATATCGTATATAAAGTTTATATATATATATATATATATATATATATATATATATATATATATATATATATATAGAGAGAGAGAGAGAGAGAGAGAGAGAGAGAGAGAGAGAGAGAGAGAGAGAGAGAGAGAGAGAGAGAGAGAGAGAGAGAGAGAGAGAGAGAGAGAGAGAGAGAGAGAGAGAGAGAGAGAGAGAGAGAGAGAGAGAGAGAGAGAGAGAGAGAGAGAGAGAGAGAGAGAGAGAGAGAGAGAGAGAGAGAGAGAGAGAGAGAGAGAGAGAGAGAGAGAGAGAGAGAGAGAGAGAGAGAGAGAGAGAGAGAGAGAGAGAGAGAGAGAATGTTTGTTTACTGTATCTGCATTCTAACCAGAAACTAAATTACATAGCCTAATTCTGCCCATTTACGAATGCCATCTTGGCAATCCCCTAGATCCCTTAGCTAAATCAACACTTTTTTCATCACTGACTTCACATCTTTCATAAACAGTCTCTCTTGACCAACTCTTGTTATTTTCCGACAATGACGCTATTATAGTAATCGAGGACTAGAGGTCATTATTTCAATGTATGATTACTCAGAAATTTATTAGGAAAAGAAGATGTCGTTCTTATCCAAGTACAAATACCTATGTAAACAAATATACCAATTTTAATCCGAAACCAAGTTGTAAACCGTTTAAACGGTTTTCCATCGGGTACAGCTCATCGAGTTCTCATCGCCTTAATTATAGCTTTTGTCACCTGGATTCGCTACTAATTGTAGCTTCCCACTTTATCTTACGATTCTGGAGTAGCATCGTAATTATGTTAATCGAACAAGCGGATTGAACCCAAAAATGATCCACACAAGTCAATAGCTGTAATCACAGCGACAAAGAGCTTGGGGTTGCTACTAACTACAATTATAATTATTTAAACAGTTATATTGTTAAAATGAACCCAAATTTATTAAGTACCATGAACAGAAAAAAATAGAGTATGATAAGCTAACAAGGACTGTATTGATTCACAGGACACGAGTCAGTATGTACCAGGCTATAACAGCAACCAATCAATGAAAGTGAGAGAGTCTTGTAACGCACGTTTACAGTAAATTAATTGTTAGTGAAACCAATCTTAACCGTCAGATTCGATGCCATTTCGCTAAATCTATAGAAGAAAAGTCAGTGAAAATCACCAGTTTCTTATCGGGAAACTATATTCTAATTCAATTACACATGATAATGGAAACGTTTTGTGTAGAATATACGAGTTACTCATTTAAACCGTTAGTGACATATTATGTCACTCTTACCGGCAAGAGGCAGACACATTTTTGAGTTAAATCTCTTATTACACTCTTACATAATTAAGAGCTAATTATTATTTTTCAATGAAGAAACAAATCTTATAGATTAGATTCTTTGGGCTCAAATGCATATATGTGCTTTAAGACATGACATAGTGGGTTTTATAATTTTTTGTTTTACGGAATTTACTCCAATTTCAATTGAGCTATTTATTGCTGTAGCTGTGGAGTATATTTGATTATTATTATTGGTATTATAGTTTGTATAATAAGGCACGGAACTCTTTATAAATTAAACAATTCTTTCGACGTCTAGCCAAGTTGGGCAGGGAAGAGTTTGTAAAATTCTTCTTCTATTAAATAGCAGTGACACAGAAAAATAACTTTATAATAATTAACTCTACCTATAACTAAGTACAGAGGAGTAGTAGAAATAACGTTTAACGTCTTCAAAACTAATAACAGGAGACAAAAACACATGTTACATACCTTTTTGATATTCAGTAATTCCAACCGTCGTTGCTGAGAGAACAGAGTAATTTATAATATCCAACTGTTTCCCGCACAATAATAATTACTATATATAAAATTTATTTGCAAATTATTTACAAATTGTCATATTAACAAAACCGAACTACATAATCACAACAACCGCAGATGTTTGTGCTGAGGATATATGACAGTGGAATTAATAGAACTACAAGTCATACCATTTAGAGCAAATATAATGTTTGTACCAGTGTATAGTTGGCGATCCTTACCTATATATCAGTGAAGAGATATATAACAGCATCGCAAACGGATATTGCCGAACACATGGAGCTACTTGTTATCGTAAGGATATATCTGTGATATATTCATCACGCGAGGCCTTACTTTGCATACATGCACCTGCGTTTAGCATTTACAGATAATTTAAGTTGATCGGTTCTTGGAAAATATTACTTCCTATTAATATTATTCTTTGCTATACGTTATAGTTTGACTTTTGATTATTGTCTATGGTGCTCTCAATAGAGTAATATTATTTTCATTGAATTGTTTATTCAGGAACATTCATTAAAATAGTAATGTAAGATTGTAACATTGGAAGAAATAATACATTATATTTTCAATACAAGATTGAACTCGTTTGAAGAATAATTTAAAAAAAAAATTATTTAATGACAATGGTTAAAAATAGTTCTAGATATAAAGTAAAATATTCTTCTAATAGTAAAAAGAACAAGTTACTAATTATATAAAAATTCATAATTTGTTTGTACAAATTGTCTCAAATTTTTAACAGATTGAAGTTTACATCTTTCCATTGTATTTAGAATTACACTGTCTCTAATCTTAAAGTTTTACATTTTGAAACTTTGTATTTTTTAAATTTATACCTAACATCTAAATAGACCAATTTAAAAAAAAGAACCATAGAATCAAGAGGATAAATAAAAGCAAATATAATTGATGTCAGTTCTTTAAAATTACGTTAGATATTGTACTTCTAACAGCAACTACTAGAAATAGTTAGAAGAAGAGTGACTATTTTTATATATTTTCATTGTTTTTTTTTAAATTGTCTCAAATTTTAACAAATTGAATTTTCGTGATTTTACATTACATTTAGAAATTACACTGTCTTTAATCTCTAACTTTTATATGATGGAACTTTCTGTTTTTAAAAATTATATCTAACAGCTTTGTAATCCTATTAAAGAAATAACCTAGGGGAAAATTTGAAATTCAGAATAATGGCAGTTTTTACAAATAATACTAAATATTTTACTTCTAATATTAACTATTAATAATTCTTAGAAGAAGAGTCTTATACAACCTAGTTATTTTTTTTTACATTTTCTCAAATTTTTAATAGATAGGCCTTTGTTATTATGCATTTTATTTAGAAATTACACTGCCTTTAATCTCTAATTTTTATAATGGAACTTTTTGTTATTCTAATTTAAAACTAACAGCTTTTTAGACCAATTCAAGAAACAATCAAAGAATCTAGAGAATATTTTGAAGCAAAGAATAAAAATTGACAGTTCTTAAAAATAGTATTAAATATTTTACTCCTATTATTAAATTTTGGTAATTTTTAAAGTTCTTAAAAAGTAACTTTTAGTTGTTTTTAGATGAAGAGTTACTAGTTTCGTATATGATTTTTTGTAAAATTTTCTCAAACTTTTAACAGATCGGTGTTTTATTATACCCCATTGAATTTAGAAATTATACTGTCAAAGATGTTTAACTAACAACAAATTTAGAGAAAACATTCTATAGAAAGACAAAAATATATACTTGTCAGACATTTTGTAGACAAAAACAACCTGCTTACAAAGTTTCAGCGTTATTCACAATATATTAAAATACTTTTCTTATCGGTTCACTGGTTAGTGTCCTCCCTTGACGACTGTGTGTGAGATTCCCCAAGGATGGCACCAAAAAATACAGAGTTGATCTGTGATGCTTGTAGTGGTAGAGCTACCCAAAGACTATAATTAGAGTGACTGATTAAAAGTCAATGTGATGAAAAACAATTTACCAGGCAGTAAAGGTAGACCGACCTTCCAAGAGATGTTACTCTACATAATTATTATAGTGCATCTTACTTGTTTTAAACAAAGTGAACATATTTACTACTTCTTTATTATATTTATATATTTATCTTTGTGTAAGTTTCAACTTATTATATTTCAATTATTAATTTTAAAGTCACGTCTAGTATTCCGTTACTTGGGGGGGGGGGGGTAAGGACCGTTCTTCAGATGATTCTAAATGTATATTTAAATTTAAGATCAGGTAACAATTTAACTGCGAATATCGTACATACATTTTGGTAAGTAATACTAATTGCATTGTAAACCCATATTAATGGTAACATATATATTTATATATATTAGTGCAGAAACTAAAATCCTAATTAACTCTGTACAACAAAGACCATGTGTTGTTTAAGTCTCCAATTACAACTTCAGACTAGAAGAAACCTTCCAGTCGTGACTTCTGTCTCTGTTACAGATCGTCCTTGGAGGTCAGACTATTTTATTATAGTTTCAAATATCACTGTCTTGTTACTTTTACAAAATTGAAACGGTGTTCACAATGCGTGCAGAATATTTCACTGGAAGCTGGAATTATGAGCTCTAGTTGATACGTGAGACATTCTCAGACCGGTATTGCTCTCTATGGCTGAATAAAGCTAACACTGTGGGAGTATTTTATAGTTCCCTACTGTCGTTTACATCGTGCAACGCGTTCTCTTTTATATTTATATTCATTATATATAAAGTGAAATATAATTTTAGTCATATGTTTATGATTTTGTTGAAATCAATAATTCTGTTTTACAATATTCAAGTAGTTTTATAGTCAAGTAGTAAGTGGACATAACAACTATTCTATAAAACAGCTGTTGTCGTTGGAAATTCCACGTGTAATAGAGAGCATAACCTCAAAGAAATGGTAATAAGGAATCGAGAACAGCTGTTATACAAACTCATTTAACCAACCTTTTGTTAGTTTCTAGGGTAAAGTCATTAGTTGCAGGATACCCATATAATATAATGTTTTAAAACAAACTGGTATATGTATACACGTGAAATAAAAACAATGTTAAATGGTAATCTAGTATTAAATTTAGATTAATGCAACAGCTATTATATACAGTTTGGTAAATAAATCAAACAATAGAGATTTAGTATTACCATTCTTTGTTACTTTTGTATATTCAGAGAGAAAAAAAAATATGGCATTAATTGATTCAAAACAATGGTTTTAAATAACATTTGCCAAAATCAAGTTTAAAAGATGTTGTTAAATTATGCAAAATATTTCTTGGTTAGGTTAGGTTAGATAGGGTTAGTTAGGTTAATTATTAAAGCTGATTAAACTAATTAATTATTTGCTGTGTAGAATTAAATATGAGCTATGGTAACACATTTTGAATATAAACTTCTATAAGATATGTTCTTTGGATTTATAAAATATAAACATTTTGATTAAAAATAATAAGGAATGGTATAACTGTCATTAGAGAGTTTAATTTTAATTTTGTTTTTTAAGAAAAGAGTCGTATTAATAATTGAAATGAGAGTTGTTTATAAACTAATAGGTAAATAAATGGCTTTTTTAAATATAAGATGTATTTAAATAATACTATTTCAAATAAATTCGTTATCTTTAACATAGTAACATTTTAGCAAATGAAATAAAAACACTATTGTCTACAATAAACACTTTATTTGTTCAAGTGTAACATATTAACATTTACCCAAACCTACCTACACCAAAAAGATAAAATTAGTGTAAAATAATAATGAATCCTTAATTAATTAAGAATACTAATCGTTCCTAAATTCTCGTGAATATACTTGTTGTTATAAACACCTAAATCAAAATATTCACCGCATTATTATAAAAATAATATTATTTAACCTAAATTTATGCGATTACAATAACTTACAAGTTGAATCTCTCCATCATGGTATATGCCTAGACTTATATTATGTAATACCAGGAGATCATCTAAAAGTAATGTCAAAAAGTTGGTTTTTTGCTGCTTGTTGGAATTGTGAAATATTATTGTCAGTGAAAGGGTAAATTTGTTTTAAAATGTTGGTACACACGTTTTCATAAAGTAGTAATTGTGTATATTACTATTGTGTATATTACGACTTACGTGACGTTGCATAACCCATAGTATGCCTTGTAGATCTGTATATTGCCTATATTAAAAGGTTTACATTCGCTTAACTCGTGTCATAGTTCAGCAGTAGCTCACCTCGAAGCTGTACGTATGTGAAAGAGCCTCCATTTGTTAAATTGTTATTGTTGAATCGGTCTAAATGTAAAAACAATATTACATTTTATTGAAATGTCAACGTTTGCAATTATATTTTTGACAATAACGTCAGTATTTGTCATCGCAAAGAGATCGCGTTTTTACTAATAACACGGAGTTTAAATCTGCCAGTGTAATAACATTGAATAATACACCGGTTAAAATGCCGTTATTTTTATATATTCAAATCATGATTTTAAAGGAGGACATTATAATTACTTATAAACAACTACGTACCTTAATTTGTGTTACCTCTATCGTACCTACGTACAGATGACACGACGACAGATAGAGGGTGTGACGAATATCACATTTAAGTTTCTCGAGGCCAGTAAAACATAAATCGTTTACTAAACTTACCTTATTCTTGGTATATTGTGTTCATATTACTTATCAATGTTTTATTTACCTGAATAAGTTTTGATGTTTTAATATTTAACGCTTGCATCAGTGATGAGGAATATATAAAATAAACAGCTTCCAATAACATAGAAAAGTGGAAACAAATTAACAAAGGTGTTCAACTGTAATATTTGTTTTGATCAATGCTTTTCATTTCCACAAGTAAAACAAGAACAATTTTTTTTAACTAATGGGATATGTGGGAAATTTAACAAATGGTGAAATTTCACACAAAAAAGAAATACTTCCAGGACCGGAGGATAGATTCGGAAATCGATGAACCGTGATATAATGCAACAAAACAAAACTCTACTCTATTACCCGATCCATGCTTAGTGTTTGTTGTCCTTTGGTAGTTTCTCTAGAACAATATCGTTAACGTTTTACAAATAAATATTTATTCTTTTACAATTATTTTCTTTCCAACAACAAACGAATGTTTGCATTTATTCATCAATATGGATATTGGAATAGTAATTTTTAATATTTAATGTGTAAGAGACAATTTTCGATTAATTATAATGCATATAAAGATGTTTAAGTGAAAATTTAATAAGAAGCAATTTACGGAAATATCTGACTAAAATTCTTTATTGTCATATATATTTGAGTTTAATTATAAGACAAATATACATAAGTACTCTTTTCTCAATATCTACTCTAACGATTTAGATATATTTTTCTAAAACGTCTCTTTCTCTCTCTCTCTCTCTCTCTCTCTCTCTCTCTCTCTCTCTCTCTCTCTCTCTCTCTCTCTCTCTCTCTCTCTCTCTCTCTCTCTCTCTCTCTCTCTCTCTCTCTCTCTCTCTCTCTCTCTCTCTCTCTCTCTCTCTCTCTCTCTCTCTCTCTCTCTCTCTCTCTCTCTCTCTCTGTCTCTCTCTCTCTAAAAATAACGGTTCTCGAATTAATTATTGGTAAAACCATGGATTTGTTTTCAAATAATAATAATTTCTCAAAATAGACTCCACTGATTTCAATAAAATTTTGGAGAAAAGTGAATATCAATTGTTCAAAATCATAAGTTTAAAAATATTGCGATTCTGGAATATTGACAAATGAAGTTGGGCCGTTAAATAGAAAACTCGAATTTAATTAAATACTAAAACCTTTTAAATCGTATTTATGGCACAAGCTAAACAAGTGTAGGTACATTTTAAAATGATTGTATTGCAATGTCACTGTCCGTGGTTAAAATTCCCTTTGTAGAAAACAACAACTGTTGAAGTGACATTTTTGTTGGTTAATAGTTTTGGTTAATTTTTTATCTTTTCAGTGATGGGTTAGTGATAAGTTTTGTGCAACGCTTATTTATAGATATAATAGGTTAAACGTAATAACATAAAAAAACATTATATTTATTCCGGTGTAAACTTTAATTATTTTACCGACACGTATCATGAGTTTATTATTTTAAAAAAATGAAAGAAAGTACTCCGTCCGTATCTCTTGAAATATTTAAAATGAATATTTATATCAGAACTATTTTAAATATGTAGCATTTATTCCGAAATTTAAACAAGAGAAAAAAACTGGTTTACTTTGATGTGTCATTTGACTCTCCTTCATATCTGTAGAAAGTTATGTTTTTTTTTTGTGAGGTATATTTTCCCTTTTGGGGAGGAAGAGGGTTCTAGTTTCACTGTCATCTATCAGTCTGTCTGGATACCTGACTGTGTAAAATACAATGTATTCTATAACCAAATGGTTGGATTTTTATAAAATTTGATATGAGACAAAATGTGAAATTAGCCTAAAAAAAAAAATGTTCTAATAAAATTGTGACGTAAGGTTGCCACAAGAAAATAAATGTCCTTTGTCCTTTTCTTGATCACGTTTGTATAGAGTCATAGTTTTTTTTTTTTACCATAACAGCTTAAGCATGGATTTAGGTTTCCAATAGGGGTTAGAAAATATCCATTGGGTCGTAGTGACCGGAACCTAAGGAACCTCGGACCTCTTGATGAAAATTTAGTTTGAAAAACTAGTTTATTTTACTCGTTTAGTCATGTATTTGTTATAATATAAATAAATTAACACAAACATTTGTATAGTAACAGTTTATTTTGTTTTGTAACTAACAACTAAAGTAATAAATTCGAAGCTTTTGATTAAGTGTCCAAACCACATTGATTACAAAACAGTTCAACATGGGAGTGGTTGTCACAACCTCTGACATTCACGAAATCTATGAAATAATTAAGACCAAATTCCATCACATGGAATCGACTCTGTAGCAACATATTTAATTAACAATTCAACCACTTTTCGTTCATTATCGATTACGTTTATTATCTAGTATGAATGAAAACTGAAAGTGTTAAAAATCGTTATTTGTAATACTGCCAAAGATCTCTGTCTATAATTAAATTAACAAAGTCTCACCTTTATACTTTTAAAAGGTGTTGATTTAATCAAGCGTTAGATTGTAGGTTGTAATAATACATTGTGTTGCAACACTGTGAATGTGGAGCAGACCGGGTCACGACCAGTACAGGTGATTTAAGATACACGGGGCCTAGTGAAAGTAAACAGTATGGCATTTCAAAATACCATGACTCAGGTTTATCGCTTAGCTCTAACCTCTCTTCCTGGTGTAAATACTTTGGAAGGTTACACGGTCGGAACAACTCTTATGTAAGATTTTGGCTAATGTTAGAATCGTGGCTAATAAATTTTTCCCAAAGGTAAATATTAGTCTAATTCAATTTTCTCATCATGTTGGTTATTTATGACAGGGCTGTTGCGAGGTAGATTACTTTCTACTATTACTCGCTCTATCAATCTTCAGAACGTGATCTCTCACACGAAGTGCGCTGTTGAATCTTTGCTTTTAATTACTGCTTAATACACGAAATCGTTACGTAATGGTAACTGTGTTATTTTTAGAATGGAGTTTAGCAACAGACTTCCTAGTATTGAGATGTTGGAAGAAGCACTTGTGAAATCTTTTGCTACAATATTTATATAATCATTTAAAGATGTATTTGATTAAAATGTTTGTGGAATAATTAAATACTTGAGGATTTTATTTTGTAATATGCAAACAAGTCATGGATATAAATCGTGCTAAATGATTAACATTGGTTGTTTTGTAACTTTTTAATTAGTTTGAAGTAATTTTACCTTTACTTCATCTCATTTTCTTTGAAGGGGAAGTTACATGATGATTGAACATATATGAGTTGTTGGTGAAATAAACGTTTTAATATACATTGAGTTTTTTTTTAATATGTCTCTATTGTCTGCTTTTTGTCTGTTTAGTGTTCTAACCCAAACAAGAGAACCGATTTCAATATATTACTTTCGGACCGATCAGTATGATCACATATTTTAACCATATTTCAATATTTTTTCACATAAGTATAATTTTGATAGTGTCTCCAGTAAGACCCACTGCAGCATTCTTTCTAAATTTTGAGTTTGTTGGTATTTAATATTACGTTTGAATGTGAGAGAAACTTTGAGGAATGTTTGTGTACAGTATTGATGGTAATCCTATTTATATATTTCCAAGGAAATAGTAATTTAATTTTTATAAATTACAATATCCTTTTATTTTGTTAAAAATTCTTCTTTAATCAAAAATTACAACAAAATTGTTAAAGTGTTTACTAAAGTCATACACAACTTTATTTATTCACCGAATTCTGTTTAAATTATATGATTTACGGAAACCGAGAGTTATCTTCGACTTAGACACGTTTAAATTTATAGGTAATTAGAAAGTCGTATTATTTGAAAACTAAGAAATAACATAATTTAAAAACGAAATTCACTCATTCATGTACTAGAATTTTAAGATATATTTTTCAGAGTAAAGAAAATTGCGTACGTAAATAAATAAATAATTACTAATTAAAAAAATAAAGTAAATATTGAATACTATTTCTCACAATTATACTATAAAATACTCAAATGCGTTTCAACGACGATGTCGCCATCTTCAGGGGTGCATGAGCTGCAATAATAAAAATATAAAATCTTTTTATCATAGCTTATTATCACTGAAGACGTTGACATTAAAGTTGAAACTGGGTTTGAGTTTTAAAATGTAAATTTTCTAACAACTCACAAATCAAGATCAAAAAAAATATTTACAAGTAAATTTAAAAATAGAAATGGAAACTTTTGGTAAACTACAAAAAATCCGGTAATAAAATCCGTCATTTAAAAATTGTATTCAAAAAATCATTTTAAGAGTAAATCTCAAATAATATTTTATTAATCTTAGCAATAAAAATACAATTATGACAAAAATTACTGTTTCAAAAGACGATATTTGTTCTGTCTGATGATATTGAACACTTAACGTAGTTTTTGGAAATATGGTCATTACTAGGTGTAAAATAAAGTAAAAAAATATAATTTTTAACAGAAAAGTCATGTTTTTACAAATAGGAGGGGAGAAATGTATATCTTAGAAGCGAAGCGAGATAGGATGGGGCTTAGTACAGTAATTTGTTTTTACAAATGAAGTGTATTATCACCCAGATTGTTTTAGCACTTTGTTCACTATCCACCCTGTATGTAGCGTATTTTATTCTTGTTTAAAAGAAAAAAACATCTCGGTGATCATCGCCTTTGTCTAGAAAAAAACTAGACAAAAATAACATACAACATAGTTGTTACTCATGTAGTTTATTTGTGTCAGGGTTGTGAAAGAACAATTAATTGTAGGTCAAGAGAGACCTGATAGGAAAGATGAAAGTGAGGTATCTAACTCAATACTCCATGTTTAAAGGTGTTGTCGAAGTGTTTACTTCGATAACTCGGGATTAGTAAGTATTATAAGTGATCCCCTCAATGGTGAATCGTGTATATATATTTGATAGTTTGATGGATACATGGCGAGACTGTATATATATATATCTGTATTTATGACTGTATATATGAGACTGTATATATATATATATATATATATATATATATATATATCTGTATTTATGAGACTGTATATATGTATTTATATCGAAATTAAATTTCGCCATCCTCTAGACGAAAATTAAAATTTGTCTCATTTATAGATAGAAGCACAATTATTGTTGATTCTGAATTCATAACTCATTAAACACCTTCTTATTAGGAGCAGTTCCAAACACGCATATTAAACTGTACACCCAGTATATCATCTTGCAACACTCTTACTTTCTAGCCGAAGGGCGAAGGAAGAACGAGTTTAGTGATGATTTAAGAGCGTTGTACTTGTCCAAAACAGAATCGAGCTATCGTTCTATCTCTGGCTACCAAAGTCGGTCTAATGAATCGTTGGCTTTGGCTCAACTTTGATTTAAAGTATTTTTATGCATCCAGGTCTCATAAATAATAACAAATCGAATATAACGACTACTGAATATATTGAAATCTCGCATGCTGGCTTTGTAAAAACATGCTACGTATTGCTACCTACGCAATAAGATCGATGGAATATAACTTACACCCTTCTTACTTTTAATTGAGAAGTTTTGCAAATAATGTAAGGTTAAGCTTAGAGTAATGTAACGTTAAACGTCTAGTACTATTAAGGTACATCTAGCTCAAAAATGTTAGTGCATTCCCTTCATATAAAACTTAACTATTTACCATCATGTTTCTATATACGAAACTAATACACGATGTTTTGAGAGTATATATCAACACCCTTCAACAAGTGAAAACCTATAACATAGGAAATATGAAAAACGGTAATATAATTACATCAGAGACATATTGAAAATTTAAAATTAAAAATAAATAATAAGTAAGAAATCAAGAGCTAACAGTTGATAACGGGAATTTATTCATACTCCTGAAACGTCGTGTAATAATTGTTATATACACGAATGATAAAAAATGACGGATTAAACTACTACTGTATGAACAATTCATCACTATCCAGTTACTTTATATCGTTTAATTTTATTAGTTTTTAGAAATAAAAATGGAAAATTATTTTAAATCGTAATATTACGATCAATGTATAACTTCATATAATTTTATGAAATAAATAATAAGATAAGCTGCATTATTATACAGTAATACCTACTTGATGTAAAGTAAGCGAACACATTTACAGTATAATGAAGCTATGCATATATCGTAACATACTTCAATAGTTTTGTTAGCACATACTCAAATCATTTGATAATGTGGGAACTGTCAAGATAGAAAAAATAATTTAAATTGTAAACTATATAACATTCATGAAATTATATAATTCTTTTGTTTTCTAAACATTACAATAGCATTTTTAAAGAGTCTACACACACAGTTCTGTTACAACACAAACCGATTTATAAACAAAATTACTGAAATATATAACTATTGTCATTTGACGTAGACTATGATTTGTTGAACAACTTTTTTCTTACGACAATTTTATCTTAAAACCATTCATTTGTTACTCTGGCGTAGTCAACATTTATTTGGTAGCTCTGGGCGCATTAAATATCCTTTGGAAGTCCAGGTGATTTACTTTAATAATTTGAAAACAATACATACTTAACTTACTTAAAATATGTTATATTTGAATGAATTATTTAAAAATTATCATTTTCTTTACTGAACGAGGGACCAAACTAAAAGGTTTTATTAAGACAAATCACATTTTACGAGAATGTAAAATGACTCTATAGTGAATTCCCTTAAAATACAAGGTTAAACTGATATTAAAGATGTAAAACGTATGTTTAATGTTAGAAAATAAAAGATAAAATGAGCAAACGAAAACCAATCTAAAACAAAACAACAAATTGAGACAAACTATTATAACCTGTTTATACTCTCAACTATTGTAGGATACAAACACATTTTAAATATAAATACGACCTCATACAATAAGTATGGTTTAAAGTTTAAAATAGTTTACATCTAGAGGAGACACTATTTTGCCTAAAATCCTTTATTGTGTAAAGTAATAAACTTTTCAGATACCATAATTGAATGGAACTGAGGTAAACAAAGTTTGTTTACAAGAGCATTGTTCTGCTTACATTCTGATATTGTGTAAAATATAAGACATATCAGATAATATATATGTACGAAACTGAGGTAATTAAAGGTATCCCCAGTTTGTTATAGCAACGATTATAGAAACATCCCTATTCAAAAAAATATTCTGTTTACTATAGCTAGAAATATTTATCAACTTCCAAAAATAATATTACACAAATGTTATAAATCACGATAAATTTTTGCTGATAAAGTCTTCATTCTGACTTCGTAGGCACTATTTAATTATCTGTTATTTTAGATAGGGGTAACAGTTTTTTGTTGTGGGATTTGCTTTTCTTCTTGCTATATTTTAATGTTTTATCACTCGAAGGATGTGGTCATTAAAATATTTACTTACCGCAGGACTTAGTTAATATCTAGGTTTAATACTTGTTTTTTTTTGTTATATGTATTACTTATTTATTCTATGGATTAAGATTGTAATAAAAAAAATTAAATTAAAATGTTTACTTAAAAAGATCTATTTACAAAGTGTGATAGGAAATTATAGATGTGTGATTTGTTAACACATCTATAATTACATTTGTTAGTTTCAAAAAATTCCACTCAATATAAAATAAACGAGGGAATACTTATAAATAAAAAGTCAATTATTTTAATCATGTTTGTGTAAGTGTTAAAAGTTTTATTGTTATTATAGCTTATTGTGTCAATAGTTTTATTGATGTTCACCATTTTATTTTATTCTGTCATTTACCTTACTTTAATTTGAGTTTTAGTTTTTAGTTTTCACGTTTTTGTCTAACAGACAACAAGAATTTTTCTTCAAAAAAGAATACAAAATATTTATTCGTTTCAACAAATCTTTCATTTCTCCAAAATTGTACTTAAATTAGTTTAATCATATTTTTAAAATAAATAATGTAATTAAATGTAACTAGTTTCATTCAGCTTCCGTTGTATATTGTTGGATAATAATTGATCCATGAAATATGTTCAAAAGAAAGTTAGTTTCGGTGACTGGAGGCGATACATCAGACAGGAAAGGGTAGAGTAATAAATAGGGTACAATCTAGACCTCATGCATAACTGATTGGAAACCCGCCACACGCATTTATATCTTCGTGTGTGCTTATATTTGTAGGTGTGTGTGCGTGTGCGTGCGTGCATGTGGGTTAGAAATATCGTATTCCTGTCCACACACCTTAAAAGCTTCAAATACATTTGAGTAATAGTTATGATTTCTTAATATGTATAAATAACTCTTCAACTCTTATTGAACAAATATTTAAATGAAGTTGTAGTATTTCAGTGTACATTTCTAGAATAATTTATTCAGGAATACATTATGAAAATAATGACATTTTAAACATTTAATAAAAAAAGGTTTAGTTTCATTTCACATTTTTATAAAAACACATGCAAATATATTTTTATGGTATACCCATCAACAATTGCATGAAAAATCAGTTTATCGTTTAAGCCAGTTTAACATATTTTTTATTTACAGTTGAGATGTTGTGACTGAAAATAAAAAAAATAAAAATTAACATCAATAAATTTTAAACATATCTATTTTAAAGGGCGAAGAAGATTTATTTTCAGAGAATTTAATATAAAATTTAAAAAAACTGTGGTTATTATAACAAAGTATTTGGAACTACAAAGTTAGTTTTAAATTGTATGAAGCAAAAAACAAGAGAGCTACAGTTTCATATAAAATATCTTCTCATTTAGTTAAAACAAAATGCCGCTAAGAATGTTTGATCTAAAACCATTGTAATTTGTCCAAATTGCTTTACAAATGTGAGTTAATGAAAAGTAAAAAATAGCGACTACACAGTTTATGTAGGTTTAAAGCTTGTAAGCAAAAACGTAGACCTATAGAAATTTTTCATAGTTTTTATATTATTTAAATTACAATATTTCAAGTTTAAAATGAAATAATTAAAATAGATTAGTTTATAATGTTAATTATTTCTTACTCATTTTGAATAACAACATATTGTGGAATATTAACAATGAAGACAATTCCACATATTTTAATGACACATACATCATCAATACTACAACTATTGGAACACCTCTGAAGAAGAATAGTTCACGAGTTGACAATGAGAAGAATAGGTCGTATATTTTAAATAAACAAACTATATCTCTATTAACGAGAGAAGAAACAGATAAAATGTGAGTAATACAAACACGGTGTGTATGAGGAGTTAAAACATTCTCTAACTAAATTTAAATACAAAGAAACAATAAAGTGTTGTCTAATAACAAACACACGATGTCAAACTGTCAAAAGGAACGTCATTGGTTGTTTAAAATGCATATGTTCTTCTAACAAAGGATTAAGTAAAAACACCTGCTATGTAAAAAGTAAACGAGAACTTAGTATAGTGCATATTATTACTTATTTTCTTAACTATACGTTTCCTTGTTCTTTAATTTGCTGTCATGAACTTAGAAGTATTCTTAACCTACGTGATTTCTTGTTTCATTTAAATTAGTAGAAATTATATTAACTATGTTTTATAATTGAGGAACTGATATTCTAATCACGGGACGCTTAAATACATTTACATTAGATTTATAGTTTTAATATGATACATTTCCCAACCATCGTGATTGGTTTTTCTTTTTCTGAAGATCTACAGATAAGCTGTAACACTAATTAGAACGGTAAACCAAAATAAATTTAGTGTAATATGAATATAATTAATCGGGCCTATCTTGAATCGCGCTGCTATCTTGGTGTCTCCTAATTTTTAGATAGTGTAGAAACCATTGCTTAGGAAAGATTATCGGTAATCAAGTAAATCCTGTACACTAATAAGAGCAGTAAACCTAAATAAACTTAGTGTAATGTGAATGTAATTAATAGGGCCTATCTTAAATTGCGCTGCTATCTTAGTGTCTCCTAATTTTTAGATAGTGTAGAAACCATTGCTTAGGAAAGATTATCGGTAATCAAGTTAATCCTGTAACACTAATAAGAGCAGTAAACCAAAATAAACTTAGTGTAATGTGAATGTAATTAATAGGGCCTATCTTAAATTGCGCTGCTATCTTAGTGTCTCCTAATTTTTAGATAGTGTAGAAACCATTGCTTAGGAAAGATTATCGGTAATCAAGTAAATCCTGTAACACTAATAAGAGCAGTAAACCTAAATAAACTTAGTGTAATGTGAATGTAATTAATAGGGCCTCTCTTAAATTGCGCTGCTATCTTAGTGTCTCCTAATTTTTAGATAGTGTAGAAACCATTGCTTAGGAAAGATTATCGGTAATCAAGTTAATCCTGTAACACTAATAAGAGCAGTAAACCAAAATAAACTTAGTGTAATGTGAATGTAATTAATAGGGCCTATCTTAAATTGCGCTGCTATCTTAGTGTCTCCTAATTTTTAGATAGTGTAGAAACCATTGCTTAGGAAAGATTATCGGTAATCAAGTAAATCCTGTAACACTAATAAGAGCAGTAAACCTAAATAAACTTAGTGTAATGTGAATGTAATTAATAGGGCCTCTCTTAAATTGCGCTGCTATCTTAGTGTCTCCTAATTTTTAGATAGTGTAGAAACCACTGCTTAGGAAAGATTATCGGTAATCAAGTAAATCCTGTAACACTAATAAGAGCAGTAAACCAAAATAAACTTAGTGTAATGTGAATGTAATTAATAGGGCCTCTCTTAAATCGCGCTGCTATCTTGGTGTCTCCTAATTTTTAGATAGTGTAGAAACCATTGCTTAGGAAAGATTATCGGTAATCAAGTAAATCCTGTACACTAATAAGAGCAGTAAACCTAAATAAACTTAGTGTAATGTGAATGTAATTAATAGGGCCTATCTTAAATTGCGCTGCTATCTTAGTGTCTCCTAATTTTTAGATAGTGTAGAAACAATTGCTTAGGAAAGATTATCGGTAATCAAGTAAATCCTGTACACTAATAAGAGCAGTAAACCTAAATAAACTTAGTGTAATGTGAATGTAATTAATAGGGCCTATCTTAAATTGCGCTGCTATCTTAGTGTCTCCTAATTTTTAGATAGTGTAGAAACCATTGCTTATAAAAGATTATCGGTAATCAAGTAAATCCTGTACACTAATAAGAGCAGTAAACCTAAATAAACTTAGTGTAATATGAATGTAATTAATCGGGCCTATCCTGAATCGCGCTGCTATCTTGGTGTCTCCTAATTTTTAGATAGTGTAGAAACAATTGCTTAGGAAAGATTATCGGTAATCAAGTAAATCCTGTAACACTAATAAGAGCAGTAAACCAAAATAAACTTAGTGTAATGTGAATGTAATTAATAGGGCCTCTCTTAAATTGCGCTGCTATCTTAGTGTCTTCCAATTCTTAGACAATGTATAAACCATTGATTAGGAAATACTATTGATAATCAAGTAAATCTCTTCATCATTATTGTGTGCTCCATTCACAATAAATGTTGATCTTTTCTGAAGGTCTATTGAAATGTTAATTCAAAGTTCTTTGAGTTGGAGATAAATACACACACTCAACAAAGTTTAATGAAATATTTCCAAATACTGACTTACAATACAATACAATATTTGTCTTCTTTCCCCATAATATTTGTTTAATAGCAACTCCATAAAGAAGTGGCACGCCTAGATTGTTCTAGAAGAACAATCCCTCGATATTTAAAAAGAAGAAAATTAGCATTGGAAGCAAAAATATGCCTAAGTTAGCTGCAGTAAAACAATTTAATAAATAAAATTAATTGTGAAGCCGCGACCTAAAACGTATAACCTGAATCCCAAAACGTTTTGTGGGGCCGTTTAATTCTGTTTTACCATATATCAACATACCTTCAATTCGGAGTGACATTTCTCAGATATTTTCTATCCATCCAAAGACCAACTGATATAAAATGAAACTAGAAATCGCTACTTGCAACACACTTTATTTACAGATACTCCTTATTATATACAGTCTCTTCCTGGATTTTACCGTTGTCGCCGTTAACCAATGCATTTTAAAACACAAAATTTAATAATCGTCTCCCTTTATTTTATTGAAAATATAAAAAATATTACAAACATTATTTTTATTTACTTTATTTAATACATTTGGTAAATATTAAAAAATAAGTTTTTAAACACAAATGGAATATAATTAAAAATATATGAAAGTTAAGGGTAAAGTTTTTTTTTTTTTTAAATCAAAATACAAATATAAATAATGTGCAAGAGGTAAAATTTCAGTATAACAAATTTAAGTCTATAGTGATCCAAATCGCCTTTTGGATATAAATAAATCCTTGCAACATTTCGTTAATCTATTTTGTTCAACAACAACTTGTGGACACTGCAAAGGAACTTTTTAAATTCTAAATTAAACGACCGTAAAAGAAGAAACAAGTCTTAAAACTTAAATTTACTTCGTACATACTGTATTTGTGAATTACAATAGCTGACAGTTTGATCTGAAAGTGTTAAAATAAATTAATACAGATTCACAGTCTTTTCCTTTGGGAAATATAAACTTTCATTATGGGTGGTAAATGAGAAGTGAAGTTCATGTATTTTCTGACAAGAAGAAATGAGATTTGTAGAAATAAATATTCTTTTTTTAAGTTATCAGTATTAACGAATTTTTATAATTTAACGAGTTTTTGTAATCTCGAAAATTAAAAAATATTACATAATTGTACATTCGAAAATCTAAAGGAATCAATAGTGTAATGTTTGTTAAAATAATTATTTAAATTTATGAATGTAGTTAAATAACTGGAAAGTTATTGTTATTTACAGAAATGTATACTTACTACTTTTAACTATATCTTTAAAAATATGTACATATTGATCCCATATCATAAATAATGTTTTAAGCTACGAGAGTTAAATAATTCCTGTTTCAAAAACATGTTATAATCTCTTGTGGGCGAAGAAGTAGATTTATTGTAAATATCATGACAGTAAAATAAACCAAAACGTAAAAGAAAAATGTTTAATGCTGGAAAATAATTTATATTAGGAATATAGAGAAATAACTGGATACTTAAAGTTTTATACAGTATAAAGCCAGTAAGAATTTATTTAAAAGTACATTTTTCAGTTCTATTGACATTATTATAGTTATTTTTACTCATAGCTGTAAAGATTACTATTTTTGTTTCTGCTACCGACATATTAAATTGAATATTTATTGGCCTGCTTTCGGACGATTTAACATATTGTTAATATTTGGAGTGATTCGTTCAGTATTTACATAGAAAATTACAATGAAGTTCATAATAGGACGACTGGTGTAAAATATACTGCTTTTAATACAATCGTTATATTGGCAACGAATCTGTGTATTGTCTAGAAGGTAAGTGCACTTTATTGAGTACGATTTTTTAAATTCCGATTTACTTAGCTGGAGCTACATCTTTATCATGTACTCTAAGGGTCAGATCTCTTTTATCTCTCTTATCAGGCCTCTCTTGACTAACTTTAATTTTTTCCGATCCAGAGGTTAATAAGTTATTCGTGGAATAGGTGTCTCTATTTAATGTTGTTTTTTTTTACTTTTTAGGTAAATTATGTGTTTAAAAAATAGAGTAACATCATATTTCTAAATAAGTTATTACATTTCTTTTCTAATTATAAATGTCTGACGAGAAGCCATTTGTACAAATATTGAAGTGATAAGCAATAAATAATATACAAAAAGCGAATATTGACATTTACTTTTGTAAGTTTTGCTAGACTAAAGGAAATTCAATTATAAAAAGTTTAAACTACTGTCTAGAATGTCTATTACAATTAGATTTCAGAGACCATTAGAGTAACAGTTTAATCCTATTCTTGTACCAGAGTGTGTTGTAACTTCCCAACAATTCCCTTCGGAATACATATTCAACATTTAGCGGTTATTTTATACAAATCTAACCGCATATCGTTTACGTTTTGAACAAGATCCATACTTTCTTTTTGTGTTATTTTAATTTTAAAATATTTGTTGAATTTTATTTAAATTAATCAATAATTTACATCCTTATAGAGTTAATGTATATTTAGGTAACTGGTAAGTTTAAAAAAAAAAAGTTCTGTTTCAACGTTAAGAGGTTATTAATAAAAATTATTAATTTATAACTTAACTCTGAAATTTAAAAAAAAAAAGAAAAAAAAGAAAAGTTTTTGCTTTTATCTTCGTTGATAGTAAATATTTTCTTTATTAGACAATGTATTTGAAGAGTAAATATCATACTTATTTATTTGTATTTTACTTGAATGAAGTTGAATATATCACGTTTTTAATTGCACTTGAGAGAGAGAGGTAGAGGGAGAGAGAGAGAGAGAGAGAGAGAGAGAGAGAGAGAGAGAGAGAGAGAGAGAGAGAGAGAGAGAGAGAGAGAGAGAGAGAGAGAGAGAGAGAGAGAGAGAGAGAGAGAGAGAGAGAGAGAGAGAGAGAGAGAGAGAGGGAGGGAGAGAGAGAGAGAGAGAGAGAGAGAGAGAGAGAGAGAGAGAGAGAGAGAGAGAGAGAGAGAGTGACCATTAATCAAATTATAATTTATTTAATAATTTTGTAACTCTACAAAATTGGTAACAATTTTAACTGATAAATGAAAACATTATTAAATATCGATACAATTAGGATTTTTAAAATTTTTGATCAAATCAAAACTTTCACGGGAGAAGGTTCAATAGGCAGTAAATAATAATTTAGTTTTCTAATTTGTAGTGTCTTTTGTATGAATAATTAATTCTTAATCTCGTTTACAGGATTGCTGATGATTTTCCTGAGCAAACGTTGAATTCATGGTGGAAACAAACGCACCTTGGATGCTTTGGAATAGTACAGAAATTGTTTTGAGTAGCTATTTTAAAACGAAAAATAAAATAAAAACTTCCTATTATAACATCATTCAGCCTATTTGAAAAGAACCTTATTCCTAAATTTCGTAAATCCTAACCTTACTTGTAAATCCTAAATATACCACATTAAATTGCAAATGGTTGATTTCAATAGAACGTTGATTCTTTCCGGAAATTATGAGAATCTGTTTATAAATATTAAATAAATTTTTAATATAAGTGTGTAGTTGTACATTAATTAATGTTTGAAATTTTATTTGTATCATTAAAATTTTATTTTTCTGAACTCAGGCACGATAAATGTGTAAGTTCAAAACATTAACCAAAAAATATGTAATTAAAAAATTTTTTTTTGACCGTACGAGCAAAATAACCTAGAAATACTCCAGAATTTGTATGTATTCTCGTTTTTACTTATCATTCACCATTTTAAAGATCAATATGTTTCCCTAGTTCGCTTTAATTTTATTATTGTGTCATTTAGTGTTAGTCTTGTCAGTTATATCTTTTCATCTATTTTCGTTGTTATTGGATTTTTCTGCATTCTAAACATTATTATGTGTATGTAATAAATATAATACTTGACAATTAATTTAATTTTTTAATTTTCTTTTAGCTTGTGAAGTGATTATAATAAGCCCTATACCTGGTAGGTGAATGAACATGATAACAATGACATACGTGTGGATAATTTGTTGTTTTAATAAATTATTTTACAATACAACTTTTATCATAAGTACAAATAGGATTCAATAAATTAAACTTAATCTGTCACAAAGTGAAAACAAAATTATTAAAAGAATGAACGTCCAAATAATGTGTCATAAACAAATATTACATACACAAAGGTATGTGTATAGCACACACATAGATTAAACAATAGTTAAACAAATTATGGAGATATTTCAGAAGTTAAACAAACCTTACATCTAAAAATTTGTTTAAATATATATATATATATATATATATATATATATATATATATATATATATATATATATTTATATATATATATTTATTTATTTATATATATATATATATGTTTTTGGATAATAATATATATTTTAATGTTCTTAATTAACTTAACTTTTAAAATCGTAGATCAACCACAATTGGATTAAACCAATATCATAAACCTGCCATTACATTCTTTTTAAACTAGTAATTTTTATAAGGTTCAAGATTACATTTAATATTTCTTATCATCGTACTAACATTATATTGATTTCGTTTTCAATTGATATTTAATTAGGAAACTAAAGGGAGCAGTATGATATTCAATAAAAATAAGTAAGTGAAACAAAACTTATGACATAAGATTTGTTATGCGGAAACCTTATATAATAATGTATAAAATTAAATAAAAACAAAAGTAATAATTATATATTTTTAAAAGATGCTGAATTTATATGTCTCAAGTTTATTTTATTTTTTAATAAAATCACAATGCCAATTGCAAATATAAATTTCCATTTCTTTGTTAACGATTTAGTAATTGAAACTAGTTTTCTGTATAGCAGATTTTATCTTAACTGATCAACTGTGTTCAAAAAGTAAAGGATCTGAATAAAGAAGTATCAAAGTATTATGCTAATATTAAGTAACGATTGACATTCATTGGAAAGTAATCGGATATTGGTCCAGTTGGAATCATAACAACATGTTATCACTTCTGTCCAGCCAGCGGATGAGTATAAGTTTGACTTTAGAAGAAACGAAAGTGTAGGGCAATAAATTGTTTATATTCCGTCTTTAACCTGATAACAAATTTATTTCTAACAATGTTTAGAAAAAGTCTCTATTTATTTAGAAGTAGCCGTGTATCAAGTGTTATTTATATAAATTTGAACATTTCCACAGAAATTATCGTAGAGTGAAATAATTTGGAATAAAGTTTCGATTTATAAAATACAAAATTTTATTTACAAATATGTTTTCTGGAATATTTGTATAGTAATATTTGAACTTGAACATAAATACAGTTTTAATAACTATTTTTATAAATAAAATTTGTAGTAATAACACATTTTTACGAACAAATCGAAGTGATATTTCGAGTCACGTGGTGAGCATTGGTTAGGTCACTACAAAGAGTCGTACAAAGTGAAGAACTTAAACTTAGCTGTTGCAGTAAAACTGCCTTGTGGCCAAGTACGGATGATATATCCTATAAACAACTCAACTTGTGTTAAAATTAATCTTTATTTTGAAACAATTAATATTTTTCCATTTCGAAAACAACGTAATGGATACTAACTTATTTTAAAGAATTAAATTAGGTTGTCTATAATAAGTCATTTTAAATAAAAATAGCTTCAAGTATTTTAAATAAATATTATTACTTTTTTTACTATATCTTAATATGTATTTCGTTATAATATTTTAAAAAATAAGAAAAAATACTACAGATTATTAGATGGTGTAATATTTAATGAAGTTTCATTTAATATATTCTTTTCTTAGATGAATTACGATCCTTATGAATATATTTCTTTTACATAAATTACAAGATCTAACGGTATTATCATTTTCTTTTGATCCTTACAGCTCAAATTCAATACTTATCAAAATCAGTAATATTCAATTTTACATTACACAATTCAAAATGAAAAAAAAAATAAAATATTGGAGCCGTCACGGTACTAACTCAATCCTATCATACCATGTAACACAAGCATACCCTCGAAATATAATACCCAAAATTTGGTTTCTTGAGGCTTGTATTAGATCAAAATGTGTTACCCAAAATACGTAGTGTGGAGTCAGTTTCTTAATAACAGTAGTTACACATTCCTTCTCAACCTCGTAATTGTTGAAAGACTTACTTTCTTGACTCCTGCTAGGTCGTTACGGGTCTTTTAGAAGTGTGTCTATGCTAACTTTGCTCGCGTTTCATGTTCCTACGTGAAAGAGCTTCTACTCGGTATGCTCGTGTCAGTAATTTTTCTTAAGAGGTCAGTGCTCCAAATTACATTTTTGGCAATAACATTGCTCTTGTCGTCATAGGAGTAAAGGTGTTGGTATGCCTAATTAAAATATCCAAATTTTTATGTTTTAGTGTGTTATATAAGTTGAATAACACTAGATATGGACTCAAAACTGTTTTGAATGGCTTCTATGTTCAAATTTTCCATTCAAGTTGACTTAATTTCTATAGGGTTCTATGTAAACACAATATAGTCCCCTATTAATCCACTGAATATTTACTGGACAAAAATCCTCCAGACACGAAATGTTTTGTAAAGTAAGGTTTTGGGGTTACTTCAATGGGGAAAAAATCAGTCACTCCTGTTCACCGCTGCCCCCCGGGGGGTGGAGGGGGTTGAAAGTTCTCTGCAAATATCTCACAATCTACAGTAAGCAAGATATCAAACAACATTTATGAGAAAAGTTGTAGCTGACTAAATGAACCATGAAAATGGTTCCTAGACAATATTTTCATCAGACACACTGGGGCAGAGATATGAATTCACAATGTTGTGAACTTTTTTTGCATTTGTTCGTATTACGCATATTTACTAAAACAAAAAAAAAACAAGGATTTTTTTAGTTTAGGCCGATTTGTTTATATTATAAATCGCTAAATATTGGATTGTAAGTGTTTGTACATGTAACAACAAGTATTTGGATTTACCAACATAAGCGTGAATTTTTAAAATTAAGCTTTTTAGTTGTATACACACTCACATTTATATGAAAATGTGTGTAGAAATATTTTCATATACATGTTGTACTTGTCTAAATTTAAAAATGAACATCTACACACGTGGCTTATTCAGAATATGCATGTAAATGTGGAAAATGTGTACATGCACGTTTTTGTAGTTGTAGTGAGTATGGGGGGGGGTGCATAAATATATACATGCAAAAATGAATAACCAAATGCTTGGTATTACATGTACAAACACTTACATAGGCATATTCGAATCTTTTTAGTATACAAAAATCGGCCTAAACTAAAAAAAAAAAATAAATAAATAAATAAAAATTTTAAAAAAAGATTGTTTTTCCCGTAAAAATGTTTTCTACGATCAATTGTAAAAAATGTCTCTAATTTGAGCGTGGAAATCTCTGTCCTAGTGCGTCTGACGGAAACATTACCCACTAAGGACCGATGTGATGTGGTATTTATTCATATACAACTTTTGACTAAAAAGTTTGATATCTTACTTAGTTTTTGAGATATTGACAAAAAACTGTTTTCCCCCACATTTTAACCCCACAGGGGGCCCAGTGGTGAGCTGGAGTGTCCGATTTTCCTTCTCATCAATGTAACCCCAAAACCTAACTTTTCACTAAATTTCGTGTCCGGGGGATTTTTTTTCTAAATTGTCACAAAATGAGCCTTTATTTAGTGGACTATATTACCACACTTCAAGTTCCTATCATAAATTATGTGTCAGCTATCATACTTACGTATAGACAACAACGACGACGGACGGAAGTCATAACGAAAATCACTTTTTCCATTACTGAAACGTAAAACTCAGCCACAAAAACGGAGGTAAATTTTTTTCTACGATTATACCCTATACTTCGTACACTGGGTATTTTAAAAAAATGTTATTTTAAAGTGTTTGTGTGTATTAACTATTAATTTAGAATTATAAAAAAATATACATATCTCACCTTTATTTTAGTTAGTTTACAATATATGCTATCGTCATATATACTTAGATTTAATTTAATCAATGTTCAATTGTCGTGTCAGTTATGTAATATCTTTTCCTTTGGTCCTTGCTGCAACCAAAATATTTGTCTGATCAGCGTTATACGTGACAATTGAACTTGGAAATTCTTTCTTTGTTTATCGAGTTAGCTTAATCCCGTAACGTACGAACGTGATACAAATATAATTTGTGTGGGGAATTCTTTCCACTGTAGTTTTAATAAATATTTTGCAACTGAAAGTCATGGCAGTTTCACGATAAGTACTAACAACGAACACTGAATGAAACTCAAACAGTCACAATCTGAGGATAGAAATCATTAAAGGAAGTCACGTACAAAGAAAGTGTACTACTGTTACCATAAATAAAAGTCGTAAACAGAAAAATACGTGCAAAGTACTGACAATGTAGATATCAATAGAAAACAATTATTTCAGATATTCAAAAGTGATAAAATAAATAAAATTATACATTAATTTGTAGAATATAATATATCCAACCTAAATTTTTAATAATATAACACTATGATAGATAGATTTCGAAAGGTGTATTCCTTATTATACATTAAAATTTAACAGTATAAAATTATCACATTATATTGTATTGGAATGATTAAAAAACACAAAAATACCCTCAAGGCCTCACTTTAGTGAGTACGGGCTTGACAATCCCGAGTATACCTACTTGATTCTACACCTTTTATTATGTAGCCTTTGGTTAGATACCTTTCTTTCTTCTTGACTTACTCTTGTTATTTTCCGACCCTGAAGCTACTAAAGTATTCGATGACTTGGAGTCTTTATTTTATTTGGCGATGTTGACCGAGAAGTTTTTCGTCTTTAAACACCAAAGAAAAATAATTTTATTACAACCATTTTTATTAGAACCTTACGACAATGGTTTTGATAGTTACAGCGTTGTCAAACAGCTTCAAATATGTTTCAGTGTGTCAATCTGCCTTTAAGAAGCAAAACCGTGGTTGAAATAAATAGTTTTAGTAGAACAATTGTGTTTTAAAATTATTAACATTATCTCCCACCAATCACCAACGGTCTTTAATATAAATAGCGTAGAAGTAATTTAGTAATAATAAAGTAATAAATAAAGTAATAATGATAAAGTAATATATATATATATATATATATATATATATATATTGTAATAGAGAGATTGGTGAACACCAATATTACAACATTTATTATAAATTTATTATATATAATTTATTAAAAATATAATTAATTTGAAACACCAACTTAAATACCGAAACAGGATGTGAGACAACACGCGCAAGGCATCTCGAATTTCACCTAACAGAAGCAGAGGCAGTGAACTTTACAAATAGCAAATTAAGCATTGCACAAGTGTTCTACGTGTGAAAGATTGCAAATTAGGAAAATTAATGAGAACGACAAAAATTCAAAATTAACCAATGAGAAAGAAACACGAGGGATTCAAAAAAAAGAAGAGGGGAGAACAACGCGTGAAAAATAGGTAGTCAAAAATAAATCTTCAGAGGGGGAACAAGTAAAAAAATTCAATAAGAAACTCAGTCCGTATTTAACCTGCTATAATAAAATAATATCAACTAAATCTACACCAGTGAAGTGTTGTGAAAATTTGAAATAAATAAAATCAAAATAAAGTGTTCAGTGAAAGTGTGAAGAAAGGGTGGAGTGTAAAGTAAGTAATCTTAAACTTTTATTAATGTAAATCAGATCTCAATTGGTTAATACAATATTATCAAACGAAGTCATATACTGGGTTTTATTTCATTACTTTATAAGGTTAAAATATAAACTCATTAGAACAAAAAGGGAAGAGGGACAATTTTGTACAATTTAAGTAAATAAATAATGATAACGATAATATTGTACATTTGTTAAGGCTTTATTTAGATGTAATATTATGGTGATAGAAATTTGTTATTGGCAGTCTAGAAAATGTTCAATAAATTTGTTAAGTTAATTTGTTCAATAAATTTTAATTAATTCGAGGAATGGCCAACTCGAATCTAAAAGTTTAATGTTTTTATAGAGATTTCATGTGAAAGGGTATTCATGAACATTTTCGATTTTATTAAACTTGTTCTAAATCAAAATCTGTATTTTTTTCCTATCCAGTTTCATTTTTTTAGAGTCAGCCCACAGCCAAGCGAAATTTGAATCAATAGTAGAGTCTAAGGAGAAACCCCCAGAAACTTATAAAATTGTCTTACATGGTGAAAGCACCTGATTTAATAAAGTTGACTCACACGATTAAAATAAATCAATCATACAAAATAATCTAACAATAATCTAACATGGTGGAATAATCTAACATGGTGGAGGCGCCAAATTGAAAAGAAACAAAGAAAGGGGGAAAAAAGTACAGAAATATAAAATTAGATGTGCATTTGTTTAGAGAATAAGTAATATATGATAATAAGTAATATAAAGATATATAGAGTATATGATTTCGTTTGAATGTTTTTTTTAAGAGATGGTTCTAACTAATAATAAATGGATTTGGTTAACACTGACATATATAACTTTAAAAAAGAGGAAGCAATAATAATTTTAAAGGCATTTAAAATAGAAGGTAATGAAAATAAAACTCTTGATGAAATTAGGAAAATTTTAGCACTAATAAAAAAAATACACACTGAATTAACAGCAGACATAGAATACAAAAAAGCATATGATTATCTAATCGATTTCAACAAACTATCCCCACAACAAAGAAATAAATATCCACAGTTAGAAGAATTAGAAACATTAAGAATGACAACAACAAAATAATAATAATAACGGTAGTAAACAACTGAAACTGAGAAATAAATATTATAGGTAATTTAAGAGAAATGAGTGGACGTCCTTATTACTCTTAAACTTCTACAACAGCAATAGTCAATTTCGTTACAGTGAAAAGAAGGCACTGATCACGCCATAAATTTCAACGAGCGAAAGTGACAAACACAGCTGACACTTCTAGCGAATGCATAGCATAAACATTTCAACTCACAAATATCAACAATGTACTATTGAAGTAAGCCTACACTTCAATGTGCTACCACAGCAAAAGTCGGGCAACACACATTACCGTGTAACAATAAAAATGGATAATGAGACATTCCACTTAGCCAGCAAATCTTCAAAGCTCAATGAACATTCCACTCAGCGATTCCACATAAACTATCAAACGTAAACAAGGCGTGACACTATTGATGTAATATATTGACAACTTCAAAATCTTAACTTCAACCAAGCAGAAAACGACCAAAGAAAATTGGTGGTACAATTTTAAAACTGGGAGGAGGAGTGTAATAGAGAGATTGGTGAACACCAATATTACAACATTTATTATAAATTTATTATATATAATTTATTAAAAATATAATTAATTTGAAACACCAACTTAAATACCGAAACAGGATGTGAGACAACACGCGCAAGGCATCTCGAATTTCACCTAACAGAAGCAGAGGCAGTGAACTTTACAAATAGCAAATTAAGCATTGCACAAGTGTTCTACGTGTGAAAGATTGCAAATTAGGAAAATTAATGAGAACGACAAAAATTCAAAATTAACCAATGAGAAAGAAACACGAGGGATTCAAAAAAAAGAAGAGGGGAGAACAACGCGTGAAAAATAGGTAGTCAAAAATAAATCTTCAGAGGGGGAACAAGTAAAAAAATTCAATAAGAAACTCAGTCCGTATTTAACCTGCTATAATAAAATAATATCAACTAAATCTACACCAGTGAAGTGTTGTGAAAATTTGAAATAAATAAAATCAAAATAAAGTGTTCAGTGAAAGTGTGAAGAAAGGGTGGAGTGTAAAGTAAGTAATCTTAAACTTTTATTAATGTAAATCAGATCTCAATTGGTTAATACAATATTATCAAACGAAGTCATATACTGGGTTTTATTTCATTACTTTATAAGGTTAAAATATAAACTCATTAGAACAAAAAGGGAAGAGGGACAATTTTGTACAATTTAAGTAAATAAATAATGATAACGATAATATTGTACATTTGTTAAGGCTTTATTTAGATGTAATATTATGGTGATAGAAATTTGTTATTGGCAGTCTAGAAAATGTTCAATAAATTTGTTAAGTTAATTTGTTCAATAAATTTTAATTAATTCGAGGAATGGCCAACTCGAATCTAAAAGTTTAATGTTTTTATAGAGATTTCATGTGAAAGGGTATTCATGAACATTTTCGATTTTATTAAACTTGTTCTAAATCAAAATCTGTATTTTTTTCCTATCCAGTTTCATTTTTTTAGAGTCAGCCCACAGCCAAGCGAAATTTGAATCAATAGTAGAGTCTAAGGAGAAACCCCCAGAAACTTATAAAATTGTCTTACATGGTGAAAGCACCTGATTTAATAAAGTTGACTCACACGATTAAAATAAATCAATCATACAAAATAATCTAACAATAACCTAACATGGTAACATAATCTAACAATATATATATATATATATATATATATATATACATACTGAATACTATTTCTTCTACAATTAATGTACATAATTGTTTTTGACAGTTGTCTTATGAATTTGATATTGTTGAGTCATATTAAAATAGTGTAATTACTTGAAAATAATTTTAAATGTACTTAAACTCTAAACAGTAATTGTAAAAAGAAAATCGGTAAAACAAGTAATAATACCGAACTAGACATGTAGTGTGCCTTACTTAGGTCACAACAAAGGGACGTATAAAGAAAAGAACTTAAAACCCAGCTGTTGCAGTGTAACCAAACAGTGTTGACATTAATTTGCTATAAGCGGCTCAATCTTCATTAATACAAATCTTTCAACATGATTTCTTCTCAGAATATCATTACTTTATGAAAAGAAAATAAATAAAAGAATAATGCTACGGAAAAGCGTTGATTTTTAAATTTTTTATTTATTTGTAGAAATTTCGTTAATATTAACAACAATATGATTGATTTGATTGTAACTGGTCCTGTTACTGTAGCACATTAATAATGATCAATATATGGTTCCAGTAATACTAATGATGGAATTGAAAATGTAATAATAATGGAGGACCAATTAATTGACAACAATTAACAAGTTGACCTCATCATGTGAAAATGCACTGTGAAATATGTGATCATTAACGTTTATATCTTAGAACCATTAAGTGTTATTTGTAGCCTTGTGTACTTCACTCTACTTGTTTAGTACGAAATGTCGATACGAAATGTTTTCTTTTATTGTAGCTAGATCACCCACAGTCACTATATTATGTTAAAAAAGAAATGAATGAACACGTATTTACACGCATAATTGAAAAAAAAAATAGTTCCACTTTTTGTCATTATAGTTTATTAGCATTCAATTTAATCTATAAAATTAAGGCACCGAGTTGTATTCATTGACTCTCATAGCGAGCGTGAGAGCAGCGAGTGTTACCGCAACTTATTGTTTTTTTTTTTTTTCTTTTCACCTTATTCTTAGCTTGTGTTTTAAGGGTACCCTTACACTAGGGACACAATTAGAGCGCTCTAAATTTGACCAATCAAGCTTGGATTGTTTATATCGGCGGGAAAGGATACAAGCCTCTGATTCGAGGGTAGGAACCCTTTACTTTCAATATATACATTTTATAATACAAACAACCATTGGAGATTGTAAAAGAGAGTCTAATTTTTTCCAGTCGTAGCAAAAAACTTCCGCCACTATTGAACGGAATTCATAAGTGAGTAGCTATTCGAAACGGAATTTCATCCATAGTAAAAACACTTAAACTCACTACAAATCCTAACTAGTAAGGTGAAATTAACCTAAGGACCATAGCTCGGGACACCCATACTTGTGTCTGTATGCAGTCTTATGTTGGATCACTCTTTTTCAACATTCCTCTTTCCTTGACCATATCTTGTTCCCTTCCGACCCTGATGCTATTCAAGGGTCTTTTTTATATTCTTTCCGTCTTATTTTGTTAGTACGAGCCAGAGATATTACACCTTTACACAAATATAACATTAAAAAAATATATTATTCATCCCTCTAGTTATTTACGAGTATGTACGTTAAAATAAATATTTTATCTAATTAAATTGTTGTTTTTCTTTATTGTAGTTTATTTACGCATAATTAAAATCAATCTTTTTGTTTACAGTAAAATTATTGTTCTACATTTATGAAAATACAACATGCTTTTATAAATAAAGGATTTTAAAACACAGTAAACCATTACACTTATTTAACACTCATAACTTAGAAAGATTCCTTACGTCAACAAATCTCATTTTCTCCTGTCAAGGACTGCATGAATTTTACTTTTCTTTTTCTAGCTATAATACAAGTTTTAATTTCCCATAGGACAAGAAAAGTGCATACACGTTAATTCACACCTTCAGACGAAGCTGTCAGTTGACATAATTCACTAGTAAGTGAGAAGTAACGTAAAGTTTTAAAGCTTGCTTGTTATTCCTTTAAATTGATTTAATTTTGATTTCAAACAAATACTGAAGTTGGCCGATTCAAGAAAATGGTTTTGTAATTTATATTTGTCAAACGTATCAAATTGAGTGTTACGTGTTATATAATTAGGGATGTATATATTTTACATAAGTTTAGTCGTGTCGAGTTAAGAATTTAAACAGTTTTGAATAACATAATGTCATAACTTTTGCAAGATGTATTACATCACAAATAAAGTCAACTGTGTATAGTATGTTCAGTTAGGTCGATAACTTTTGACACATAAATAATTCAAACCCAATCATCACACTTTAACAATCAGCTAGATATCACAAGTTTGCACAATCAGTTGTAGATATTGTGCTGTTTAGTTTTACGAAATGTAAATCAATCACAACACAACGTGAATCCCACATAAAGAGTGAACGATATAAAATTAACCTAAAATTAGTTTCAAGCAACTGAAATAGATTCACAAACAAAACCATTAAATAAAACGTCTTAATTAATTTGAACGGTTTTATTAATAACCGTTTAATAAAGTGAGCACTATATAAATTGACCAAAAATAATTTAAAACAACTGTTATAAATTTTAAAAAAGAAGAAAATTTTATTTCAGAATTTAAACAGTTTATTTAGCATGATCTAAATTCTCAAATAAAGTAAACACTATATAAGTTAGCCTAAAAATAATAACAGTTTAAAACAGCTTGTTCACAAACAAAATATAATAAAAAGTATTTGAAAATTTATAACTGGCAATGTTATTTATATGATAAATGTTTTTAAAAAAAGAAATGGTTTAAATGAAAACGAATAATTTTCAGCAAATCTACAAGTAACACTGTTTAATTTGAAACCTCGATCATTAATAACGTCCCTATAGTAACGAAATATGCAACTATTTCAGAAATATCTTTGAAAATTAGATATAAGTTATTAATTGAAATGGTAGCTAGATAACGTAACTTAATTTTATATTTAAATTGTATAATTACAATTAAAGGATGTTTATGGGAGGTACAATATTGACAATGGGTATATTTATTCTGCTAAAGCCTTAAATTCTCAAACAATTTTTCTATAGTGCAACGATTATCGTAATATATTTGTTCCTTTATTAAAAGTGTAGTTTAGGCGTGTCATGTAAAATTAACATGCTTCAAAACTTCTTTAATATATTTTTACTTACGATTGATGGGATTTGTAAACGGTTACTCATGTGGGTATATTCGCTTTGATACACTTGAGTTGCATTCGGGTTTTAAGTGTTGCTAGGATACCTACATATTGTGAAGTCCCTCTAATATAGGACTTTCTGCATCAATGTACTGTGATTACCTGAGATTTTAATATGATTACTATCAATATTAAACGTACTCAATAAACAATCTCCAACAGTTGATCATCCATGAGACGATTCGGTTATAAATGCAGTACTTTTACATTTTATAAGTTAATAAAGTAAAAAAAATAAATACTAATAATATGATCTCCTTTGGGACACATAAGATCCTAATTTCACATTATCTATAAAGACGTTTTTGATGTTTAAAAGTATTAATTTTAGGATCATCTAGAGAAATATAATACTGTAATGTCCAACAAAACAAATAATGGTTTTTCTGTTTATTTTTCCTTGTTAAATAAAAACAATTGAAACAAAATAAATACTAATAACATGTTCTGCTTTAGGACACAAGAATATCCTAATTCCAGACTTATATATTTAAAGACGTCATTGAGGTTGATAAATATATAGTCTTAGGATGATTATTTAGGGACATATAATGATGCCCAACAAAGAAAATGGTTTTTCTGTTTATTTCCCCATGTTAAAAAAACCCAAAACAATCAAAATAAATACTAATAACCTGTTCTACTTTGGCATATATAAACAAAATATAAAATTACATTATGTATAAAGAAATGTTTGAGCCTTATACATATTTAGCTTATGCAACATCTAAAAGAATTTAACAATGTCTAACAAAGCAAACTTTTTTTCTTTTTGTTTTCTCTTGTTTTAACAAAAAACATTCTAATAATTAGAATATTGAATTTGTACCTCGTTCTTTGTTTATGAAATGATCCGAATTAACATAATCTCAGTATTTCCACGATCGTGATAAAAATATCTTTTCTGTAGAAAATTTGTTCCATTGTTATTTTAATAAATATTTTTCAATTGAAAGTCTTGACAGTTTCAATTTAAGTTGAAATAAAGAACATTGAATGAAACTCGTACAGTCACAATCTTAGAATCGCTAAAGGAAGACACGTACGAGGAAAGGGTACTATTTTTGCGATACACAAAAGAAATAAAAAGAAGAGAACGTGCACAGAACACATATGTGTAGTTGTACATATAGTTCTAAGAAGTTGAATATGTTGAAAAATTATAAGATTGTAGAAAATTAATAAAATTACACTTTTATGATATATGTATAACAAATATATTACAAAGAGATATGAAATGTTACAGGCTTGTTAAATGTGAAACATCATAACGAGGAGTTTGTAAAATTCTAAGAATTATTTAATTTAAAAAATAATAAAACTGCATAGTGAATTAACCGCCCAGGGATATGACCAAGTAGGTTGAAAAAATGTGTAACTATTCTTAGAATAAATATTATTTTATCATAACATTTGTAGAAAACTATGGGAAACGTAAACAAAATTTTACTTGAGTTATTTTCGAATATTTCATAAATTGAGGAAAGGTTTTCTATCCGTTATTATACCATACTTATAAATATTCATAATTTTCGAATAGTAACTGATGAAACTATAAATGAATGGTCCACCAATATGTGTCGAACATAGGAGTTTAAAAAAATGTGTGGGTTCTAAAAAATGTTTGCAATTTTTTTAACCATTTTTATTAATTTTAACTTTTAAGTATATACATAATTTGATATAAACACAAGTTATCCAAACAATCTTACTAAGATATATATATATATACGGATTCTACAAACTAAAAGAAACACAAAATATCACCTTCTAAATCACCTTCTTTTAGCAGTCATTTTTTTATTAACTATCCGCCATTTTGTTTTATTCCAATAAATCATAATATCGGAAATAGATATTATGTTCATAGTGTTTAAAACCATGTATAAAACATATAACTTGTACACGTGATCTCAATTTAATATTGATCTGGACCCTAATTTATAATATTGTTTTATTAAAAATTACTCTTTTGTTTTAATATTTAAATCATCTAAACATTTAAGTATCAATTCAAGTGATAGGGACACGATTTTACCTGTTACAATTTTTACAACACTTTGGGAAATTTTAAAGTAAACAAACAATATAAAAAAACACATGTCAACAAACATAGACGTAATTTGAGTAAGATAATTATAAATAACACAATAGTACAGTAATCGTAAAAGTAAATTCTCTTTCATTTTATTAATTTTGTAAAATAATTTTGCTTAAAATCCGAAGGTCTACAGAATTTATCAAACATAACAAAATACGTAATAAGAAATAACATAAATATCATTAGAATTGGAAAGTAATCTTGTATATAAAATATTTCCATAAAACAATTTATAGTACTGGGAGCATTAAAATCTTCATATATATGGACATTTCAGGTTTCATTAATCGACACAGGATCAATACTAGTTTCTCACAGGAAGTCATCTTTCACACGACATTCCTTCCTACCGAGGTTAGGAACTCTCATAAAATCAGTTTGGACTTTTTTTTTTATATAACATAGAAATCACCTTGCCATTTTCAACTTTCAAAGATCAAACAAATTCCTGACTACCATTTCGGAATTCCCTACAATCCACAATCTTTTCGACATCTGAAAGAAGTTTCTACTGGTCATGTGAAAGGTAAATATTTCCTTTGCTATTACTTTGAATTCCTACTTTGAATTTGTTTTGAATTGCTCATCCTTACTGAATTACAAAGACAATTTTATGTGATCTTACTCTTTAATTAATAAACACTTTTAAAACACGTGCTTATGTTAATTAACAATCTGAATAGATAAAATTTATCTATTTTAAATAAAAAATTTGAAACTTGTTTACTATTGAAATGAGCAATAATTTGTTAAGAAATATAATTATCATTTCGTAAGGTAAAATTTGTCATTACGTATTGAAACTTTAAGAGAAATCTATTAAAAATTATGTAAAAATACCTTCTGAAAAATTATGATTATAATTTTTATTATTGTTTTAAAATAAACATTCTTTCACTTTTTTATGCGACTTTTCTTATATTTTTTAGAAATAATAAAACAAAGTAGTGTGCAGTACCTTAGGATAAATCTCAGCAAAGTATCAAATTTAAATATTTTTCAAATAGTGTCGTTAATTTTCCAATACATTTTTCATAATTTCTTCTATTTTAAAACTAACCTAATTATAATGAAATAAGAGAACATGCATTAAAAATACAAAGACCGTGTTAACTTCAAGATTTACTTAAAATCATCGAATCAGCTGTCATGGAAGAGTAATTCAACAGGTGCAACATTTCAAGTATCTAGGGTCTTTCTTTTATTATAAAGGGAAGATCTTGGAATAATAAATCAAAGAGTAAAATTTAAATTAATACAAATAAAAGAAAAGAAATCAAGTATATACACGAAAATAATCCGGGCTATAAACAAAAAAATCATCTGCAAGATTGAGATTCCAAAACATACGAATGCAATTATGTTCAAAAACAATTTTATCACATTATCTACCTAGACCAGTGAAATCTGGGTACTAAATACAAGTCACTTCAGGTCATACAAAACTGAGAAATGAGGTATACGAAGGGAAGGTGAAACTTGCAAGGACAGAATAAGAAATATTCTATTAAAAGTAAGATCAGTGATTAATAAAAAGACAAATAAAATGGTTTGGACATGTCTGGAATGAGTGACAACAAAATTTCAAGGAAGCTGTACGACACCAGCAGTATGGGTTACTGACTCAGAGGGTTACTTAGAACGCCTTGGGAAGACTTTGGGACAGAAGCATTGCCTGGATTTAGGCAAGATCATTTGCTCTCCAGGAATATCAGTAGGTGATTTTTTTTGTGTAAGCTCAACACCACAGGGTTATGGAAGGAGGCACGACAAGTAATAAAATTAATCAAACTATAATTTATGCTTAAAGGATGTAAAAAGATATTACGAACATTTCGTATATTTAAAATGTGTTTAATATATTCTTTAATTGTTGCTTTTACTTAAACGAGCACAAGTTCTAAAAACATAATGAACATAATTTAAAACTACATTATAATAGTAAAATCTGTGTTAATTAAACTTTATCTTGTAAAGCACTGTGGAAATCATGTTACATGACAATTCAATTACGATTTTAAACATTACGATAAACATTACGACACTCTGATAAATATAGAATATTTCATTGAATAACTATGTCATAACATAGTTTTCCTTGTGATCTCATTAACACTATCTTTATTTTACGTTATAAATTTATTCTGTCGTGTTGTTACTTTTTATGTAGTGGAAAATCTTAAAACGTACTGCTTATCAAAACATACAAACGTTATATTTTTAAGTACAGAGTGTCTCGTAAATAAACTGCGAACTCTTTGGAAATGATTCTGTGGGTCCGGATAAAAATATCGGTATTTTGTGTTTTTACCAAAAAAGTTATATTTAGATAATATATTGAGTTTTGATTTAGTATATAAAAACAATTAATATAACCGTTAACTATTTCAAAATGGTGCCTATATCATTTTTATGTGCTAAATATCTTGATACATGTACAAAAAATATATATAAATTGTGTTTATTAAACATATTATTGAGACTTCAACTTTACGCCACATATAACTTCACACAATAATATAATACTTTTTTTATATTTTTTGTAAAGTTTTGATAAGTTCACTCGTTTAGGAGTTATAGGCGCTTAAAGTTCAGAATCATTCATACAACATTCATTTTTGTATCGTATTTCCCATTATTGAATAAAGTTAAAATTTTTAATTAAAGATAATACAGGAAGTGTAAAGTAAATAATTTGTGGAACGGAATAATGCTTGCGAAATCAAGATTTAAATAGATACAGGAATATGGTGTGCCTCGAAAATTTGATCAGTTGTTATTATGCCTGTATGTTGAGTTCACAAAAAACAGTTTCCTGACTAAATTAAACGGATGTTTATAGCTATTTGTGTGTTTGTTGAAGCAAAACAGTTTAGAATTCTATTAGGGTTTATCAATAGTACTTTATTTATATATATTGTTTTTAGGTGATGCAATTATTGTTTTCTTTTTTTAAACTTGTCTTACTATTAAATATATTTATATTACTTACGTTTCTTCCTTAATTTTACTAAACAATGGATATTAGGAACCTTTTCATTAAAAGGTTGATTTGATAGAAGTCTCTTTTACATGTCATAAGAAGAGCGTACTGGCAGCAAATACGTACAGAGACCAATATCCAAATAGAGATGTACCTGATCAAATTGTGTAGCTAATTTTCATCTGTTGTGCAAATGATTTATTTTGCGTTTAGTCCTATGTTAGTGTTTACACTTCCTATACTACGCGTAATTAAATTGTTAACTTGATTCAATAACTTTAACCACTTATAGCTCCTAAAAAGTGGGTTTTATTAAACAATTGCATTAAAAAAAAACTTATGATTTTGTGTAGTATCAGAAAACACCATAACATATATGGAATTCTATGTTACCTATTTTGTTAATTTTACCACATTTCAGATATTTTCATATTAATTTCGAACATCAAATTTTATGGTACTCCTGAAACATTACATGCGGTATTAATGTAGTCCCTCATTCTCACCATAACTTTTTTATGAACTTTAATATAGTCAAATTCTTTTGGAATTGTAAACTAGTTCACTTGAAGTTTCCTTCATGATAATACGAAAGTTTTCCTCTATCCCTAAAATGGGGAATTTTGAGAGGTATTCAAAAATTTCAATTGGAAACCAGCCTCTTGTGTATATCAAATTAAAGGGGATAGAAAGACAACATTATAGAGCTCACAGACTATTTTTAAGATTACCTTAATCTTGACCGTACAAAATATATTTGAGATTTTAAAATTATAAAATGACTATTTCCTACTAAAAAACATAATAAGCATAATCAAAATAGTGAATTCAGAACACTAAACTTTTTCAAATGATTTACTAGATCAATTTGAGAGAATAATTCGACGTTGAATGGAATATATGTCATGTGAAAAAAAAAAGTTAAAACGTTTTGTAACTGAAAATAAGTTTGATTTTTACATTTAGTAAGATAGTTAGTTACATTTGGTATTTATTGCTTGGTCTTACGATTATTTAGATTAGGTGTTAAATTATTGCCTATATAAATATTTCACTCACAAGCTTTGAGAACGTGAGACAAGGATTCGCTCAGTGACTGTAACATTGCCAAGCAGTTTAAAAACGTATATTTCTCTTATATATCGGCTGTCGTCTAATTAGACATCTTTCACTACATTATTAGAAAATTATGATTTGCACTGAAGGAATAAAGCACAAAATAAACTATTTACCATTTATGTTGGTGTAACTTATTGCTACTGTAAAAATTATGTATTATTTTATGTAGCCATCTTATATAAACTAATTACATTTACCGCTGTTTCGGCTATTTGTCGGTCATCATCAGAACATGTAGAACACTTGTTGCATTGGAATATGAAAAAAAAAAAAATTTTAAACACGCACACATTTAAAAAACTACATTTAAACGTAAAGAAAAATAGAGATAAATTTTTATCACTTATTAATTTTATTTTTTTTTGAAATCGGACGGTTACTTACTGTGACATAAAATTTACAAATTTAATAAGAGTTAAAAATTTATTTATATTCTTGTTTACGTTTAAATATAATTTCTAAATGTGTGTGTGTTTTTCAAATCGTTTTAACATATTGTAATGTAATAAGTTTTCTACATATTTTGATGATGTCTAACAAATAGGCGGATCAGCTGTAATCTTTAATACATGAGTAATCAGCGAACCATCTTATATCTTACGTTAGTTTGTTCAAACAAGTAAGAGATCTATAAATATATCGATATTATTTACTATAAGTTATCTTAAAACACTGTTATTCACAATCAAGCAGAATTCCTTAAAATGTAATCAGGTAAATATTATTAATGTAATAATATTTAATAAATAGAGAAAATAAATTAGGAAATAATGTCGGTAAAGGTTGACTTACTCCCTAAATAAATCCTTAGGGAAATTAACAATCGCAATGGACATGGAATAATATTACACAGGATGCGGAGTTGAGGTCTGTGTGGTATGCGGGTGCTTTTGATCAAGGAAGCGTTCATATGACGGTTGCTATAAAGAGAATATTCCTAGCTAAGCAGTGCTTCATCGTGCAAAAATTAGTTGTGAAATAAAAATGAGCTTGATTTAAAAATAAATCCATCTCATATTTATTTATAAATAAACCGGATTTTCATTTGTAGATATTGAATGTTTTAACACATTATATTTTGTAACATCCTATAGACATAATATAAAATTGTCTTAAAATATAACTTCACCCTTTAAGAATACATAATTACATATAGATAGTCAGGCTGCAAATAATGCACTAACAGGAACTGCAATAAAATATAGTTTGATATGGTAATGTCTAGAGAACCTCCATGCCTTATCACGGAAAACCGGGTAACTTTGCACTGGGTGTCGGGACATAAGGGAGTTGAGAGCAACAAAAAGGCAGACAATCTTACTAAATGGGGCTCTGTATTAGGTTTGTAGGACCTGAGGAATATCCGTGTTCAAAACACTAGGAAAAAATAGGAAGTCTTAAGGAGGACTCCTATAGTGAATATCATTACTTAAAGAAAACGGTTCAAGTAGTCCTGAAAGGTCAATCAACACCCGAGGTAGGGGACAACTTAGACAAATTGCGAGACTTTTTACGGGACATTGTGGTCTGAGAGTTCACTTGCACAGGATAGAACCTTATCATGGCGAAACTGTGCGAAAAGGGTAAGGGGACAGCAGACCACATAATTTTCAATTGTAACGCCCTAACCAATAAGAGACGAAATGTCTTTGGATTCCACAATTTCTGGTTAGCTATCATTGGACGATATAGTTAGTGGATTACTTAAATTCGTTAAATTAACAAATCTGTTAAGCTAGAATGAGGAAATTTTAGTTGCACAATAGGGCATCAGTAGCAGTGTTTGGTCTGGTTTTATAAAATTTGTCTTTAAAATCAAAATTAAATCATACAATCAATCAATTAGTTTAGGGCCATGTTGGAAACGAAAAATATAACCTAAGTGAGGCATCCAGTAAAAATGAACAACCAAAAACAAACGTGATCGATCTCTTTTAGATTTACTTCCCAAAAAAAGATTTGGCTACTAGGTTTGTTATTGCCTGTTCAAACTCCTCTTTCCCAACTTGCTTACAAACAAATTCCTTCCTACTTTTTAACATACAATCACAAAAACTAAAATTATATTTTTTGTGTTATTTTAATCATATGTATTTACGTTTAATCGTTCGCTTTTTCATTAGATTAGATTCATATTTGATATTTTTAATTATGTTTATATTTAAATATTAATTATATTATACAAAAATTATATTATATTTTATCAAAAATAAAACTTAAAGCGTGAACTAATTTAAAGCGTGGACTTTTTAAAAAAGTCTGTTTTGTACATTGATTATATCTAGAGATATTTTCTAGCGAATGATAATGCAAGTTTACAAGTTAATTCAAAGTGAAACCACAATATATTATTCGCGGTGGATATAAAAACAGTAATCCCATGGGAGAAAACAAATTAAATAACTTATGCCGAACCTGCCAACCTGTAGACATTTTATAAAATTTATGACAAAAGTTTAAAATTTAAATTATGTTGACAGGTAGATAGAACATAAGACACGATAATGAAGAATTATTTTTTTAATAACATGTTATGGGAAAATAACATTAAGGAAGTTTTAGCGAGAAAAGAAAACAACAGATAGCTTTTTAAAAAGATTAAAAAAATATCATTTCAAGATAACTTTAACGACCGCAACAGCGGATAGAAACGATGCTGTTTGGGTGATAAAATAAATTTAGCCTCCACACAATTAGCGAAATTATGAATACTCGTATATTTAAAACCCTTGTTGTAACAATGCCAATAATCTCTCTCTTATAATCTCTCTATATTTTTAAGACAAGCAGAAGAAAAGAGTTGAAATAGAGATTCCTACCAAAAATATAAGGTATTCTTTTCGAAAGTTCTGGTACGCCCTAGTCACCGATATGAGCGTAGTATGTAAAGACCTCACAGAACTGTGATATACACATCTACAAGGCCCACTAGATGATGTATACAAATTGTACCAATGTAACCACTCTTATAAACAAACTTACCCAACAAACATACAATTTAATATCTCCTTCTAGGCGGAAGAAGCAACTCTTAGGCGTTAATATTTCAGACTCTGCTTGTCTGTAAGTACCGTAATGACCCATCAATATTTTCTTCATGTCACAAATCAGAAAAAATTCGCTTAGCTCAAAACAATATATCCACTTGATATTACATAAAATAAAGCAATTTACCTTTAAGATTACGTTTACTAAAGATATATGAAGGCATACCTTTACTCAGTAGTGGCATATCACTTTTTCGTAAGTCATTGTACAGAAGATGGATTGATATCCCTGTCAAGTTATATATACAACTTTGATATTATTGCAAATATATACTTTTTATATTTTACTAATGTCGATTTAGAGGAATTTTTATATAAAAATATCTGGAAGTTAACTCTTTTAGGTTTGAAATGATCTAATATTTGTATGCAACTAAGGGGAAAATCCTAAACTTACCGTACAATGCGTCTTCAACACAATACGTTCTAATTCACTCCAATCCACCGCAAGTCCTTTCCATTTCGTGACACTCAACCGTCCAAGGTCCTTCTCAAAATTCCTGCTATTCCTTGGTCAACTTCTTTTCAAAAAGCTTGTCCTAGCCAGCCTAACCACCATGACGTTATGAACCTTACTATGTCTTAACCATCCATTAGTTTTTTTAAGTTCATTGCTATATAACATGCACAATTCTACTCCTACACGAAGAGAACCGAAGATTCTTTTCATAATTTTTCTTTAAATTATTCGTAATTTAGAGAGCTTTTCTTGAAAATCAATATGTCTGTGCCGTATGTGACTATCAGTCTGATTAATAGAGACTTACAACAGACTCCCTATTTGGCAATTTGGATTTTAATAAGTGTTAGTGAGTATAATATGTCCTATTTCCACTCATTATTAGACTATATTTCATTTTTATTACTAATAACCTTCCAAGATAATTGAACTCATGCATTCCTTAAAATGTATAACTGTCATTATTTACATATATTATATCTTCTTCTTCTTTCAACTGCAGTCACTTACTAAATATCTTATTCTTTCCCCGAAAATATAGAATCTTAATTTTACAAAAGATGTTTTAAAATAATATTTTAAGAAAAATATTTTTTGCTTGTTTAAATACGAGTTTTACCATTACTACATTTCAGTACTATTCAATTAATTAAAATATTTAGGTATTTTGTTTATTAAATAATTATAAACTAAACCAAACTGTTATTAGTAAAATTCTACACATACGTTCTAGGTTAGTTGCAATTGTGAATAAATAAATTAATAACAATTTTAAAATATTCGATTATGTATTATATCAGGAGAGCAATGGAAAACAGAGTGTGACATAGCCTACGTGAATATTCCTTAATTATCTGACAAGATGATTTACATCGTAAATTATGTATGTTTTAAGCAGCAATTTAATTGTCTTCTAACAAGTTTACTGAGTAATTTTACAAGCTCAAGTGAATTAGTACAGACAATAATGATGTTTTACGATTAAAATTAACTCTGTTACGTGAAAACAATAATTTATGTTTAATGTAAAATAAATTTAATAAACCAACCGGAATGTTTATTATATTTTTCTGTTAATGGAATCATTTAATTTATATAACAATATGGAAAACTACTTTATTAAACATTTTTAGTCTCAAAATGTATGGCATTGAGTTTTACAAACCAACTGCTGTTTCTGGTATTAACTATTCGCAAGTGGTATTATCGTACAACATAATTTTTCTCTTTTTTCATTGATAAAACCTAACAAATGATGTATCTATTGAACCAAAAATTAACGAAGTTAGATGTACAAATTTTGCAGTGCACATTAGTTGAATCTTATTCAATTATCTAGTAGCGAGATTGTGGAGAAATAAAAATATTTGTAGACGAAAACCTATAATATTTTACAATACTTATTTTTATTGGATAACTGACACAAACCATATCCTAAATAAAAAATAATTACTTTGTAATAATAATGTATAATTGAAACTATTAGAGAGATAAACGTGTGTTTTTGTAAGAAAATTTACACAATATAATATTGAAATATACCTTAGAATATAAAAAAGATATACTCATGACCTAGAGCCGTTAAAGTACTCGTCTTTCAAAAAACGATCAATTCATCTCGCAAAAAAAGTTCCTTCTCAACTACAATACTAAATCTCAACCAACAAAAATTAAACGAAACTTAACAAATAAATTCTTTTTATAAAATTAAAAACACCAAAAAATATAATAAAAATTTACTTTTTCGACTTTTTCTTTTACTTAAAATTCAATAATTCTATTCGCCTCGCAACTCTACAGTAGTTAATGAGTCAGATCCAGTAATTCCATTCAACAAGTCGATAACTCACCTCTATCTAGCAAGTCTTTATTCAGCCACTTCAGTCTTACTTCAGTTATAACAGGACACACTGGAAAGAAATAAAGAAATGGAATAAATCTTCTATTATGTTGTGTTACACAGGGAACATTGTAACCTGCACTTTTGAAATGAACAAAGTTGAGTTTCAATAAGTGATATCCTAGTTTTATTAACCACCTGCATATGTTGTAGAATATGTCAGTTTATAATTTCCAATTTTAAACCCTTTTAGAGTACAATAAAACTATACTATTTTGGGAGATAAAATTCTATTAATTCAACAAAAAAAAAAACAAGTTTTATTTTTTTTTCCTTATCTGAAATGACAAATCTAAAATTTACACTAATTTTATTTTGGAATTTGCCTGTACGGTTTCATATATTTTACGAAAACGATAAATGATATTAATAAAATCAAGGTAAGCTGTTTACTATAAAATAAAACAATTTCTAATTTACAGTCAAACTTGTATAACTGTCTCTTTAAAGCAAACCTATTAATCCGGTAAAAATTGCAATGCAACAAAACATAGATTGGACAAAAAAAATCTTTGTTTATTCAATAAATTATATTCCAAGGCATTTATTTTATTGAGTATTTTAATTACGTCTAATTTATAAAAAGCAATTTATCTTAAAATAAAATAAAAAATTGTTATTAAGTACGTAAGATTGATTTTAGCCTCATTTTAAGAAATTCAGAAACAAAAGGAAAGTTTTAAAATCTCTTGTGATATATAAAAAAAATTCGAATTCACTCTGTTGTAATAGTATTGTGTATTTGGTTTAAAAACTAAGAAAAAAATTTCATAGTTATCTTCAATTTAATAATGATTTTTTAACTTTTTCTTAAATTAAATTTCGACCGTAATTATTTTAAATATATTATTTAATTTCTGATAAGAGTTGTATTTATTAATGTTTATAAAATAAAAATTAAATTAAATTAAATCCATTCTTATTTTCGATATTTGATAGTTGTTTTGTCTATTCATGTAAAATGTGTAAAAACTAAGAATGCTGTGAATCGTTTTATATTTTCAATATTTTACTGGGAAAAAAAGGTGTCAGATTAACTAAAAGTTTATTTTACTCAAAAATTTAATAAATTTCTATCATAAATAACAAATAGAAACAAGATTTTTTTTATTCAGTCAGATTTAGCCTATTATTTACAAAACGATTGTAAGTTGTATAATATATTATTAATTTGCATTTTAATGTTATAATCATTTATAATACTGGAAAGTAACAATTTAATGGATACACGTTACTGAAATTAAATTGAATTTTTTAATTAAAGAGGGATTCTTAACATTTTTAACAATGCGATTAAACCTGATGTGAATTTGTTTATTCAATGTTCGTCATTTTGTAATTTAATTTCAGTGTATCCCCTTGTACCGTGAATCAGCACGAACTACACATATAGGATATAAAGAACAAATTGCTTCTACTGTTTAAATCCAATTGAAAAAAAAAACTAATGGAAGGCATTTCTAAATTTAATTTTTCGTACTTTCAGTGGTAGAATGTTACTTCGTACTTAAATTTCCGTGTACATAGAAAGATTGTAAAATGAATTGTAAAGTGGATTGTTTGATAAATGACGAGCGTATAGTTTGGATAAAAATATTTCGAGTCGATTTTTTTTTAATCTTAATTTTTGTGATTGTTTTATGTGTCAGGTATATCTGAAAATGAGGGATCAGAAAATTTTCAAGACGTGGTCAAAAGATGCCGCCATACAAAATTTCATAAAAATCCGTTCACGTATTGAATTCGTTGAACTTCTCAAACGACAGAAGACAACAAAAGTCATTCAAGAAACGATTTTCTGGACTCAATGGTTATGTCAGCAAAAACAAAATTTCGGTTTTTTTGACCATCACAAAACTTTCTCTACACAACGGTAAAGTGGAATTTGAATCATAACGTGTGCACATAATCTGTAAAAAACATTTAACAAACGTTTAGTGGTACTTTTGATTTAAATTATGATTTTAAACATACGTATATATTATGTAAACTATTTTAAACTGGTATAATGATAGGAAAGGAAGATTTACCTACTATTCATTCTTACTTACTATTCATACAGACATTCTGTATTTATTTCACATTTCGAAACAGTTAGAAATTTGCTATCATTTTTATAAATCGTGTTTATTATTACAATTAAATGATACCACCTTTTAACTATTTAAAAAAAAAAAAAACCTATTTAAATAATTATGGTTAAATTACAAAATCATAGTAGACAAAAATCTATAAAATAACAACTTCCTCCACGAGAACTTTCTCTACTAACTGTTACCACCCCTACACGTAGAACAATCATGTTTTAATCATTATTAAGTAACCTCCCACTTGACTACAACCAAGTTAGTTGTCTCTGATGTTTGCTGTTTGATTTATAAAGCAAGTGAAGCGAGGCGATGAATCATCAATCCCCAATTAAAAGTAAACTTTACAAACCTGAGATCTGTTTTTAAAACAAGAAGCATACCACCAAGTCAAGAGATGGTGATTTATAATGGATAAAGCGTCGATCTATCACATTGTCGTGTATCGATTTAACAGCTGATGTATTGAATTCTGTTCGGATTGGAATGCTATCTCTCTTCGTGTTATTATGTTTAATCTATTCTGTGTGTTCTGGAGATGTAGGTTGCTAAACATGGATATTATCAATCGTCGAACAATTATTTACATATTATTATTGAGAAATTATAAAATTAAATACTCACACTTTGTGTCCCTGATATTCGTTTATTAAAATGCAAGTTACCAAATGTAATCTGTTATTTTTAATTCTACAATAATATTACTTAAATTATTTTTATAACAAATAAAACATATATTTTTTAAAAAGTATTTTATTAAAATAAAATTTTACCTATATTATGTATATTAAAAAACAAAATAATGTTTGAAAAAAAATAAATAAAATATATATATATATATATATATATATATATTTAAAATGCCACTACATATTGAATAATTTTTAATTAAGCTTAGTTATTTTTATTACCTAATTATTTACTTTTTTGTATATAGCACTTCGACACTACTATAAAATAAAACTTGAACACAAATATTCAAAAATAGAACGTTTATTTATTCAAACGCGTTTCATCAGCATAGTCACCATCTTCAGTGATGCACGAAATAAACTAAAATATCTAAACTGTAACTATATATTTACTTATAACTTATAGTTCAGTTATTATAACTCGTGGACCACTGGCGACTTTTTGCACCAAGAAAATTTTCTCTCCAGTTTGTCTTTATTAAGTATTCTATCTTACAATTATTCAAATTCAATAATTATATACAGAGACTGTATTCAAGTACATTTTCATGGGTGTCGTCTGTTGATAGTGCTTTGAATTTAATAATTGCATTACAGAAAATACAGACATAATATTTTCTACTACATTTTACTAGCATTCATTAAGTTTTTCAGAAGGAAAAAATCAGTTAATAACTATCCAAACCATCTGTGTGAAATTTAAAATGTAAATAAATCTAAGGCAAAAAGCTAATTGTTTTTTTAGATTCGTATTTAAATACTAAGTAGAGAGTAATAATTCCTCAAGAATGCAGACTTTTGGGATTATCTTTAGTGGCGTGACATTGTACGGTGATATCGAAGATTTTTTCTCAAAATTCTACTATTCTTAGTGATTAACTTATAGTGATTAAGTATGGTAATATCAAAGTAACCTATCAAGAGATAAACCTTTCCTAATATAGATTATATACATTTATTTCCTTTTTCCTCTCCACTCCCTATTAATAAACTTTTCTTATCATAACGCTTGGATTAATCGATGTCCTACGGGTCATTGTTTTCTTCTGTTTTTCAAAGCGATGATGACAGCTAGGTTTTACACCTTTTAATAAAATTGTTTCTACAGTCTAGGCAATCTTTTTGAGTTCTCAGAACTATATGTTTGTCTAAGAATTCTTTTCAAAGTTCAATTTCTGTAACATAATTTATCATAATATTTATTTTTCAGAATTTTAAATTGTAGTGCTAAGCTAGTGTATTTAGAACCATTAGCACATGTCAAGTTTATAACTTCGCCTGTGAGAAATCTATACAGACAAACTCGTGTATGTGCCAGTCGCAAATGAGATGTATAGAACAATCTAAGGTACTAGGAACTTGGATGAACTTGGATATGAGAATACATCCCAGTGCTTTCAAAATAACTTCATAGTGAAATTTAAAACCTACTTATGAAAATATTCAACTCTTGAATTCCTTCAAACTTTTATGGAAGTAGATGTTTAGTTTTCTGTTATCCATAGTCGCACTGTTATTTTGAGTGGAAATCAAAAATAATCCTGTCTGAATTTATATATTTTTCATGTAGTCTTGTGCCTATTGTTCATATTTAATATTAACTCTCTCTACACAAACACTATTAGACTACTTGAGGGCTAAGAGTCTTTATTTTTCGAGTTTTCTTACTATTTTTATAAAGCAATCATGACCGAGAGCTTTTTGCCAATAAACAATGAGGAATTGGGAGTTTTTATGATTTTAAAAACACGTTCAAAATCGTTGATCTTTTATTTAAATTATCAAACTAAAACTTATGTCAGTATTATCCTCAATAAACATTTGTAAGTTAAAACAAAATTTGATTAATTTGTTTTAGAAATCAGGAACTATTTTTGAAATTATATTCAACATTTTCCCTTTTAATTCCTTTCTTTCTTCTTTACGGTAGAACTTAAAAGAGTGTTTCTGGTATGAAATATATAGTTTTATTCATTAAATCTCTTAATTTGTTTTTTTGCTCTTTGAAAATTATTCTTTAGCCTTAGAATTCTACACAATTAAGAAGTCAGTGTATTTATGTAAAAATATATTGCATAAGTTTTTACAATTGTCGCTTATACGTAATCAGAATGTATGTTACAACGTAATGATTATTGTAACATAACATTAATAACGTAGTACTAATTAACTTTATCCTGTAAAGTAATTCAATAAATCTTGTTAGTAAACAATCTAATTAAACAATTTTCAATTAATCTATGTTGTACTTAGTGTTTGAAATCCTCATTACCGTCAAATATATTTCACCGACAATAATATTACTTTAGTGACATTATGTGTAAGTTCTATTGATATTTTTATTATTACTTACTTGCCCAGTAATTCCAGTATACGAGTTTTGGGAATCGAAAATATTTTCCTGTTTTTACAAATCTTCACGTTCCATTCACCCAGGAAACCGAAAGAACTACTTTAAACATGCTGCGCGTCCGTCGTCCTAATTGTGTAAGAAGCAAGTATACCAACATCAAAAGTTAATATAAGAACACAGAGATTATTTAACGGGACTGTAAAATCTTTGTAATGTTAAAACAAAATAGAATTGAAAGTGTCAAAATTGCGACCATTATAAACTATTTGCTGTGTTATATCATGTGTTACTCAGCTTATAATACACTGAATTCAATAATAATTTGCATATTTCAATTCTGGTAGCAACTATGTCTCTTACAATGACAAAGTGAATTTAGAGTGTAAAATGTAAATTCGAACCTTCATTTATAATTATAAAATCAGGCGAGGCCGAATACTGCAGGGGGCTCCTTTGCGTGCATCCACCTCTATGAGGCTCGTTACAGATTAAACTTCGTCAAGATAGTAGTTGTAAACACAAATGTGAGATTCTAAAAGTTCTGAAGCAACTGTTTTAAACAAACTTATCTTACTTGATAATAACCCTTCATCTACCAATATTATTTAAAATTTCCTTCAATCGCTAAGAAACCAACTGCGCTTTAAATTGTGAGATTCTGCCTGTATTACATTGCATAATGGGGTGGGTAAATATCGTAATAGCATGCAATCTACTTTTTTTATATAGGAGGGGTAGGTACTTTATGTAAATTGTGTTTGGTATTATCTTAGAATAAATAGGGGGTACAAGAAATCTCCGGAGGTCTCAGTGAATTTCAGCCCCTTATAACTATTACTAAAACCATTGTAGATTAGATTATTATATAGAGTTTTAAAGATTATTATATCTAGCATCTCTAATATTTATGTAGTTGGTGGTTTACTATTAGTTATAAAAATGAAATGGTAATGTGTAAATTTTACTACAATTAATTTTCATAAACAATTATTTATATAAAATTCATCCTCAGACATAGTTATATATTGCCCTTTTCCAGAGAGGTTATTAGCATAAAACAAAATTTCATGGTTTCGTAGTTTCTAAATAGGGAAAATTAAAGTAGATATGTTGGTAAGAATTGACTTACTCCTTAGGTAAGTCCTGCGGGAAATTAACATACAAAACGGACATGGAATGACATTAAACACGATGTGGTGTTTGTTGAAGTTGTAATCTGTGCGGTATGGTGGTGGTTTTGATCAACGAAGCGTTCATGAGAGGGTCACCGTACAAAGTATACACTATAATGAGAAATTCATTGTAATCTATATAATTCCGTAATAGTAAGTTATCTTTGTAAATATTATATATGGAGTGTTGTATTTTCATATTTTTAGAAACGTTTAACAACCTGTGCTTATTAATGTGTTTGATGAACAAAAATTATATAATTTTGATCAATGTATTTGCACTGATCAACTGAAAACCCACTTCACTCTCATAATTAGGAATTATCACACTACAAGACTACTAGTGTGTTTAACTAAACACATTATTAATATAATGTATAAACATATCCGCAAGTATATACATACAACTTTTATTTATTGCGTTGTTTTAAATTGCATCGCCTTTCCTTTTTGTTTCTCGATAACGAAATAATAATAATTGAAATCACGTTGCTTTTATTTTATTAAAAATTATATAATGTTTAAAAACGTATATATTTTTTTTTGTTTTCAATTCATATTGCAATTCAATTTTAACTCAGATTATCTCAGATGTGATTTTGTTTCCTCATTCTTAACAAAAATATAAATTGAATTTCGTTTTATCCTCTTGTATTACAAATCGCCATGATCGAAGTTATCAAGAACAATATTTTTTTTATAATTTAAAAATTAATTTAAAACATGTACGTGGCATACACATTTTTAAATTAAAAATTTTAAAATAAATTCTCTTATTTCTTTTATAACGACACGGAACAAGTTAATGTAGGAAAGATGAATTAAAAATATACATATTTTTTTTTACAAAGAAGCGTTAGATAATGATTATAGAAATTTCTATGAGTTAAATATAATAATACCTGGATCGGCAGTTTTGTAACTTTATATTTTAAAATGTTATAGCCAAAACGAATTGTTTTAATTTATGTATCTAAATGTATTGTTCGTTTTTTAATTTTTTTTATTGTTTAGTTACTGGAAGACCTCAAGCAAGCGAGCGTATAATGTATAACTGATGATGTTATTGAGGTCCAAATCACGTTTTGAAACATTTGTTTCTAAACTAAGTAACACTAAGGACTATTAATACATTATAATTTATATTTATTATTTTTTTACCCTGGAGGTACCTTATGAAAGATACCACAAAATAAAACGTAAAAAGAATATGGGTTAAATAAAAGGTAATAATATCTCTGTGTTTGTTAGATATCTCTATGTTTGTTAGATATGGTAAAGTGAGATAAAATTACTGTTTTTTACACACATCTACGAGAAGTTTTTAGAATTCATTATCTTATGGAGCTTCATGTAGTGATTAGTAATAATAATTTTGTTCTAAGTTACTTTAAATTCAATCCAAAAGTAAAACATTTCAAAACTATTAATTTAACATTAATATCACATTAAACGTAATTAATTTACTAATATTTCATACGAAGACATACTAATTCCTAGAAAATAATACCTACCTAATGGGGTTTTATAAGTTTTGTAAAAATTATATTACATTTCTTTTATCATAAATAAAATTGCGATACTTCTTTAACTCTTTTGATGAGTAATTTTCCTTATATCTTACTGTGATTACTGTGAATTATTGTGAGGTGTTTTGCCTTGAAGTCATTGTTATTACTTGGAAGGTTCTTTGTAGGGCTTAATGTCTTCAGTTGTGATGAGCGTTTTATACACGAAATATTAAGAGCATAGCAATTCTCTAAGGGGAATTATTGTCTTTTCGTATTATACATAACGTTATCAATGTGTTTTTTATCACATTAGCAAATCTTTACTAGAGGTCTTCCGAAACCATAAAATAAAAAGGAATTTCAGTTTCATTTATGTCTTCGCTCTGTTTGTTTGGTAAATTTTTTAAAATTTTATTTTATTAAAATCATAATATAACATTTGTATTTTATAATTAATTGGTTAATTTTTAATTAAAGCACCTAATGTAGTTGATAACCAGGTGCTGAGTACATTTACAAAATACTCTTTCTTGTTTGGAATATAAGTGCAAAATAAAATAGATGAATTAAAACTAAATAAGAAAAACAATTATTCTATTTCGGGGAACAAGAATCTATAGAGTAACGGAAAATACGTGTGCCTTGAGTAATAGAATACTGTAACTGAATCAGTTCACGTAAATTTACAAACAATACAATGTGCAATGCTCTGTCTGATTCGATTCCATGTATCGAGTATAGAATGTGGATTATATTAATACTCATTTTAGAGAGTACACTAACATAAATAAACATTAAATTACCTTCATCAATTAAATGATATATGTAGTTATAAGCATATTAGGTTCATGTTTTATTTAACTACTTAAAATATTATTGAAACCATTTACTGTATATTGAAATTAAATTTATAAAATATTTATTTTGAAGAAAAAACAAATAATATACTTCAATAATTCATATAAAAAAATATCATACACATAAAACATAAAAACTTACTTCATCATTACTTACAAAAAATACAATAAATTATATAATGATAGTTAAAGTTAAGGTAAACTAAATGTAGGTTCTTGAATAAATTAAGAACTGCAGGGGCAATGCCAGTGTAGGGGTTGGTATCAAATAACAAAACAACAAATAAAGAAGAAAGAGTCATTAGCGGACCAACTGTGGTAGACCAAATAAAAAGTTTAAATAATTACTATAACATACTTGAAAAAATGTAACAAGATGCTGAATACAAAATGAAAATTTCTAACAAATTTAAACATACATTTGATATCAATATATAATGTAAATATATATTTATAAATGACATACATTTTTTCTATTTTTGAAACGTACGTCATCTTGTATCTGAACAACTAGTGAAAAAAATACGATATAATTGTAAATGTTTTAAAAAATATAATAATATTGGAGCGGGAAATAATTTAACATTTATTCATTAAAAAACTTTACTGAATTACTGTTAATATATGGTTTTTTTGCAATAATAAATTTTATATTTTATTTTAAAACTGTTTGATTTATCCAAGTTATCAGTTTTTCCGATAGTGAAAACAATATAAAAAATCTATGTTGTTAGAGCTATTATTTATATACCCCCTGGTGAGCTTTTAATCTTTCAGGACACAGACTCTTGAGGATATTATCGTGTTGTGTAATCTTGGGTCGATATCAACATACGTTTGTTTTACTATTTTTTTATTTGTTGTTTATAGGTATATTTCCTTTCGTTTACCATCACCTTATAAAAACAAGAAACAAAAATTAAATAAAGACCATTAGCTCTCGAATAGTCTAATAGAATCAGGATCGGAAGAAACAAGAGTTGATCAAGCTTGATACGAGAGAGAGAGGGATTATGTGAATAATTGTGTGGATCCAGCTAGATGCCTTTAAGACTACAAAGCCCGTACAAATTATTGTGAACCTCTAATGGTAGGCGTATATTCTATTCTGTCTCATGGTTCTTCTATTAAATTTTTGTTGAACGATCAAATGGGTCGCTGTACGTCAAGGTAGACATCTTTAGTAGACTTGAGGTGGTGACATTAAAAACACCCGAGTCACAAAATCAGACTGTTTGTGAATGTTAGTTACTACCGATGTTGATGAATTTTATGCATAGACACTGAGTATCTGACTGTATAAGTTCAAATGTCAAACTGATATCAAATTAGATATAATGAATATTGTATTTGATTGTTTGAAACAAAAACAATCATTGAAATACTATACATTATAATTTGTCTAACATGTTTTTAGAATTAATGAAAATATTTTCTTACGTTTACAGCATTAATGAAAAAGTGTTTTATTTAAACACAATTCACAATTTAGCAAGCATTTTCCAACCATTTATTTTAGTTCTATTTCAGTTTCTATTCGTTATTTATTTACTTACTCTTCAATTTTAATTCAACAACTTCTCATTGCTTATAAAAAATATTACGAAAGATGTTTTAATTATAGATTATATAAACTAATTCTACTTTCTGTGTCTTAATGACTGTCACATAACATTGTTTTATTATAGTACAGTCTCTACTAATTAAACTTGATCTTATAAATTTACTCTGTTAATCTTGTTAGAAGACAATTAAATAACGACTTTGAACATTATGTCACATAATTAAAGAATATTTAATTAAATAACTATGTCATACTTAGTTTTCCTCGTGCCCTCATTAACGTCAACTATACTTCACTTCAGAATTTATTATTACTCCGGTGGCATTATTGAAGAGTCTTACTTCTAATTTAAATTTGTATTTTTAATGTGAGTTTTGAAAAAAAAAAACGTATATTTTTGATTGGGTTTAAATTTGTATTATTTATTTCATGAAAGTGATTTTTTATCTCTCTTTCGAAATTAAATAATATTAGCTGAATCTTCTAACTTTAAACTGGCGTTTATTACAAGCTAAGTCGAGTCTCAATTAAATTGTAATCTTTTTTTTTTAAATTTATAAGAAAACAGAAATGTATAAATTATTATTTAATTATTTTCGTATAGACTAAATTATTGTAATTAAAGCAAAAAGTTATTATTTAACAGTCTTTATTTGTGAAATTATTTTAAAAAATAAATACTTAATTGGTACGATATATTTGTATTCTATAGTAAATAGAGTATAAATTATTAAATAAGTTGTCATTACTCCCATCGTCCTTTTACGTACCGTAGATAAACTAAAGACGTTTTTATATTTTCGCCTATATTGTACATATTAATAATTCTACTTGGCATTTATAATATTTAAGTAATACACAAGTTAGAATCATTAAATAAATTCATCAACTAAAGAAGCGGTTTAATGTAACAACGTCAATAAATTATACAAGATAGAACCTGGAAGTAAACAAAATATGTGTAGTGCACAAATCATTACCAATGAATTTTACTGATTTTGAAATATAACTTAAATATTGAGAAGTTTTAATTAAAATGCCATTTCCCAGCCAGAAAATAACCAAAAAATTAATACTATACGACTGTTAAAATAGTTGTATGTTATTTTATTTACCCTTAACCAACTAGTGTTTTTATTCACACCTGTATTTTTAACTTCTCGTTTCAAAATTAAAAGGAAGAAAACCTAATTTTAAGTAGAAAATAAAAATAATTTGAACTTTGAAATATTGGAATATTATTGGGGATACTCTACTTATATATATATATATATATATATATCACCACCTTCATCTCTGGTAAAAATATATTTACGATTTTTATAAAATTAGAAAAAAAACTAGACCTGAAATTATTTTCCAGTATGTTATTATGTATGTCCTTACTTTGGTTTATACTTGCGTGATGACGTTTGTTTGTGGTTACGTGATAGACATGAATATTTATTTTTCAAGTATTTTAGTAAATAAAAACACTACTTCAATCGTAAATTACAAATAAATATTCTGCTTAAATATCTTTTACAATATATTCTGTTGTTCATTTAGACTTTAATATTGTGATATAAGCCTTTTTCCACTACATTTTAACTTGTATTAGGCAAATCGTTTATACTTCTGAAACATTCAGTAACGAATTGTCATTTAAAAATTGTACTATGTTTAGTGACTTAAAAAGATTGTAGTTATATAAAAACTTAATGATATTTTTTGTAATTAAATTGAATTTCTTTTCAGTCCCAGATTATCCGATGTGATTTTGTTTGTTCCTTGTTCCACATTTTGTTAATTCAATTTAAATATATCCTATTATTTTACGAATTGTTGAGAGTTTCAGATGTAGGCTAGTTGTAAAGAAAAAATTATATTGGCATAATAAATGTAAAATATTCATTTAATGCATATTTAACAAATATGTTTATTACTTTTTATTTTTCATCTTTACTAACCTTTAGCAAATTATCAATAGTAGGTAGTTCAGTAACCATAGATAAATCTACCAAAATATAATATGCTTTGTTTTAAATTATAAAAATGTCTATGTGCAATATGGTATAATATATTTGTTTGTCTTTTTATATTCAATTATCTACCAAAACATAATTAATGTGAATATAAATCTGGAGAATGTAATATCTAATATTCAAGAAATAAATATGTTTGTAATTTTATCTAAATATATTGTTTAATTCAAAATAAAACACAACTGACAGTATGTCCGATTTTGTAGTTGTCATTCAGTCGCATTCATGCTTCACTATTTTGTCAGGGAAGCTCTTCAAAGTTCTTGGAGATTCTACTACTTATAAATGTTTACCGATAAACTTTTATTCATGTGTTCAAGTGTTAACTTCGATTTTTACATTTACTAATATTATTAAAAAAAAAAAAATTCTCAATATGTACAACAAATTTTGGTGATTTCTTAACAATTTTAAGAACAGTACTAAAGTAAAACATAAAAAAAAAATTAATCTGAGAAATGTCTATTCTGGCAGTCATGTTATTTTACATGTTACTTTAAAACGAGAAATATCTAGATATCGATATTTTTTGTTATTTTATTATTTAAATATCTAAACCTGATTATAGGTAATTTAATTTATATATGTGAGCGCACGAATGCTAAATAATAGTTTATCAAATATCTTAATATAACGAATTAGGAAACTTAATTAACTGACTTTCTTTAAACAAAAAACATACAAAAAAATAATTAATAATCACTGTTGTGCAAAATTAATTTATAAAATCAACTACCAAAATGTGGAAAGAAAACTAATGTTAAAATAATTATAAATTGCATTATGTTACATTACGTTAAATTGTATGACGAATTTGTTTTTAATACCGGAAAGTGACTGTCTAATATTTAAACAGTGTTTAATGACTTAAAATTGGCTAATTTTGTATAATAAAAATATACTGAACTTTTCGTATTAAAATAAATTGCACTCCTCTTCTTTTTCGCATTACCATTGATAATATTCTAAATTTAATTTCAGTTTTCCTCTTGTATAGCGAATCATCACGATCTAATAATAGTTGATAACCGGAACAAAATTAATTTGGAAAAAAAATATTAAAATTTAAACTATATTTATTATAAATTTAAAGACTTGTAAACCTACCTAGGTAGCAAAATCATTATTTTTTGATAAACTCGAGAAACCACACATTGTTTTCACAATATTAGCAATTTTCCTCCAAACCTAAATTATATAGTACGAGACACTATACGTGCAGTTTATGAATGTTTACTTACATTAAAAGTGAATTTTAAATTAAATACTTAATATCGCCAAATATTTCTCAAACATTAATGAAAGAAGTTATGTGTCATCAGTACCATGTTAAAAAAACAAGGCTAAATGAGTTAAAGTAATCATTAAATAGACGTCCAAGTGCAGATTTACCAAACAATAGATGAATAATATTCTTGCAATAAACCAAAATAGGTTTTTGATATCTCTCATTCATCTTTCCTGACAGGTCTTTCTTAGGTAATTATTATTCTCTTCTGACCATGGTTTCATTAGAGTATTCGAGGAATATTTGTTTAATAATATTTTTGACTTATTTTTATACCACAATACCACTAAGAGGTGTCTCGTATATAAAGGACTAGGGGGAAAATATAAAGTTCGGTTTAATTTTTGTTGATTTAGCATTTAAGAAAAACGGAGCAAAATTAAAATATAAAATAAAATCATCAGTTTTTGTTCCGTTTTATATTTTGAAGACAGGACATTTGTAGACGTAATTTCTGAAACAATGTACCACATAACAACTTTGTATCATTTTTAAACACGTAATTAGCTTTAGTTAATATCACTTTTGGTTTATTCTATCAAATTTATGAAGAAACTTATACTCCGATACATTAGTAATACTTTTTCTATTCAAAGAAAATAAAGTTAAACAATTAAGTAACATTTATTATTTCCTTTTGTGTAAAGGTATATATTGGGGAAAAGTAAATTATATTAAAATAATAGCAATGTTTTAACATGTTTATGCAATGGTTGTTTATTTTAATAACTTGTGTTTGATTCTAATATATAATTAATGAAGGAAGATATAGTTCGTTCGAATTAAATGTTTATAGGAAAAATATATGAATTATTAACATAGAAATTTCAATGTATATCAAACTCAAATTACGGTGCAAAAATCTAACTTTAATACATCAATATACGCATTTTAGTTAAAGAAAAATAGTTGGTTGATTTTATTTATAACAGTTTAGGCATATCCCACACGTTTATAGCAAATCTAGGGTCAGATATTGTAAACGATGAATTCAGAATTTGCCCCTAAAGTATTAAATTATATTATTGTTTTGTTTTCATCTATGCTGGTTCTGAATAAGAGTTGTAAATTTATTACCCCTTACATGGAACACTATAGATAACTTAATGAAAACAAAAAAAATTACATTGACAGCATTTAGTTTTATGGTAATATATTATGTTTTATTATATTTAGATCTACAGTACTATCAATATTAAAACACAATTATTTTCCGTTTCAAATGCACCTTATTCCGATAGATAATGCTTTATGTATGTGTGAATGTATTACATAAAATGGAAGTCTTTTTGGGGGTTTATAGTTGCGGCAGATTGTTAAATATTTAACGTCTGACGAAAATATATATTATTCTCTTTAAAATAACAAGTGGATAGGAAGTAAAGCACGTAATGGGAATAGAATATTACGTGTGAAATCCATTGGTTTAAAACAGACGGGAATTCTCGCGGGAAATTTCCCCATTCGCTGTGGGAGTAGGTAAACAATGTTCTTCTAATGGACACAGAAAAACTATAAAATGTTAGAGTTAGTGTACAAACTTCTTCACTTATTGTTAATTATATTGTCTATTTATACGTTTCTATTATCGACAATCTGACTATTAATTATAATTGAATTAAACTGACGTCGTCACAAGAGTAAAAAGTTTTTTTTCGGTTATGTATGACAGATTGTAGGGACAGATTGTAGGGACACACAAAATGTGCAATATAGAAAATGTATATTAGCTTTAAGAGTTTTCTATTAGTGTTATGGATAGCTTGATAACTTATTTGTGAGTTTTTAGTTTTTAATTTATGAAAACTGATAAATCCCAGGATCACTTGATAATAAGAGAATAGTCGAAACTGCAGTAGTGAGATAAAACACTATTGACTATTTGTAACGGAAAATCATTTCAATTTGATATATATTTTATATAGTATTTAAATTTTGTTTATATAAGATAGGATCTTTGTACTTATACTTTTTTATAAATACAGTAGCCTATATCTAAAAACTTTATTATTATATTTAAGTAATAATAATATATTGTCGTATTTATTATTAATTATTTTATAAAATATTTAAAAACTAAGCATACGAGTGAACAATCAATATGGACAGTAGAGAAATGTATGAAATTAAGCGACGTGTCTAATGTTGACTAATAACTACTATTTCGCAATCATTAACAGAAGAATTCTAGATATGTTTAGCGGAAAACAATAATTAATCCGAAAATGTTGGGAATGAAGATGGAGTATAAACTACGAGTTTGATGTCATTTTCAATGACGTCATAAAATGTCATTACAAGACAAATGTCATTTCCTAAACAGATTGAAATTTAAAAGCTACAGTTAGCAGGTTAAGGGCAAAAACGCGTTGAAGTCAGGCAACCTGTGGTAAACCGTGAAATAGATGTGTGGAATCATCAATTGACACCCTAAAGAAGGAAATTCTCAACTAAGCAAGCCGCCATGAGTCAAATCCTTTGGGGGGAGTAGTGGGACAACAGCCTAACCTTGAAGGAACCATACGGGTTTGCCAACTTGTTTTTCAGCTGTGACTGTGCTTGATATTGTGATTCTTTTGCGTTTAAATGAGTTGTGCTCTCGGAAAAATCATAAATATTGCGTTTTATTTTGCATCACATTTAGTTGTAAAGATCATATTTTAACGAAGAAACCATATCCGAAACGGCTCTCTTTCCTTGTAAAAAAATCATCAAAAAGTTTTCAACTAAAAAAACAAAAACATTTTTCTCCACTAAGTAAATAAATGTAATATAAATCTTTCCCCTTAAATTGCAAGTAATCTCATTTAAACACTAATATTTATTTATTTTTTACTAGGCTATTACTATTTTACTAGGGAAAAAATTATACATATATAAAAAAATTATATATATATATATATATATATATATATATATATATATATATATATATATATACATATAGGCGTGTTCGTAGGCCTACAATATGTGTCTGTTAACTGATGATATACAATTTCGTAAATTAATAATCCTTAAGTAATAAATCATTTTTCACAATTTGGGATAAATTGTAACTGTAATCTATTTGTTTTATTATTATGTTGTTGAGTCCAAAATTGTATAGTATATATTATTATAATAAATACAACACAACACAACCTAATCTAAACTGTTGAATTGGCATTTTAAAGCAAACAATCTCTTCGTTTGTTCGCCATTGTTAATATTTTATGTCTAGTATAATGTAGATTACCCAATGTCAATGCAACGTGAAAAGATACGTGGTAACTAGGGAATATGTACAGACCGAATAAAGATTTCTCCCATAATGCCTTGAATAACGTATCTCATGGCATCAAATTAAAAAAAAGAAGAATATATAAAATACATAAATAATTGAAGTTTTAAATAAATTATTAATATGATGTATCAATATGAATTATTAAATATAATTAATTATTTAACCAGTATTGTTTTTTATAGGTTGTAACGTCTAGATCAAAATTTAATATTAAATAATTAATATAATTACAAATGACTTTAAGGTCATTTTCAGGTTTCAATATTCGTTATAGATTCAATATTCCAACTAGACGTAGTACTGTTTGACTAGCAGAGGTGCAAAGTAACAAATGCTGGTGCAGCGTTTCACTGGTGTTTGCACTTAGTGGTTTAGAAGATTTATTGCATTTATAAATTATAATTCAGGGAATCGTTGGTACTATTAAAGTTTTGTCATTTCAGAGTATCGCTTTAGGTAACATTAAGGATTTTCCTTATGCAGCTTTATCTATTTGAAGTATTGAAATAAGATGAATGCATTATAAGGGCTAAAATTTAATAATTTAGTCATAATTAATTTTTAGGTAGACAAAGTCAGTTTTTAAACCCTTACATTATATATATAAAGTATAATATCTAGACAATCTAGACAAATTGTCAATATTTAAAAACCAATTCTTGTTTATTTTCATTTAGTGCATTTTAGTTCACTTTAAAAATTTCCGTCAGAGTTAAATTGAGATATTGTGTTCAACAATAATCTATATTTATACTTTATTATATAATCACGGACTTTAACTCCTACGTATAGATCACATTTAGTGAAGAATTATGATTTTGATTAAAATGAGACTTCCAGAGGATGTTTCTGTATTTCCACTTGTTTAGCAGGCAATCTATACTATCTTAATATTAAAATTATTTTGTTATTGTAATGTATGGTTTTATTATTGTAGCTCATTCATACTAAAGATGGTGACATTAGCGGTGAAACGTCTTTGAGTTAATAAGTGTATTATTTGTGAGAACTATTTTTAATGATTTAATTTTAATTTAATTTTATTATAAAAGAATACTCAAGACAATGTATACATGTTGAAGATGAGAGTTAACTAAATCTGTCAAAGATATGCTCACCCGAAGTAAGGTATTATTAAATTTTGCAACTATAATTCATAATATTATAGTGTTATATGGGATACATTTTTAATGAAATAAACACAGCAATTCATCCGTGTATTAAATAATTTTGTTACTACATGAATATTCTGCGGTAATTAAAAAATTATAACTACACCTACATCAAGCAACAATCCTGCTTTAATAATCACAAGTAACCATTCAGATCGCTTTATCTTAACTAATTTGCACCAAGCTAATTGTCTCTGATGTTTGCACTTTGATTTACAAGGGAACTAACGCGAAACGATAAATCAATACTCGCCAATTAAAATTATATTTAGCAAAGTTTCGAATACAGTAATCATATAACTTGATCAAATCCAGAGTAGGTGTATTTTTTCAAGAATCGATCTATCACGATGTCTATTATAAATTAAACAGGTGACCTATTGAATACCGTTCAGATCAGAATGTAATTGCTGGAGGTATTTTTATTGGTAACTTTTCATATTTGGAGAAAATGTAGATGTTGAGCTTGAATTTAGTAATATTTTAAAACTATTTTTAAATTGTTTTGTGAATTTATAATATTGCTACACGGTGCTAAATTAGATACACTGCAAACTGCCTCCTTAGACTCATATTTTCATCTTGTTCACTACTTCGCACTCCCCGTACAGGTGTATATTTCTTTAGTTACTTTGTCATCCCTCTATCATCTCATACTAATGTCTTCACCCCTATCTTATTTTCTCTTTTCATCTCTAAAGTGTTTAGCGACCATGCTTATTGGATGAAGGGCAACAGAAAAAAGGTGACTCATAAGGAGCCTGTGGGATTCTTTATGACCTCTCATAGTATTTAGCCTTACCCGACTTGGCGGGAATTTAGCTCGGTAGAATATCTTTCCTGTAGGAGCAGATGGGAAAAAAACATTTAGGGAGGAATAAAAAATAACAAGTTTTTGTGGAATGACACCGCAACATAACGCACTGATTGAACATTGACTCGATGATGACTATCATCGTGGAGTCCTAATCGCTCTCGATACATTCTCCCTAAAGCAAAGATAATAAACCTAACAGAGAGAGATTAACAAGGCCATTTAAGGAGGAATGATAGAAGAACCACACAACAATGAGGAGAGGATATCCCAGAAAGGCTTTGGAAAAAATTAAGATGGAACATCCTCTTACCGCCACTAGGACAAAGTGAGGGAATAGATAACTCAATAAGAAAATATCTGAGGGGGGCATGAGCTCTTTAATATTGGAATATCGTGTCATAATGCATAAAAGGGTTAGAAATAAAAACAGATTGGTATAGAGGAGATACCTAATCTCGACACCTTTTGCGTGCTGCATCTTTGACGGATTGGGGTTTCCATAAAAAAAGTACCCCCTCTTAGAAGAAATGCGGAGGCACAACCAACATCTAGATGTCGCGTGCATTTAACCAACATTCACTGATGCAGTACGATTTAGAGCCTTACTTAAAGTAAAATATATGTGTGCGTAAAAATATATCAAATTAAAATAAAAACAACTAGATTTAAAAGAAATTAATAAAATTAGAGTCGAGATTTGGCAATTTTTATTTTGAACATAAAAAAGTTACTGGTTTTATCTCCAAAACATTATGACATAATCCGTTTATGGTCAAATTATTGGAAATTATACATTCAGAAATAAGTCAATCTTTAACTAAATTATTAATGAAAGAATAAAAAAGTTACTCTGTACTTAAACTCGTGTGAGTTGATTATCATAAACATTTTGAAATTCTAAATTTATAAATTAAAAAAATTAAAAAGGAATTTTTAATATCTGCTGCTGATAATTATGAGACAAAATAGACATGAAATAATATTACACAAGTTGTGATATTGAAGTTGAACTTTTGTATGGTATGACTGTGCTTTTGACCAACGAAGCGTTCATATAATGGTTAGTTATACAAAGAATATTATATTTTACGCCATGATCCTCATGCAAGAATAATTTTGGAAGTTTAATTTGACTTCATTTAAATATACACTAAAATGTCTGATTTTATTTTAATTTTTAGCGATTCTTAAGAATTTTAAACGAAATTTAACATTTAAAATGTATATTTTCACGTTATTTGTATAAAGATACAAGATTTTAATACCTGTTTTTCATAACGATATTTATTTTATACTAGTGTTCAATTTATATCAATGTTGCAAAACAACAACGTTCAACGTTGCATGACTTAATGTGTAAGAAAAAAAAAGGATTGAAACTTACTTTCCTTCAAATATTATTTTAAAAATTTTTTTTGAGAATTTTAAATATTTTAAAGTTATCATTACTAAATCTATCTACAATATTTGCTATACAAAATATAAATTTATAAACAAACAATTTTATAATTTTTATTAAATCTAAATAAAATATTACGCAGTGTTACCACTTTACTCACTTATATTAAATTATTTAATTTTTGCAGAATATATTCTCTTTCTTAAAATATCAACAGAAGGGAATATAAAGTATAAAAACTGAATTGAATAATATGTGGCAAACACTTTAGTTTAATCCAGCCGTGAATACTCGAGAGAAATAATCCTCTCTTGTTATGAGAATTGATTAACGCTGTTCATCTAATGAGCACAGAAAGTTAATAAATAATCTGCTTCACTCATTGTTAATTATGTTATCTATTTTATACTGTTATATAAGGTAACAATAATTTTGACCAATATTAATTGAAAATCGTACTTAATTATTTTACAATTGAATTTTAGTTCAAATTGATTTCTAAATTAAATTACGCTTATGTTATTTCAGATTCTTTAAGCAGTAGTACATATTCATATTTTTTATAATTATCGGAATAAATATTCTCATTATATCTTTTTTTAAAAATAATATTATATTTACCAAAATATTTTTTAATATATAATGTAGAATTTTTAACTAAAGATTTTAAGCCAAAACCATTTCATCTTTCATTACTTTATAATCTCAACGACGTTTTAATAATATTATAAAATCTATTTTCAAATATTGTACGTCGAAATTTGCCAATTATTTTTAAATTTTAGTTCGACAGTTTTAAATTTTCGAATATCGTAAATGTCCTACTGAATATTTAAAGTGCATAATATTTTGTATATACTCTTTTTTTAAATATTTATCTATACCCGTATATCGAGAGTTCAACTTTTAGACAGATGTAGGCCTATCTATTTCCGATATTGACATCCACCAAATATTTTGGAAGTATGTATTTAAACTTAAAAACAATATTTAAGTCACCAAATATATTATATTAAATTACTTTCTGAATTATATAATTATTGCTAACATGATTTTTTTTTTTTTTTTTTTTAATAAATAATATCAAGTGTTTAATAAATATTATCTTTGAGTCGATAAAAGTCTTTATCAATCCAATTCACAATGACATTTAATCACATCACAACAATTATTACTCATAGTAGTATTTAAGTATACATCGATATTATAAATATTAAAATTTTCAAAAAGACTATTATCGACACAAAAGTTATTTATTTAATACTTGCAATGGTCTACAGAGGAAATTGGAGTCAATAGGTATTACAAAAGTGGTATCTCTAGAGACACTTGATGGTGTTATTTCTATCATCTTTCTTCGAATGATGCGACTCTCTGGAAGATCTCTCAGGTCTTTGAATTCAAATCTTTCTCGAGGGTTCTCTGTTATATCTGCAATGTTATCTTGGACCTCCGTATCGTGGCCGTTACAAGATTCTGGAACTTTTCTCACCAAATAACCACACTTTACTGTTCCCATTCGGCAAGTATGTTTAGTGGTTGTGGATAGAAGATACTAGTCCTCGACAAGCGTGTACCTGAGACCATGGCATTTTGCGGCTAGAATATTATCTGAGATAACATCTAGAACTGAAACCTTATGAAGGTTGCCAGTGGAAAGTGGAGTAGATACTACGGTAGAGGGACGTGTAAAAGAGTGCCAGAACTTGAATTCAGATGATTGTCTTATTAACAGAAATATGTTTGCTTGGGAGATTTTAACGAAAACTCTTTATTTGAATGAAATTTTGTATTTATCTCTGGTGTAGTATAATAAGAATGAAACTGTTTTAATTGTGCGTTGTTTAGATGTAAATCTTAGTTATCAGTAGAGTTTACTAAGTCTCTTTGAGACAATCTTTTCTGGGGGTGAGTAAAAACAACACCTAGAAGATGTCCTGCAATGATATTTATATACTTAGATTATAATAACAGTTGATGCTACTATACTTATTTGAAATCTCCCTCAAAGTGTAATTTAAACTGTTCTTAAACCTATAATAATTGAAAAATTTTCTGAATTCTGCAAATCAAATATTACGTAATATGTTTATTTAATCATTTATTTTTGATTATGTTAAGATTATTTTTAGAAATGCATATTTAAACTTCAAAGCACGTTTCGTTAAAGCGATCTTAAATATATAAAAGAAGGATACTTTTATTAAATTTTGAAGTAAGTATTATTGACTTAAATATTCTTTCTAGTAAATTAAAAATTTATTTAGCCTTGACTTTCAATTTCTAGAAATTATATTGAAAATTTCTAGGTGTAATTACCAAAAAATCAGTTAATAATGAGTAAATTAAAATATGAAAATTATTTTTAATTAGTCATTCATCCTCGTCAGATCGTTATCCTAAATGTAAATTTAAAGAATGTGTCTTTTCCAAATGAGGAACATTAAAGAAGAAACGCTGGTGTGGGTTGACATAATAAGTCCTGCGGAAAATTAACAAAAATATAATATCACACACGATGTGTTTGCTGGAGTTAAAATATGTGTGGTATGATAGAGCTTTTGACCAACAAAGCGTTAACATGAGGGTACCTACACAAGGAGTATTACATTTTATGTTGTGATGCAAGGGGATGTTCAGAAGTGATAATGTCCTAACGTTTAAATAAATGTTCCGTGTTTCTCATTTTGTCAGAAAAAAATATAAGATATTTTATTTATAATAGAAATATTTCTTTTTAAATGTATATTATATCATATCTTTATATTGACGGAATATTTTACATTTCGAATAAATAAAGTATCAACTCGGCATTATTACATTACCTAATGTCTCCCATGGCATCCTACTTGAATCTTTCTTCACCTAGTCCTGGGTTATATCTCTCTCTCTTATAATCCGACGCTGATATTATCAGAATTAGAATATTCAAGGGTTAGTATCTCCAATCTCTATTGTACGATATTTCGTTTTCTTTCAGAATTGATGACAACTGCTATGATTTTCACCTGTATAAACATAATTATAACTTCAAATGTTACTAGAGGATATTTACTACCTACGTAAACACTTTACTAGTTTAAAAAATAAATTAAGAAAAAACCCTTATATTGTCACTTCTACATAATAATCTTTAGTAAATTGGTCGTGTGTTCACATAAGGAGGTAAAAATTATTACGAGTTCATTTTATAGGGAAGCTAAGTGCTTGTGCATGATATTTAGGCTATGTGTTAGAAAAATAATAAATACCTTAATTACAAGGATAGGTGTTTAAATAAACTGTTTTAGGAGATTTAATATTGATTATTTAAAAAGAATATTTTCCTTACAGTTAACAAAAACATCTCCTTTGATCAATGTAATAGGAAACACATTTAAACATAATTGCATGTATTGTGAATGGATTTTATTTTTCCTGAAATTCTAAAGGTATTTTTTCTATAATAAAAAAAGATATCAATACAAAAACACGTGCTTTTAACATTATATATATATATATATATATATATATATTCGTTGTAACAATTTCTTAAATTTAAATTTTTAAATCAATTTAGAAAACTCATTTATTTCAATTATTCAACCTAAACGCATTATTTTTTGTTGCAGTAATTGAATAATTTCACACTTCAAATTTAAAATTAAACTGAATCTATTCCATAAATCATCCCAAGTTTGAAATTTAATTTGTATGGAAATGAAGGATGGACGAAGAAAAACAGCAGAGTATAATAATTGCGTATGAAGAAAAATGACAGATTTTATTCTTAATAATCCTCTTTACTGGTGCAGTTAACTTTTCATTTCCACAAGTAAGAAATATTTATTCAATTAAAATATTCAGTTTGTATGTTTGTCTTTAGAGGCTCACTTAGAATGAACACAGCGGGGCAATCCCTAGGGGCCCTTCATAGATATACAATTGTCTACATGTAGTGTTGGCTTAGATCTCTCTCTTCTATTTACTTATCAGGTAATTCTTGTGACCAAATCTTCATCTCTTACTAGTTATTAGTGCTTTTAATAGCTGTTAATGCTATTAGTGTATGCGAGGATTTTATTTTAATTCAAAATAAAATAACAAAATTTTTTTTTTGGTTTTTTTTAAACGGTGATGATGATAGAGAGGTTTTTCAACTTTAAACAACTAGGAAAAACTGTGTTTAATAAGTTTTATCCGTTTCTTGTAAAAATGTATAAAATATATTTGTCTAAAGTTGTTGACAAAGTGGCATTTTGTTCATTTAAATTAGTTTGCAAAACAGCTGATTTCTCAACAGTTTCACTTTGCCCACTCCGAATGGCAACCGAACAAAACGAAATTTAGGTTAAGTTTATTTGAATTGATTTATAATATAGGCCTACAGGAAATGTCCCGTATGTAGGTAGATTAATTCTTACATGTAAAATAACATAAATTTTTTTTTTTTTTTTTTTTTTTTTTTTTTTTTTTTTTTTTTTTATTGATTTTTTATTACAACTGAGTAAGATGTACTCATCTAGTAATTTATTCCTCATAAATGAATAACGTTTGTAAGGGATATAACCCAGTGGTTACTCCCTATCACTAATTGTCCATCAAATCAAATCCGAAGGCTTGGTTCTCTTCAGTCTTCTTCCAGTTACATCCAACATCCCTCGTAGCTCATGACGTTCGTGGTGCCTGATGCGCTGTCTGTGCTTCTCTGCCTGCTTTTTTATTTCATCTCTGACAGTATCTATTTTGAGGTCCCTATGTAAATCTTCATTTCTGATGAACCAGGGTGCGTTAACTATACATCTTAACACCTTATTTTGGAACACTTGGATTATATTTATATTTTTCTTATTAGTGCAGCCCCATAGCTGAATCCCATATGTCCACACTGGTCTCAGGACCTGCTTATATATCAACAGCTTATTATGGATTGACAGTTGTGATTGTCTTCCAAGCAGCCAATACATTTTCCTGAACTTTAGATTTAATTCTTGTTTTTTCTTTTTGACATGTTCCTTCCATTTCAGCTTTACGTCAAGTGTCATTCCAAGGTACTTAGCCGAGTTGGCATGAGGAACCTGTTTAGAATTTATTATAATTGGAATACGATGTTCGTTCTTATTATTTGTAAAGTTAACATTGACTGATTTCTCTTCATTAAGACTAATGCGCCATTTTTTAGTCCATGTGCACACCTCATCAGCGACCCTCTGGAGTTTAATTACAGCTTCTTCGGTTTTCTTATCAGTCACTAAAATCGCCGTGTCATCAGCAAATGTACCTATGGTTGTATCATCTGGTGTAGGAATGTCCCTTGTGTACAATAAGTACAGGACAGGTCCCAACACACTACCCTGTGGCACCCCAGCAGATAATAACATAAATAAACAACAAAACAACGTTTTAAAGTTGAAAAAGGAAGTAATTATTCGTGAAGATGATTGACAGTGTATTTACACGGATAGTATTTTTCGTTTGCCGAGTTTTGAAGTTGGCAATCCCGTTTCCAAATAACAATACATACACCTAAGTTATTTGTAATATTCATAAATAATCTCAGTTTTGACGTGAGAACTTCTACTCAGTGTTTGTTATTTGTCACAAAATAACAACTGTAGACAAATTATAATGTGCAATTCGTGAGCAAAGTATCTTTTTTAAACTCGGTAAAATTGACGCACTCGGCAAGCCTCGTGCGTCAACATTTTTCTCTCGTTTAAAAAAGTGCCACTTTGCTCACTAGTTGCACAAATAACTATTTTCATTTGAGGATTTTTTAAAACATCCTCCATATCTAAAACAGTTCAAAATGTTAAATCATCTGATAAAAATGTTATCTTATAATACACAGTAATGTTAATACTATAAATATTAAGACCTGATTACGTAAATGGAAAAAAACGAAAAACTATAATAAAAAAAAACCTAAACCAAAACCAACTAACGACGTTTTCACTCTTACTTTTGTAACTCTTTTTGTAATTGAAATCGACGTTTATTTCGTTACAATGCCACATTAATGTAACGAAAGTTTAATTTTATGTGTGTTTGATGATTTTTAAGTTTTTTTACAAATAGAGCTAGATAAAATTTATGTGCATTGTTTTGGAAATCTGCCACATACACGATATAAATAAACGATCATATGTTTTCCTTACAAACATTATAATTAGTATATAATTTTACACTCTTTCTGCGTACAGAAAAATGGGCAACGATAAACTTGAGTAGTTTGCATCATTAAATAATTCTTCATGCAGTACATTAAACAACACAAACTTCGTCCATGCACACATACACTAACAATCATTAACACAATCAAATACTTACAACGGTTTTTATAATCACACATATATAGTCACTACTACAAGCATACGTAAAATGTTATAAATATTTAAAAATTAAACTAACAACTCAAGTACTTTAACATAATCTCCCTCCCACATTCATCTAGCTATATAGAAAATATCTCTGACCATTCTCATATAAACAGAGAGTAACCATTATTATGAGTCGACAAAACTAACTAAATCTTATTTGGACAAACTTGAGTCGTTCATTTTATTAAGGTAAAATATGACACTCATAAAAAGATAATGTCAACAATTATGTTTGTACTTCCTCTGTTCAATTGTGAATTTCACGTTAGTTTTTACAATGGATTTATCAAAAAATGTAGGCAAGTTATTATAGCTATAGACCAAATGAAGAAAAGCATGAAAAGATGAGATCGAAAAGGAATATATGAGTTTTAACGTAAGGTGATTGAATCGAAAAAAAATTATTTCAATCATATTTTGAAATAATGATTAACCTACTTTAAGTTATACAACAATCACATTCAACTATCCAATAAGATATTTATACTTATGCAAACTTTAGGATCTTATTGTACACAATTCATAGCACAACATCAATAACATACCTGTCCGTAAGTTATGGATAATTTGCTAATTAATTATGTAAGTACAGTACAAAAATTCAATTCGAACTATGAACAACTAAAAGAGCAGAACGAATAATGTTTGTGTTAGAAGTATATATTTATTTTAAATTTAGAAATTTTATAGATAAAATTGTCAATATTTTATCTCCAATAACTTTTTTTCTTATATTTTTTAATTTACTGTTTTTTTTTATTTCACACACAAAAATTAAATAATATGACTAATGCAGTGTTGGGTAAATATAGTATTTAATAATAAAAATAATTTTTTTTCGTTGTTTTTCATTATTTTGTAATGTATCTTGCACAATTACTTAATAATTTGCATATGTAACTACGTTAAAAACAACTTTGTGAATGATTTGAATTTGGAAAGTGCGCTTTTATATTGTTCAGCAAAAAGCATTTCAAATTCACCAGTGTAATTACATCATACAAATTTGTTGCTTTGATGCAGAGTTTAAATCCTAACACAGAATGTAAAATACGTTAATATTGTAATGGACAGGGATGATACAATATCCAATTATTATGTTTTAGTACTAGAATTGAGTTTTTGTGAGTTTCATCACTTTAATTTGATAATTGTTAGGATTTATTTTATTATACATACTTTTACATGCATAGTTATTTAAGTTTATTAAATAAAAGTTACATGTTATAGAAATCTCTCTGTAAACAATTTTATATTTATTGAAAATTTTCGTCATTGCTTACAGTAATTTCTCATCAAAAGACAAACAAGGAAACCAATATTTTTTAATTACAAGCAATTTCTATAAAGAATGACCATTCATTTTATATATAGTATTTTCTAGTTGAAATCTCTGATGTCCTAACACGGTCATTTTTTATAATTGTTACTATGAACATTTTCAATAAAAACACATATCTAAGTAAACGTCTTCATCAGTGTGAGTCAGTAACGTTGAAAACCACATCCAAACTATTTCCAGAGAAGAATTTTTGCTTTAAAATAATGAGGATGTGTTTTTATTTTCAGTAAAACGTTTCTAGAAATATCCTAATTTTTTCGTCAAGACTTATCAGAATTTAACCTGTTGTTCATTATTTTTAGTTGACAACTTTTTAAGATTACCGTACTTCAAATTTAGTTAAAACAGCGACTAACAGATTATCCAATTATCGGTGACTCATCTTTGCTGAACAACTTTTGAGCCAACCACGTTCGATTTATTATAGTTTCTTATGCTATATTAAATCATAAATAATCAATATTAAATGTTTAAATCACTATTAAATGGTTTATTAATCCACTATATAATGAATTGTTATTTGATACACAAATTAGCTACTAATAGATGTAGAATGTATTTTTGTTATTTATTTTTGTTATTTAATATTGGTTGTAATTAAAACTGTAGACTACTTCAAAATATCTATTAATATTTTATAAACACTGCCAGAATTAAAACAGAATTGGTAAAATATTTTATCATGTAATAGAATATATTGGTAAAGTATATTTTAAAATGGACGAACCGTCACTTAATTATTTAAAATAAAAGTCATAAAAACTGAACGAATACGATGTTTGTATCTACAAATATACATCATTACCCTTTATTTGGCAAAATTGTTCATTGTAGTTGTTGTATAAGTACATCAATTTAGCCAAAAATAAGTCTTTAATAGTAATATATTATATAACAAATATGTATGTAGTATATATATATATATATATATATATATATATATATATATATATATAATATGTACAAATGGAATGAAATGAAATTACAAATCGCAAAATTATTTCATCAATCTTGATTATTTGTAATATTTCTTCACCAATATTCAAAAGTTTTCTTCGGAAATTGTATAATTTTGTAATCTAAATATAAAATCAAACCAAAAATATTAAATTTTTAACTACTTCCTAAAATAATACCAATATAAATTATTAAATTGTGTAATCTCACTTTAATTTTTGTATTACTATTTCGTTTTTCTCAAACAAGATTATAAATTACAAATGATTTGAGATACATCTGCAAAACAAAGGAACAAATTTATCGAGACAAAGCTATCTCATTGTCCCTTAACCCGATTTCCTTCATGGAGATACTTTGCTGGAAAACAAGAAAGCAATACAACTATTTACCTTAATCAGAACTCTCAAGATCAATCCGGCTATATTGAACGGCTTTAGGAAAATGACAAAGAATGTTCTATTTTAATAGTTTCCAAAGAAAATATCCTTACACAGCAACTTTTTACAAGCTGTCAGTATGTAAGTTAAGCTTACATTATTTATTTTGTTGTTCATATACCTATTTAAATTAGAAGCCATTTTTTACTAATTCGTTACGGCTTTTTACCAATTTTGATCCACAGATTTATCTATCTTACCTCAATATTCATTTCTTTATTATTATAAAAAAAATAATAATAAAAAAAAAACACAATTTTAGAATTTTAAAAGACCCAGAACACATTTCTTATACATACAACGTTAGTTACAATAGCAACCAAGATCCACACTTGTACATCAGCTTAAACTCATCACATTTTAATAAACCTTGAATACATTTAGATCCAATGCAAGGATAATTTAGACCAACCTTATATTTTGTAAAGTGTGCAAAGTTTTAATGTGAGATTAAAACATTTCTACCTCTTAAACAAATCCATTCATTATTGATAAAGTTTAATTTAAAAATTCCCTCTCTTTTATATTTCTTATAAGACGTCTCTTGACCAACTCTTGTTCTACTTCGGCCCCGACGCTATAAGAATTTTTAAAATACGCGGGATATTTTTTGAGCTGACAATGTGCAAGATTTTTTTTTTTTGAATTTTGAACAACAAAAACAAAACCATTAATAAAGATATTAACAATTTAATTTTGTTAATTGCCAAACTGTAAGTCCTTATGTAATATTTTCTGTTTATTTTGATCATAATTTATAAAATATGAGAATTATTTATTGATGTTTACGATAATTATAAACAGTAAAAACGAAGTAAATTCACGTCAGAGGAAATATAAATTATTAAACTATGTTTAAGGATATTCAGTTGTTTTTTTTTTCATTCATCCATTAAGGAAGTCCAAAACAAATTGTATTGTCGACATTTTATAATTGTACGAGTTTATGATCTAGTAAACCTACCACTCTAATTATAAATCATATTCTGAATTATTAAATGCAAAAAACTGTTACTCTACATTGAACGATTATTTAATATTTTCTTTAAAATTAAAATCTCTTTTCTAAAAAAAAAAGTTTAACATATACTTATGTTAGCTTTAACTTTGGAAGAAAGAAACGATTATCAAGTTTAGTGAATAATAGAAAAAAATAAATATCTCATTATAATAGTGTATCCAAGCAAAAGTCTTCAATTTGTTATATTTACAACAATGTTAAGGACATCAAGTGTGAACAACAAGGAATAATGTATAGATATTTCCGAAGTGCAGACATAGGTAATTATTTGTGTCTTGAAGTTTTTACTGTCGATGGAGTTGATTAAATTTAAAATTAACTGTAGAAAGTAGAGAAATATTGGAAATATAATTGCAAAAATCATAATTACAGCACTAAGTGTTAATTAAAAAGTTGTAGCTTATTTATAATATTGCAAATGGTATTAAAAGAAAATTTACATGAAGTATACAGCTCTACTGTTTTCTAATATTTTTTTTTGTAAATAATGTACATTGTATAGTCATATAGTACATGTAAATAAACTTTTTAACATTAATATAGAAATTAACATGTCGAAACAATAAAGTTTCTCTTGAATAAAAATAAAAGTATTTTCTTGTTTTCTGAGCATTTTTACGACACATATTACTTATTCGCATGTTAGAGAGAGGTAACATAAAATGGAAAAAAATTTTAACGTTTATATTGCGCTATTTTAAAATCATTATATTACCTTATCCAGGTTAATATAAACTGTTTATGTATTTCTTTGTATTTTTTTGTAATATATTATAATATATGAAAAAATAATAGTATAGAACCGTTAATAGATACAACAAACAAATCTATCAAGAAAATGGTGTCTAATTGCCCAACTCCATTTTCGTTAACAAAATACTTGATAAGAAAACAAGAAACAAATGCACCTTTTTCCATTAATCATTATTCTCAGAATCGACATTTGATTGAGAGCCTTCAGGGAAATAAAGTGGATTTTTTTTTATTTTATGATAAAAAAAGGTAATAAAATTTCTGAAGTATAAGAAGCTAATACAAATACCTTTGATCAGCTATTTTTTGTAAATGTTATAAGCATTTAGATTTCCTCGCCATTTCAGAAACTATTGTTAAGTACTGACTATGCATAGTTTCTTGGAGTGGAATTTACGAAAACCTTAACTGTAATAAAATCTACGTTGTCTTTTTTTAACGTAATCCAGCCTGTTGTGTTGCACTTTGTTCGATTTCACTTATTTTAGTTTTCCCACTATCAATACAATATGCTGTGCATATATCTACACACTTGTCAAAAATACTGTATATATCTGAGGTAATTCTGTAGAGTCTGTCATATTATTCCACATCCGAAAAAATACCTTATTCTGTATAACATAAAGAACATTTGATCACATAACAAATATAAAAACTTATCCAATGCCCAATTATTATTTTATACAGGGTATCCCATATTAAACTTCCAAAATCATTGAAACGATTTTGTGGGTCTGCATTAAGAAAAAAATATTTATCGAAAACGCATATTTCCCAAATATTATGAATTTAGTTTTTCACGAAAAAAACAAAACATTATAACTTTGGAATTAGGATACAGGTTTGGTATCCTCATATTATATGTTAGGTTTTTTAAGTCTACCGAAAACAAATACTTATTTTTTTTTATATTTTCAAAATGGCGGCAGGCTAAAACATACTTATTATCTCAAAAACCATTGAATTTACGAAAAAATCACAAGAGGTAAAAGAGTTGTGATACCTCTTAACCTCTTTTAAAAAGATACAAAATGGTTTATATATTTTTGTTTTAGGTTAAAAGATAATCGTCATATTGACAAAAAATAATAAACATAAATTCTTGCTGGAATCTGTCATAGTTTTACATTCATAATTCAGTTACCTATTGCAATTAAGTTGGAACTATCAATAAATTCTTTAATAAATGCAATTTACGATTGTTTTATTTTGTACATTTTCGAGATACTTAGTACTAAATAGATCCAATTTTGAATTATTAAGGGTCATAATTGAATTATTGTATACAATCAAAAGAAATGGATTATATTTTATATATTAGAATTTTAAAATATTTTGGTTTTTTGTCAATCTTGGGTGTAGAAGAAAACATATGTAAAAAGTTTTTTTAAACATTTTTGAGAGTAATGGAATTTGAACTTCATTGGTATACTCACTTGACAAGTATTTGAGAAGTTTGTTTTATGTAAGCTGGCAATTTTATGACTCGTTTAGTTATTATGTTTATTACCATCACTTATAATGAGTATAGGCGTTTCTTTACTTATTCTTTACTTATATAGAATTAAGTTAAATATCACTCATGACTAATCACGTTTACTAGTAGGTCTCTCTTAACCAACACTTGTTCTCTTCCCACCCTAACACTGTTAGAGTATTCGAGAACTAGGGGTCTTCATATCCTTTTATATATTTTTTTATAAGATGATGATGACAGAAAATCCCAAGGGCGCCAAACTGGAACTACGTCGTTTTTTATGCAGTCTTGAGTAAGAACTCTCTCATCAATAATCACGTTTTCTAGCAGGTCTCTCTTAACCAACACTTGTTCTCTTCCGACCCTAACACTGTTAGAGTTTTTGAGGGCAAAGAGTCTTTATTTTAAGTTCTTTTATTTATATTAAGGCATAATGACAGGAAATCCCGATAAACGCAAACTGGATCTAGATATATTTCATATGTATTCTTGAGTTAGATCACTTTCATAAAGAATCAGTTTTTTGAGAAGGTCTCCCTTTGTTTTCTTTTTATAAAGCAATAATCACACAGAGGTTTTCGCCCTAAAAAATGTATTGTTTACAAGTGATTAAAATTGTTTGAACAAATTTTTATACAAAATAATATTTTTTTTTAAATTCACAATAGTTCTTAATGAGATAAAGAGAAACCTGCATTGTTTAGAAATAATATATTATCAAAATCAACGTGTTAAATTTGGGTAATTTTAATTTTTTAATTGTATTTTCCATTAAAGCATATTTGTTTGTCTATGATAGCTTATTTATTAAATTTACAAAAGTAAAATAAAATAAACGTTACTTCAATATACTAAAATATATTGTACCGAAATATAATTATTGTCAGTAAAGATTGATTTATTGATGGACAAACAATAAATTTAATATAATTACTTCTATCAAGCTTATAAATTATTGGTTTGTAAATGTTAAAATAAATGTAATTCCATAAAACTCATCTACTGGATTACGTTGCCAGTAGTATTAGTATTATTGTCAGTGTCCACTAACTGGATCTCTAGTGTATTTGTTGTCGGACCGGTCGGTTGGTAATGGGCCACTGGGGTGGCGAGGAACGATCACTTGACGTTAAGAAAGGACAAAGAAAGAAGAGCGGTAGAAAGACCAGTTTAACGGCCTGTGTCAATGTCAATCCTAGTAGTTAAGAATTTAACCAACAGATGGTGTTCGCTGTATGAAGTTACCCTCGTTGGAATTATTGTATTGACATTTTCCGTAGAATATTGAAGATACATTCAAATATTAATAAATAATATTTATTAATAAATTCTGTAATAATTCTGCAGACATGGGCCTACTAATTTAATTCAAACAATACTTAATATTACAGTGGCAATATAAATAGGTAGACAGTGTATAATATCTAATATAAATTGTTATGAGTTTAACACCAAAACATATTACCATAAATTAAAATTATAGATATACACAGGAAGTTTACATGTTTGACAGTACGTTAATGAAAATAATTATAATAAATAATTTTACTTATAATTAAACATTTGTATGGCAGTGTCTTTTTTATATACCAAATATACCAAATACTCTCTTACTTTTTTACCATTAAAGGACGTATTCATGTAACCCTGTTTAACATTTATAAAAATATATAATTTTTAATTTATATAAATTTAAAGAGACGTCAATTTTATAAAACGGAAAAGAAGTTATATTTAAAGTTGTATTATCCGTGGTCTACTTTAAAGAATATCTGAAAGCTTTATTTTATATTATGTACTTAGATATAAATAGTGTATCAAAAATAAGCTAGTAAACTTTAGGAAATGAATATGTGTGTTCGGATAAAGAAAAATACATTTTTATTATAACGCTTAGTATTCAAGAGATTCTTAAACTAATATAAGAGGATTATAAATGTACTTACTCGTTGCCCCAGGAAAGTATCTAGTGTTTATTTGATGTATTCTAAACAAATAAAAGAAAATGTGTTTTTGAAATTCGTTTCTAAATATCAGGTGTGAGAATAACGAGTTTTATATATTGATGTGGGAAGGGGTGTATGTGTGTGTTTTATTATATATAGGAGTAAATATTTACTCGACAAATCGTTTACTGTGTATTTCTAAATATATATTGTTTATTTTATCTTAGTATTATTCTTGGAACTTGGATTTATTTGCGTACAAACTGCGATTTTTTTTTTCAAACATTTATGTAAGACAATTATTTAACACAAGGTAACAACTTTCAAATTGTAAATTTGTTGTTATTACTAATATAACATCTAGAAGTTAAACAATGTCCTTAATTTATTAAAAATGGTTAGTCATATATAAAATTTTACATTCTTAATTCTCAGATTTATACGGAATAAAACAAGAATACTAACATAATGTTATTTGCATTGCGTAATACTATTAAATATTATTATTGTTATAGAATAATAAAGTAGATTGAATTTTATTTAGTTAATTTTTATGTACTCGTATAAGGGTTGTTGTTACGTTGATAAACCGAATTATAATGTGTACTGATACCTAAGTATTAAATAAGTATTGAGTTCGTGATAAAAATTAAATAGAACGTTTATAACTAAATACATCGATAGAATTAAGCATTAAAATATAGAAATTGGATGTCATGAACTGACATTTTACTTCACTTCAACTTAAATGAAAACTTGGATAAGATCAATAAATTCTGTCTTTGAACCTTGACCATAACCTACCCAGAATAATGTCGCCATTCTATGCCAACAACTTGCAAACTTGCATCACTCAGTACAACTATCATTATCGCTAGTTAGTTACATGATTCCACTTTGTCAATATTAGTACAATATCTGCAGATCATACAGATAAATATAGAGATTTCGATAAGTATAAAATGTATAAAAAAATTTGTAAGTCTGCTGCATTAAAAGATTTTTGTATATATTAATAGGATAATAAAACCTCCAGTTTTGATAGTTTTTAACGTTGGTTTAAATCTTGGATCCGCCATCTTGAAATTAAGTTTAAATTTTTTATGTTTTTAAATAGGAAAAAGGTCATATCACACTTGTTTATCCATTGTTTTATTTATTATGCGTCAATTTTATAACCCGTTATTTTATATCTTTTTTAATATCAACAAATACAACTACAAAACATTTAAACTCTTAATTTACAAGTAGACAAATGAATTGTGTATTTACCTTAAAATACGTACTTTTGAACTTATGATTCTCCAAGATGCTCAAACTGTTGCCCTAGAACTATTTGGCAAAGACCTAAATGGTTTTAAAATTCACCAACTACTTTAGAAATTGTCTGATCTGTAAAAGAGTTAATTTCTGTTCGTATCCTATTTTGGGTTAAAATATATCTTACTTTTTAAATATCTAAATAGGAAGTAATAAAGAGGAACAAGGTCAGGAAAAATTACGTTATGTGTGCGTTTAAAGGTAAGCAGTCATCTCATTTGTCCACCTATAAATTATGGTTTTGTAGTAAAACTTATTAGGAATTGGTGTACCGTATACAAAAAAAAAAAAAAAAATTTTTTAAAAATTCCACATTTGAAGATTAAAAACACAATGTATAAAAGAGTCGCTTGCCAGTGGCGGCAATAGCGGGCCCGCAGGGCCCGCGGTGCGGAGGGGCCCGCGAGCTGGGAGGGCCCGCGAGCCTTGACCAGGATTTTTCGGGAAATTTTACAAGGACCCGGACCCGCGACGGGCCCTGCCACACGGGCCCCCCCCTATCATAACAATATTTTTGTGAGTATTGTCAAGAAATTACTAAAATAAGGTAAAATGTCTTCAGACAAGATTGTGCATCGTGCATCCAAAACGGCAATAACCATTATTTTTTAGGAGAGCAGTATTTATTATAATGTCATGATACGAAGTATGTGTATGATTTACCGTTGGCCGATACGTAATGCAGCTATCGCTACGTCGCGCATCGCGGTGACTCACCGGCGCCGGCCGGCGAAAAGATAAACATCCCGTAAAAGATTATTGGGAGAGGGGGCCCGATGAACAAATTTGCGGGGGGGCCCGCGGGTTCTTATCGCCGCCACTGTCGCTTGCCCCTATTTATATTTTTTAAATAACTTATATTTAAAAAGGCGGAACCAAGATGTCTGACAAAATTTAAAACTATCAAAACTAGAAGAAAATGTTTTCTCACCAAACACGACCTTTTAGTGTTCAGCTTTTTTAAAGATTTTTTATATATTCCTTAACTTTTATGAAATGTTTTATGGAATGTTTCCACAGTTCCACAGTTTTAATTTGTATGATGATCTTAGAAACTCCAAATTATTTTCATGATACAGGGATATTTTTTTGTTGTGTCAATTGATTGCGGCTTTTTGCTTAACGTTCCGAAATACGACAGTAAATTTAGAAAGAAATGCTGGTTTACCGTAGATATTAGCTATTTGTAAACAAAATATTGAGACCACTCTGATATCGTTGCGACTACAATCACATGTAAAAGTATAATATCCACTATATCATAAATTGACACGTCCATAATTATTTAAATGATCTAATTCGTACAGTTATTATATTTGGTAATTTCTACGTACCCAGTAAATTTACCCTACTAATATTGCAAAACTAAAAGACTTGTACGCAGGTAAAGAAAGAAACACGTTAGAATATCAAGACTCTATCATTAGTATATTTGTAATGTAGTTGCTGTGGTTTTGATTCCAACTTTGCAAAGAATATCTGCATGCTCATCACGTACTTAGACTAACTATCCCCCAACAAAGATATCTAATCATAAACTGGGCCATCAGTAGCAAGAATAAGCAAATGATCGAGGCGGAACAACCGGTTGCTACTGACACGCCTTCAGTCTACAGGTTTCTAACTTATTAATTGGCTTCTACAATTTTAAAAAAATAAATAACTTGTTACCTTGTGAGGATGGTTTGCATAAATAAGGCTTACCTTGACCTGACTATTTATAAAATATGTTGCCAGTTGCAAAGCGTGTAATGTAATTTAACACGTCGTTTGCAAGTAAATCTTTACTTCTACAGGGGAAAGTTTACCAAATATGAATATTAACAAATCAGTAAAGCTTATCCTTCTTTAAAATTAATTGATATAATCTTTTCATTGGCGTATCTAAAAATAGTATCATATCATTAAAGATTACGTGAAAAACAAATCTTTAAATATATATATATATATATATATATATATAGTTTTTTATATATTAAAACAATTAACAGTATATATTTATTTATTACTAACGGGTATGACTTTAATACATATTTATTACAAGAAATAAATTAATAATCATTTTTAATAAATCAGTACAGTTGGTTTGTGTTAATTTTTTGCCCAGTAATTTGTTTAAAATTAGACTAGTTAGAATAGTTATAAAAACTAGTGAATGAAAAAATCTGGTCAGTTATTACTTTATTTCTGTCACATGCAGGATATTAAAAAACTTCAGTATATGATTCCTTGGGTCGAAATAAGTATAAAACTTCCTGTGAATATATGTCCTAAAATGCTGAGTTTTCCGCCTGTCTACTATTTTCTATTTTTTTTAAAAAAAGCATTATATTTATAGAAATATATTTACTCCCGAATCAGATTTGGTATAAATCTTTTTTACTTGACCTTTTATGAATGTACCAAAAACAAGGACTTTGTTTTGCATGTATTCAAAATAGCGGCCGTATTTAGGCTAAGTTTGTATAAAGATATTATTTTTTTTACTTATTCCACATTATATTTTGTAAACTGTCTCTATTTTGAAACATGCAAAACAAAGGCCTGGTTTTGGGTTAAATTGGTCACATAAAAAAATATGTATACCATATTTGGACTGGAAATTTGATTTATTATCAAAAAATATATTGTATTTTGTAAGAAACATAAAACTGCGGACAGACAGAAAATTAAGTTTTAAAAACACATGTTTATAGCAATTTTTGTAGTTAATTAGAAAAAATGAAATATCACAAAGTTTTGGAACGTAGTTTTGAAACAACCTGTATATGCCAGAAAAAAAAATCTATATAAACTGCATACTTTTTGCACATTACAATTTGTAAAATTAAATATATGGGTCTATTTCGTACACTGAATTGATTAATTATTTTTAAGTATAAATCCTAAATTATATTCATGTTTAATAATTAATAGACTGAAGTGTTACATTTAAATGAATTACACATTTGTGTCCGAAACTTTAGCGTGAAGACATCCATTATTTTAAAAGCGCAGAAACATGTTAAACTTTTCTTTTAGAGAACAATGAGAAAATCCGTTTTTTCAATTCTTTTTCCTTTAAATTAATAGTGTTAATTTTACTTTTGACCTGTACTTTGACTACATTTATTTAATATTTAGATTTTTTTTTTAAACTGTCAATAAAATATTTTGTGTCAATTTTTTGGCTTGAAGCAGTGATGAAATTTAATTTATCACAATCAAGATGTGTGGCTACAAATTGAAACCTAAATTAATTCAAAATATTTAATAAACTGTAGAAATTTAAAATAATACTCTCGTTGAGTAATTCATTCTAAATAATTTGGTTTTTTTTTATTTGATGAACATCCCCTTAATCTCACTACAGTTTACGTTAAACAAATATTTGCAAGATGTTTTAAAATTAAAATAATAAATTTTATAACTACACCAGTTGTTATTCTCTGTGTAAAACAAGAATACACGTCATACAGGATTTACTTTAAATTTAGATTTTTTTTTCAACTTTAAGATCGCTGTATACATCTAAATATTTATTTGGTTGACAGATGTAAGTAACATTTCCAGTGTTACCACACACTAAATTAGATACAGCTTTTGTTTTGTTTTTAATGGTAGCTAATCAACATCTCTACGAGGACAATAACATTAATGTCTAAACGTAAATTAAAACTCTGAATTTCTTAGTATATATGATATTTCTATAACAATACCCCAAAGAAGAGTCATCGACACAAGCTTAGAAACGCTTCTTCACGTACCTCTTCGATTGCCGCCAGAGACGAAACGCTGACAAGAACGAATCGAGCGGAGACTGATTAAATATATAATATTTATTCAAGAATTTTAGGACCCAAATTATTTTTCAAGAATTGTGTTTTCTATGAGCACTAATTAATGTTCAAAAATACCTCTCCTACCACAGTTCCTCAAATATATGCAAATAAGCAAGTTGATGTTATGGAACGTTAAATATAACCCAAGCCGTAACAATTGACACTTTTGTTTTGAAGAAGGCAAAATAATAGTCCGTGACGGATTTTAATAATGTTGATTAATCAGTAGGAGTCGGCAACATCAAAGTATTACAGAATATTCGAAAGGAAAATTTTAGAACATATTTGAATATTCATAAACATTTAAATACATGGTTGTTGTTCCGACAAACAATTTTTAATTTTTGTAAATATTTCTTTTCAAATTTGTAATTTGCACAGGTTGACTAATAATAATGTGGATAGATATGTGATAATTGTGAGATGCATTTTTTTTTTTTATTTCTGAAAATAACAGTGTCTAAAAAAAGTGATCATGAATTAAGTATTTACGTTTTGCAGTTTAGTAAAAGATGAAGTTTAATTTTTTTAATATTTCATTGCTAGTATTTATGTTAAATCATTTAATTATTTCTTGATTTAATAGAACCATATCTTCATAAATACATATTGATAAAAACAACTTTCCTTCCATTTTAGGGTTTCATTATAAAATATAGAGAGAGAGAGAGAGAGAGAGAGAGAGAGAGAGAGAGAGAGAGAGAGAGAGAGAGAGAGAGAGAGAGAGAGAGAGAGAGAGAGAGAGAGAGAGAGAGAGAGAGAGAGAGAGAGAGAGAGAGAGAGAGAGAGAGAGAGAGAGAGAGAGAGAGAGAGAGAGACATTTTGCGTTTTTGTAACAAAAAATTCCAGTTTTGAAATACATTAGATATCGAGTTCAAATTTGATATACATATTTTTTTTATGTGATCTTATATCAATGAAACATAGCCAGACCTTTGTTTTTGCATGTGTTCAGAATGTCGGCCGTTTTAAATGTTTTATATCGAATATGTCGAAAACTACTAACTTTTCAGAAAAATTAAACGGCCGCCATTTTGTAAACATTTAAAGAACAGTTTTCGTTTTTGGTACGTTCATCAAATGTTACAGTGGATACCAAGTTTGACTTGGTATCCAATTTATTTCCAAAAATAAAAAGATTTGCTGTGTGTAAAAAAACACAAAAAAGCGGAAAGGATGATAAAAAATAATTATTTTAGGACTTATGTTAATCTGAACTTTTAAAATTATTTTAACCCAAGGAACCATATTCTGAAGTACTGCAACGTAGTTTGTAAACACCTCTTATATTTATTCAGTAAATAATAATAAACCGGCGTATTAGTTTGTTTGTTGAAATAATGGTAGTAAAATGATGTCGGTAGTTAAATAAAAATAAGATAAAATAAAAATAATAAATTCAATGACAAATAGGTTTCAAAGTAGATAATTATTTCAATATTTTCAAAAGAAAATCTTTTGATAGAAATGTTAGACAGACCTGTTTACATTGTTTGGTTAATATATCGTCAAGTTTATAAAAATAATAAACAATTGCATTCAACATAAAAGATTTTCTTATATTAAATTTAAATTTTGAGCGTTAATACATTTTAAATAGTTATAAATAAATTACATTTAAAAATATAAAGCAACAATTCTAATTGTATACACCAAATGAGTTTTACACCACAATAATATTTTAGTTTACATGTAGAATACAAATACAAATCATTAAATCATCATTCTCAGTTATTACATGCACATACACCCACCTGACACTGAACTCTGAATATCAAGTCCATTGCTTCACGCAAATAACAACAGGGAAGCAATTTGGCCTCGCCACCAAGTCCAATGCCATCACGATAAATATAAACAGTGTTACACTGTTTAACCTCGATATAATACAACTTATGCAACGCCTTTATCAAATATACAACAAACTTATTCCTTAAAAACCCGGAAAATACAAACCAAAAGTAGAAAATGTACAAAAAACACATTGAACTTAAAACAAAAAATCATAAAACAAAACAAAATTAATTAATTTAAAAAAATTGGAAAAAATGGTTTTCTTGTTTTTGCTATAACCTTCATAAATGAAATCCTATTTTATGGAAGGTAATAACTTGCAAATCTTTGAGATAAAGTCGGTTATTCATAGACAAATCAATTACCATTTAAGTAAATTTGTTTTCAAACGAACATCTGTTCGCTATTCTAGCTATAATGAAGTACATAATTTCAATATATTATCTCAGTATAAACATATTCGATATAAAACGCTCTTACGATATGTAGAGTAATGTATTAGATTTATGCACAGCAATATGTGTGGAAGTAGGTCTAAGGCTTTTATGAATAATTCATAAGCCAATTGGTGGTTTCTCACGAACATTATCTTAAGCCTACATTTAGCTTTAGACTACAAGTTAAACCTCCTTTCGCAAAACACGGGAATGGAACAGTAGATTTACCCGATTTACGATACTGAAAACGTTTGTACAAATCACGATAGCTCCTACTGAATGGTTGGAGAAACTAATAGATCCTGGACAGACTACTCCGCATTTGTAATTACATTTTGTGGTGACATAAAACGTGAAAACAAATATTAATTCTGTTTGTTGTTATATATAACCACAATCCCAACAGAAGGTAGTTAAACAAACCTAAAAGCTACTATAGAGAATATTTTTCAATTTTAATTTGGGAGAGGAGGTGTACAAGTTACAATTTTGAAACGAAACTAGGTATGTTTCTTCTTGTGGAAAAATTTAAAATATGAAAGAAACTATGGACGTCTAAAATTTGTTTTTGTGTAAAATTCAAATGTTTAAGTTGAATTCAATGGGGCTTAGAGTTATTTTCGTAGGTTAACTGTGTAGTATGAAATCTAATTACCAGAATTTAGCTTAAAATTAAATCTTTTTGAAAGTTATAATACATCTACGTTTTTATTATTTTGTTATATATACGTATATTATATATATTATAACCCAAGTATAAGTTCCACCTTTTGAATTAAAAAATTTAAAAAAATTAGATTTTTACATAAGATAAAATGATGAAAATTTTCGATTTACAGTCTAGAGTATTAAATAATATCTTTAAATTTATATACACTCTAATATCTATATTATATTAACTGTTCTAATTGATTAATTTCTGAATCTGACGGGTTTCTTTATTACGGAACTCCAAAACGTTCCCTCAAAAACCTTGTACATTTTTAACTAGAAATATGAAACGCTGTTTCAGGAAATTCTAAACGACTAATAAAACTAAGTTTTGGTAAGTAGAGAATTAAAAAAAATAAAAACACACAAATTTGTGGAGGCAACTATTATCAAGTAAGTCGTGATGTCAGAGTTAAAAATAAGTAGAGAACCCAAATACCCAAAAACGACACGAATTCAGATAAACTGGTAAAACAGAGACAATTAAGGGATAAAACAGAGGATGGACCCTACTACCTCATAGTTGTAAAAAAAACATATAATATATGCAATAATGTTAACTAAAATTTAAAGTAATATCAATCTGCCATTATTAATTACGCTTGTACACACTATTAACCTATTCACAAACTAGTATAAAGTATTATTTCTCCAAATTTAAATACACTCTAATATCTACTGTTCTACTTGAATAATATATGAATCTGACATGGTTCATTTGTAGCAGTTACTCTTTAAATTCTCCAAAAACCAACCTGACGCGTTTCATGTGTACCAGTTACAAGGTAAATGTGCCCAGAGAAAGAGATGTGCAATGGTGATTTTGATTAATTCTTTTATATCTGTAATGAGCACTTGCCAGAAATTCACCTCTGCCAAAGCTAGTCTCAAGTCCGTTGTCAAAGGATTGGAGTGAATAGCTAGTTCTTTAGAGCCTTGGAATAGGCATTTGTGCTGAGTAGGTAATTTAATTAATTACTAAGAAATGTTTCAGGTTTTGGAACGACTATATGATACCACAGTCTTTAAAACCATGTATATCTATCACGTTTAATATGAGAAAGTTACGTATAAAAGAAGCCAGATCCAAATAAAATTATAACTGGACATCCTTGTGGTAAAAGAACAATTGGAAAGACAAGAATGGATAGGAAAGGAGGACGCTGTGACAAGGGATGCATCAAAGTGACTTAGTATTAACAAATATAAGTCAGAAGTCAGACACTGTCATGGAATAATGCAGTTTTTGACTGTAGCGACATTGAAGAAGAAAGTTTTTATTCAAATAGTACTTTTAAATATTGCAATTAATTATATTTAGAGTTTCCAAAACGCCTTTATTTTCTATAATTACTCGAGAACAGTAAATATTTGACTATTTTATATTGGAGTAATTATAATCGTCACACGTCATACAATTCAGTCAGGGCATAAACTAGTTCTCATATATACCAAAGGAGTTTATTGATAATTTGTTTGCACGTTTTGTAATAAGTTATTTGATAAACTTGTTTCCGTCTTACAAGTCATTAAAAAAAAAAACAGATTTTTCGTAAAAAAACACTTTTTTCATACCTAAAAAATAAAATATTTATCATATTTACTATTTTAAATGTACGTCATTATAATAATCTATACGTTACTTTAACACGAATTAACTACGCGTATTTCATGACCGTAGTAATGTTTTACTTAGCAAAGTATTTCCACTTATTTAAATGAGCTATTCGTCAACTCGCGTCGCGTGTATTTACTTTATGTTCTTCTTTACGACGAAGTATGTTATTTATGAAACAGCCGGGTAAACGATATTAGGTTGGGCGTAAAGATCGACAGTAAAATTATATACGTGATCAAATTAATTTGAAATTAGGAAAAACCCATTATTATTAAATATCATAAAAGACAAAAGAGAGCGTTATGTATTTTATATTTAGAAATTAAAACGGAATTTATAGAATATTAAAGTATAATGTTAGAAGGAAATATTAAACGTTTGAATGAAAAATGCATTAACAACATTTACAATTTGATTACTTTATCTTAACATTACAAAATAAAGTAAGAGAATGATGAAAAAAATTATATATAATATAATACATACTTTGAGTATATATATGAAACTCAAATGCCAAATATATGTATACACAAAACAATTATTTTTAATTCACATAAATAATAATTAAAGAATTTAAGCTGAGAAATACATAACCGACAGTATGTCACGAGTTATGACGTGTTTGACACTAAACAGCACTTGCAATTAATTAGGCAAACATATTGGACACCGCAACAGTGTGTATGTACGTTTAATTACAACAAGCCAGTAATTAGTCTGTAATTATGGTTATATATCAAAGGAATATTTTTAAAATACAATAATCAGGTTAACCTAAAAATGAAAGTTAGATTAACAAGGTTGTTTTTAAATTGTATTAAGACTTCATATTAAATAGTTGTAGTATTTTTTTATGTGTATTCATACATTTCGTTTGAGGTATAAGCAGAAAAGAAAACTAATTTCGCTTCCATAATAAAGATTAATAATTTATTATAAATTCGCCATAAAATAATATAAAGTTAAATTTTGAAATGGTTATGCAATAAATTTATTATATACATATTTCTTTTTTTTTTTTTTTTTTTTTTAAGTTTTATATGTTATTAATATAACATATTTATAAAAGTAAGAAAAAAGTCTAGAAACGAAACAAAAAATGTTCCTTTAATGAGGAAATAAAGTGTATAATGTATAGTAAATTATAGTCGGAAATCTCCTCATTAAAATATGTAAGATTTATGCGTCTACGGTAATCGAAGATGTAAAGATAAATTACTTCTAGAACTAGTTTTAACGTTTTAGGACCAATCTCGGCGTCGGATGTACGGCGCTTCAAGCTTATTGATAATATTTCTACATACAGTAATTACATGCAATAAGAAATAGTTTATTTATTTAATTTTACAATGTTTACATGCATAAATGAACGGGTTCCACAATGAAAGTTTTTAAAACACGTGACACCAGATAGAGGTAAAGTCGGGGGGGGGGGGCTACTTACGGAAAGTCGCAACAGTGCAGATACAAGAATACTGCTTATTATATTGAGAAACATGTCTTCTGCCCAAGATATAGAATCTGCAGTCTGGTCAGGGTATTTTCCAATTTTAACATCATCCAACGAGAGGCCACAGGTCGCCCTATGATCACAGAGGACACATGGTGTAAATTTTACATCGCATCGCAAAAGCCGAAAGTGTCAAGATGAGTTTTAAAAGAAAATAAGTCAATCAAAACCTAAACCAAAGAGGAAAATTGAAGATGAATGTGAGGAAGTAGAAGGAGAAAACCTCTTTTATTGAAAGGTAAAAATGACATTATTAAATAGTTTTATTTCACTTATTTTTTGTTGCTATTTTCCAAAAGTTTAGTAAGAGCTTATATACCTTTTTCTCAGGAATTGGAAAAAAAGATCTCAAACAATGTTTTTTTTTTTTTAAATTGTACAGGAAAAACTTTTCTACAGACACAAATATAAACCACTTTCATAACCTCAACACTTTTTTTTGTAAACAAATATTTTTCCAATTTTTTAAATTAAAATGTTTGAACTATTTATAAAAATGTACTTAATATTCTAAAAATATATTAGGACTACAGTTTATTTACTATTATGTAAACCGACCTAATGAATAAAATAAAGTAACAATAATAAGTTATCTATAACCGCCTTAGAAAAAGGAACAATGGTAAATCATTAAGATAGGACCCTCTAAAAAATCTCGTTAATTTTGGCATAATCCAGATTATACAACGTAATTCACTCCTTTATTTACGAAACATCGTTTATATTATTCTTGTATAAAAATGAAGTTATACTGTTTAAAATAATTTTATAAGAAATTTCTTTTAAAACAACTAAATTTACTCCAAATAAAACACGAGTAGAACACAGCTCTACAAAAACAGCGATTGCTACTTAGGTTTTTAAATCCACAAAACTAAATCTTTTCCAGTTCCCTTAAACATATTTATTCAGTTTCCTTATAGTATATAGTTTCCTTATTCATTCTTTCTCTATTGAAAATAATCTAAATTAAACCTTATCGGACCATAGAGAGTAGTAACAGATTAAACTAAGGTTTAAAAGTGGGAATGTTTCCTGGTATAAAAGGAGTGTTTTTTGGCGGGTGGCGTTTTACCTCCACTTAGAATGAGTTTTTTGGAAGGTATAAGTAAATTTGTAGTGTAAACTACCTTCGAATGTTGCTTAATTTGTATATCGTTTGATTATAACTGAAAAATCATTATTACTATTTTGCACTAATAAAAATAGTTACTAGGCAAATTTAAAAACAAAAGAAACTATGTAAGTTTGGATTTTTTCAGGATACTTAACTAACCATATTTTTTCATTTAGTTCGTGTCCTTTTTCTACTTCAAATTACTATAAAAATGAGTAATCACACTATAATAAAGAACTTACATTTATATTGATTTCCCCAATCCCAGAAAGGGTTGAAAATTTATCTTTACACTTGAAGGAATTTATGAGAAATCGGTTATATTTCTTAGTTTAAAAGTTATTGATCAGTTCCTATATTTATGGATTAACTATAATAACAATAATATGCGAGAACACATTTACAATAGAAAAGAAAAAAAAAACGTACGCATACTTAAAATTGTATGAGATTTTTCTAACTTTATTACGTGACAAGTCCAAACCCCCTATTCTACAAAACAAGCTTTCAGTTTGTAGTCTCAACTACATGCTTGTGAATAATGGCGGTGAGAACTAACAATTGTCTCATGAATATTTAATGAAAACTTTTGCATTGCGTCATAACATATAGCTACGTAATTATTAAAACTTTACACCACCCTGTAATATTGTTAAACAAACTTGTGAGAGCTACTTTAAGTATTACTTTAGAAAGTTATGTGTTTGTTGTGCAACACCAACAAGAAATAATAATAGAACAAATTAGGCAGAGTGTATGTTAATACATTTTAGCAAAAATATTGTTTTACGCAAATAAGTTTACTTAGAGGAAACAAGATGTTTTGGTAAAAAAGAAGATATATTTTGAATATAAATATATGATTAAATGGAGTTTAACTTTGTAAATTCAATGTTTTTTAAATTTTATTAGATATTTGGATTAAATAAATTATACCCCGCCTTTTTAAAGATACTTGTGTTCGTTTTTATTTGAATGTAGCTCCAATGCTATTTAATACATTACCTCAGACAATAACAAATGTAGTTATTAGACAAACACTTCTAAAAGAGGTGAAAATTTGGTTGTTTTTCCTTGATGATGTTAAAAGTATTTTGTTTTAATGTAATCGTTTTACTTGCGTCCTTATTTATATTCTCTTTGTGGGTGTTTCGACTAATTTAGATTTTTTAAATAGTTTGAGACATATAAGATTAAAAATGAAGCAGTACGTTATTGAATACACTGTATTTTATTGTCTTTGTTGTTCTTGGTTATAGCGACAAATTTTAATTAGCTCTTAGCTGCTGCTCATCTGATTTGATGAGGGACCAAACAGGCATGTGTTTTAAAAATATCCTATATTTTAATTAAAAGATGACTGTTATGTTTACGACCAATACTTTTATACAAGTTGGAATTTAGTAATTGAATGAATATGATTCAAATTCGTCGAGAAGTAGTTGTTTTATTTTGTCATTACATCTGTTTCGATATACCTTTTACCATCATCAGATAACAAACACTGAACTTGTTGTCAAAAGAAACATAGTTTTGTTGGAGGCATAGTTTTAGATGGTTGATATATTCTGCTTTCTATCTTTAGTTTGTTTTCTGTTTGATTGAAGTTGTTTTGTGAAATGGTTATTGTTTTGTTGATTGGCACATTAATGTAATTTTTGTACACGAAAAGACGTCAAGATATATCCTTAAGACGTTTAAATTGAATATTATTATTATTTTTAACAATGTGGCATTTATAAGGCTATGTGTTGGAACAAGATTTATTTCGTTTTATGATTCTTTTGTGTACTTTGACGTGCACCATATTACCAGTTATATTTGCTAATTATATTTATTTAATTTACGCAATGAATATTAACTTTCAGGGTGTGTAATAGTTGTGTTCGCTACCTGATGAAGTTATGTGATATACCGCAACAACTGTTATGACAGAATAAAAGAACCTCCTAAACGATCATTTCTTGACAAAGGATAAATAATAATATTCATTATATTAATGCAAATATATGCTTATTTGTTTTGTAATTATAGTAATAACACACACACACACACACACACACACACACACACACACACACACACACACACACACACACACACACACACATATATATATATTATTTATTTTAATTTTATTTTTTGTTAATCATTTTGCAATTTTTACGAGAAACTGTAATATGTTACCTCTTCGCGAAGTAAATAAAGATTCATAAATAAAAAATATAATAATAATAATAAGAAGAAGAAAATATTAATAAATACATAATAATCACATTAAAAACAAATTAAATGAAATTTTATTATTATTGATTTCTAATAGTTAATAATACCTTAAAAATATAATTCTACACAAATAAGGCGAAGTGTACTACTTCTTAACACGTGCCTGGAATTGCGATTTAATATCCATAAATTTCTTATATGGTACTACTTAGAAATCAAAGCAGACAACAACAGACAGGAGTTGTTCGAACGTTTGGAGTGGGTTCTCAGATATACCAGAAATACATGACTTGGAGTGAAAAAAACACGATATTGCACAAGTTGGCCTCTGGGGAACATTGAAGTCTGAAATGATCATAGTTAAGACCACGAGAACAAAATAGAGACGTTGAGTGGAGGAGTTGATGATCAGCATTTAAGGTTGACTATAAAACTAGTGGGAGATAATAGAAATTAAAAAGCTCTTTAGTAAAATGTTATTACCAGCGGTTCATTGAAGTAAAACCTGGATAAAGGTAGGCTTTTTATTTATTTATTGTATCCATCCCACCTCGGCTGAAACCGACACTCTATCTAAAAAAAAAATCTGCATTCATCCCCCATCCACCCTCAAAAAATATATTCCGAGCATATAAAACGATTATTTTTTAAAATTTAAATATAATTACATATCTTTTTTATACAATTTAAAGGTTAATTATTATTATTATTTTTTAATCTAACGTATCATTTTTAAACGATACTTTTGACTCAAACACTTACATAAACGACCTATTCGTCATCTCTGCGTTGTCTTTCAGTTAATCTTGCTCATATATCCTAATTTAGCTTTTCATGTAATACCTAGATAAAGTAGAATATAGTGCCGTCGTAAAGATATAGTCTGTAAATAGCGTTGCACTATAACTCATATTAAAAGCTTTATTTTGATCATATTACTGTATTTATTAAAATTTAAAACTCTAGGTTAGTTTTATTGCTAACTTGAATTATAGCTGCTATTCAAGGAAATTATTGAGATTTAGACTGCTATACGAAGCCTTGCTATTATATTTCAATTTTATATCTTTTAAATCTTATATTTAAATTTAAGATGAAATAAATATTTCAGCTTGTACATTAATAATAATATACATAAAAGCGTCTATTACTTTTATTTATTATGTTCTTTATTTTAAGTTATTTCTCTATCGTGTTTTACCTCTTTGCTGCACGTATGTCCTAGTACAAGTGACTTAATGACAGCATCCTTATTGAAGTAATTTAGAAATGGACAATTTATTTCATTTTGGGAAAGAAGATACCATTAACTAGTTTAATAATCTTAAAGAAAAAGTTATATATTACTCTACATAATTATTGTTTTAATACAACAGCATAAAAGTTATATGCGTAGTGTGCTATATAAAGAATATAAAATATAAATAAGAGACGTTTACAACAAAACTATGAGGAAATTGAATTATAAAAAAATTGTAGGGCAAAATAATTGATTCTAAGAGCTGTTAAAATTAAAATAATAATTAGGGACTTATTCAATTAACTTTGGTCGCCATAGTCTACTGATTGGAACCGAAGAAAAAATCGGGAGTATAATAAAAATAAAACTAAACAATACTAACACAATTCCAAGATGGAAATCACAGTTACATGGTCTCTTTTCTTACTTATTTTCAGTACCATTGTCTTTACCCAATACACAAATCCCAAGAGCTGGTGAAAACTTATACATTATACATTAGAGTTGCTCCGTTAACCCTAAGCAAACACTAGATTGCCTGAGTAAATTAGAATTCAGGCCTCAAGGAAATGCCAAGACGTATTCAACATTTGTTCAATTTATTCCGGGTTGATTGCATTTTAAAAAACAAAGTGGTTTTAAAAGGAAAATTATAGAAATTTTGTAATCTACTACGAAAGTTTGATTCGTATTAGTTTTGGATTATTAACGGCTTAATTTATTATTATTTAAAAAATGAAATTAATCTCAACCGATCAAATTTTTAATTTTGATAATAGACTTTAAACAATATTATCCCCCCCCCCCCCAGTACAGTATTCTTGCTGTACAACTAATTATTAAAAATATAACGTTACTTTAAAAAAGATATTCTTCAATAAAATTTAGACCTTTTAAAAAACATTATTCTACATGTTCCGTCTTTGTTGTTAAAATATGCTGTTGTATCTCCAACCTAATCTGCTTACTTATTCTAATTAGACTTACCTATTTCTTCTTTTCGTGGTCTAGTTCTACACAAGAAATATTGTTCATGAAATTGGTAAACTAAAATTGTATTATTTTATATTGTTAAGATATGCAAACAAATCCAACCCTCGTAACGTAAAGTTTTTTTTTTGTTTTCTGGTTGTTTGATTTTCGTTGCGGAATATTTTCTTCTTTACAAATGCAGTATGGAAAAATAATATCTTCATGTATTACAATTAATATTTTTGTTTCATAAATAAACAATAAATTCAAGGTATATTACACAATTTATACTGATAAATAGGAAAAAATGTGCTGCAATTTCTGTGAAAAATGCTGACGATAAAAAAATGCCCTGGATAAAAAATTTATAAATAAAACAAATCGCAACAGTAAAAATAAAAATTACAACATGAAGGTTAAATATGTTTGGTTATTTATATATTTTTAAATGTCATTCTTTCCATGTTATTTTTATGTAATGAGAAAATTTATGTATATATTTTGTAGTAACTTTAAACAACACTAAGTTATCCAAATTATTACGTCATCAATTTCAACTATTTCACCACTGAAAACTCTACTTCCATATTTCAAGCGAGAAAATAATTTAAAATTTTAAAAAGGTGTTAAAAGATTTAAATGTTGTTTGTTAGATACGGTACAATTGTCCTCTTTTTCAGTCTTAAAAGTTTGTTTCGACTCCATTATATTCTCACTGTTTTATCATAAATTGTAAAATTAAGAAAGATGAAAAAAAAATAATAATAAATATATTTATGTTCGTTTTTCTTTATATTTTCGTTTTTCGTTTTTTATTGGGATTACTTTTTAAACAATATTTTATACATTAACTTCAATGCTATTTTACACATGTTATGTTATATTGCTTACATTAGATTTAGGACTTTTCTTAAATATTTACTTTTTTATTAACTTTCGTCTCTCTATGTCCTGATACCTCTAATAAATCTTTCTTATAAACATTAATATAAACGTGGTTAGAGCCAAATATCACTCACAGGAAGAAGTAATAAACATTAAATTTATTATGGGTTATTTAATCTTGGAATCGTAAGTTAGTCATAATTAAATCATAGTAAATTTTATTTTGTTTCCGTCCGTGTAGGCCGTATCAAATCAGTGTATTAGTGTAATTAGTATAGTGTAATAATTAACTTATTTTTCGTGTTTTAAATACTTTAATCAGTTGTGTGCATTTCTATAGTTGTGTTTTGTTTATTTTACGTACTGCTCATCTTCCTACAAAATGTAATCAGTAAAAATTCCTAAATACAAAAAATATAGAAATTTGTACTGCAAAAATAAGTATTTAAAAAATATACATTTTTAAACGCCCAGTATGTAATAATAACTCTAATAACTTTACAACCAATGGCTGCCAGGAAAATTGATTAAAACCTTAAATTATCCAAATATTTTTATATTTTACCTAAATTAATTCCTACTAATCCCTATATACAGGTGACATTAAAGTATATCAAGGTGAAGATCAAATCTTATAGTGCAAAACAGTCCAACTTTCGTCTGAAAATTAATAAATTTGATATTTCTACAACTCGGAAATGCTTTTAATTAATAAAAAAAAAGCCATAAATAATATAGTGAGTGGAGAAATTATTTAAGTGTTTTGATGAGAAGTTGAATTTTGATTTTTTCATTGGATTTTTTTTTCCATTGGAGTCCACGTCTTAAAACTGTACAGTAAACTAAACGGAACATATGGAATTTTGTAAATACCTATATCAGAATTACATAATTAGTATACAAGAATAGAATATAAACTATGAAATGTTTAATATAACCTTTGTTGATATACAATCTACCGTGCAATCCATTATTGTATGGTTAGATGTAAGTTTTTTGTCTTTAAAATTAGAAATTTGCCATTTTTTTTTTCTTCAAAAAGTTCCAAATAAATCAGTTCTAGTAATCACGATATTAATTTTGTAAAACATGTGTTAATATTATTACAGTTGATAGCCAATCTATCACAGTTTCTTGTATAGAGTAGGTTAATGAAATGTAAGATTAAATTTTTAAAAAATTTTCGGGGGTGACGCCGGTGTAAACCCAAATGGTATAAATCTAGTTGTGGTTATACAAATATGAATTTACGTTACAACTGTAAAGTCTAAAGTGATTAGGTGTAGGTGAGAATCAAACTCTACGTTAGAGGGCCAGTTGCGTACTTTACGGATAGTTTATATAAAATTAATATAAAGGATATCACATTAGGTTACGACACCACAACAGACAGATAGATAGAGAGGAAGAAGTGTAAATATGTAACAAACACAAACATATAAACGTAGAGTTGAATGAGAAGGCCATGTTACGAAATTATTCCGTTATCTCAGCCGATTATAAACTAAACTTCCTTTTAATTTTAGAAGCTGAACATAATTTTGGTACTAGTTTATCTATAACAACAAAAAATATTAAAATTAATAAATTAAGGTACAAGTGAATATGTACAAGCTTTAAAAAAAATAATAATAAAATTAAAAAAAAAAAAATGCTGTTCACAGTTAACAAACATCAGAATCATAAATCTCCAATTCAATTATTTCCAAATATATCCAGTTAAATATTGATATTTGCTATTAGGATATTAATTCAATATTACAATCCACTGTAACCTAACTTAAACAAAATTGATTGCTTAGTTATTTATTGTTCTTACTTTAGATCGTTTCCTGACCACAGTCACCCTCAACAGAACTATTTCCAAAGTGCGTTTATAAATTAAGAAGGTAGTAAATTTCACAACACTGTATATACTAATAAAACAGTTAGTCACCATAAAGAATTTGTCAAAGTTATATTGCTGTAATTGTAAGTTTAACGGTGACCCTAGCGTGATATAGTGGTTTATTATTGTGTTTATATTCGGTGATGGTGTTATATAGAAAATAATTCGTGAACATAAACTTTGAAATAGCTGTTGAGAAGCTGTTGGTAGGGAATTATATAACACAATTGAGGGTAATAAGACTGTAAACATAATTTATTTACTGTATAACGTCAGTTGATTTATTCTCTTAGTACATGTGAAGTTCGGGGTTCATATCACACAGTAGCTCTAAAAGCTAACCCTGAATTGAGAATAAAAAATAACTCTAATTTTAACGATTTTTAATTTTGAAAGCTATAATTACGCGGGGGTACTGGATGTGGTGACCACAAATTCCAATACACAAACCTGTATACAAACAGTAAACCAGTGAACAAATTCCACCTAACCGAAACTAAACTAACCTAAATATCAGAACTGTGTGAAATTGTTAGTTAACTGAAACTAAATTAACCTTTCAATCCGAACTGTGTTACATTTTTATAACTGTATGAAATAGTTAGATGACGTAAATTAAACTAACAATCGGAACTGTGAGAAATGGTTAACTGACCTAACCTAAGTTAACCTAACCATCAGGACTGTGTGAAATGGTTAGTTAACCTAACCTAAGTTACCCGGTTTACAGTAAGAAATTTGTGAAATGTTACTAACATAACCTAAACTAACATTCGAATCAGAATTGTTTGAAATGGTTAGCTTAACCAACGTAACCATCAGAACTGTAACAAAATGTTATTAAATCTAACTTAACCAATATCCTAACTATGATAGCTGTGTAAAATGGTTACATAAATAATCATATTAAAAAAAAAAAATATGACCATTGTGCCGAAAAAATAATAATATAAAACTTTATTTAAAATAATACTAGAACTAGAAACATAACAATATTTTAATCTATCTAGAAATATATTTATGACTCAATCAATTTATTTATTTTTAAATTTTAACGTTTTGTGTAGAGTTTATGGCATTATTTAATTTATACATTTAAATAGAAAATTTATTTTCACAAATTTGTTCTTATTTAAGTAACGTAAAATCTAAAATATTAAAAAAATAATAATATCTCTTTCTCAATTTAATTTATAGCCATTATTAATAATATACTATTTTATAAAAATAATACTAATCACAGTGTCAATACTAAAATAACATTTATTTTAATAAAAAACTAAATGATGACCCTAATATAATTTTGTCTCTTTTTCTCCTTGCGACCTCCTGAATCTGACCAATTAACCCATTAAAATGTTGTTTTATCAATTATATTATCAAACAGCCTTAACCAATAAACAATAATGACGTGACATGACTGAATGTAATTAAACAACTTATAACAACTCAAATATTACGTATAAAGTTTAATAATTTTTAAACGTACATGTAGGTAATGTTAAGGAAACAATAAATAAATGATACATCTATGTTCACGTTATCACATTTAAAAGATATTTACATATCAGTCATAAACTGTTGGACAGGCATATTTCAAAAAAGTAGATATAATTATTTTAAAATTTATTTATAGCAATTATTTTAATTAAAACTCTTATTAAGTTTTTTAACTTTAATGTAATAGCAGATATTTCTTGTTGAAACTCCATATTCAAGGATAAAATAAAGCAAAAGCTTAAAGTTTCAAATATTTATTAGTATAATGAGCTACAATTGTTTCGCCTTGCGGCATCGACGGGCTACTGATAATTTACAGGTATAGACAACTATTCAAAACATAAGTACAGGAAACTGAAATACAATAGAGAAATCGGGAAAGGTAGGGGGTGACCTAGCAGGTAGATAAAGGTTGATGAACTATGGTACGGATGGGTTTTAAAAGAGGTGACGAATTTAATACAATTTGGTCATTTAAGTTGAGAATAGGCCTAAGTGAAATAGATCTATTTATTTCTAAACATTCTAAATTATTTAATCTATTGCTTTTATTTTCTATATGTAAATACATATAGAAAATAAAAGCAATATGTAAATACATATAGAAAATAAAATCAATAGATTAAATAATTTAGAATGTTTAGAAATAAATAGATCTATTTCACTTAGGCCTATTCTCAACTTAAATGACCAAATTGTATTAAATTCGTCACCTCTTTTAAAACCCATCCGTACCATAGTTCATCAACCTTTATCTACCTGCTAGGTCACCCCCTACCTTTCCCGATTTCTCTATTGTATTTCAGTTTCCTGTACTTATGTTTTGAATAGTTGTCTATACCTGTAAATTATCAGTAGCCCGTCGATGCCGCAAGGCGAAACAATTGTAGCTCATTATACTAATAAATATTTGAAACTTTAAGCTTTTGCTTTATTTTACTCTTATTAAGCTTGGACACAAATATACCTTATAAAATTTGCTTTTTTTTCCTACCAAAAACAAAGACAAAACATATACTGAAAAAGAAATATTCATACATTCTAACATATACTCGTATAGTCATATATCGACGCACTTCCAGAATATAAAAATATTATTCGTTAAACTATAGTTAATTATTTTACGTAATTCATACTTAATGAAAACCACCCTTTGATTAGGTAATAAAATATATAACGTTGTAAATTTCGTTTTAATATCCGGAGCTTTTTTAAAAATTCTAGGTTCAACGAATTACAAATATTTTGCAAACACAGTTGTAGTTGTTTTTGGTAAGGCGTGTTAAATTTCTTGGACAAATTTTCTATTAATTTTGCAAAACATTTTTTCACCACTCGTATATAAAAGATCTCCGAGACCATGTAAACGCAAACAAACAATAATGGCTCTATATAGAAACCCTAAAACAGTTATATGTAAACGAATTCAGATTTCCGTAAACCTAACATCTGTTAACACATATTTCATTGTCTTGTTGAATTTGTAATATATAGATTTTCTCACATTAGCAAACAAAATGATAAAACAAATTCGTTTTATTCACAAAAAAAACTATCAAAAATTGATTATTTATTTAGCAAGAAAAATTTAAAAGCAAAAATAAATAATTGAATGTATACGTTTTAGAATATAAATATATTTATTGATTTAGGTTTAAATTCATTCTAATAAGGACGTGAAAATCTTATTATTTGAAAACACGTACACATTTTGTATTACTAAAGTATCATTTACCTTCTTCCTAAGGAATATTATATTAAATTAAAATTAAGTTCTGAAACATATTATAACAAATAGTTTTATATATCTTCTGGAATTTCTTTATTTAGATATAGTGTAGTTTTATATCCCTGCAAGTAAGTTAAATATATCTATCTCCTTACAACTAACGGTATAGAAACTATAAAGGAAAATAATAGGCAAAAGATGTTAATTCATCTCCTAGAGAAAATACGTGACCTGAAAATGAGTAGGTACATACCTTAATTTATAAAAATATGTTATTATTATTTACTCTGAAACAGATAAAACACCTATTATAGGTCCTTCTGCCTCCACAATAAAAAAGTAATTACTTTAGTTCCCACTACGATAGAATATGCATGATTTGAAAACTCTTATATTTTAGTTCCACAGCACTTAATACCTCCAATCGGATTCGCTCATAGACTGAACATTTCATCCATAAATGAGTTCGTTATACCAGCAGGTTACAAACGCGTACGGGATCTACCTTATTACTTATTATTATGTTGAGATGTCTCTTCAGGGTTGTTAGACAAAAAACCATTCTAAAATCACCCGTGTTCTACCTGAATCCTTCAAATAATCTCATCGGCCAAGATTTTTAGCATCCGAGACTATTAATATCCTCATAGTGTGGATATCTAGTACCCTAATCCTCTCATTTTCAGTCATACCCACATTCACAAAACAATTCTTTAAAAACTTTTCTATAAAAACTGTTCTATTCTTATAACATTGTGTATTGTTAAACCTCGCCATTATTAAAAACCTAAATAATAAGTTTATTACGTAACAATATAGTATGAAGATAATATAAAATTTACATTAGAGAGTAGTTAAAATCGTAAATTTTTCTATCAAGCACTAAATAATATAGACCCCCATACATTGTTATATCTCACGCATATTAAACAGAATTTCGCATGTCACAATATTTATAACATTATTTGCATATTATCTTTGTTTCAAAGTCATGGACTAAACACGCATTCCAAGGTTCCGAAATATTATAACTACAAATTGCCGTACTTTTATTGTGTTTATGACTAATTGTGAAAGATTTGTCACGAATATTTGAATTCAACACAAAATGTAGTAAAATCTGCGTAATTATTACAGGGTAGAAATTTGGAGTTCATTGTTTGAAATATTACAGAGGATAAAATTGTTTACATGAATTACAATTAAATTATTTCGTCTTGTTTTATAGTCAAAAATTTATTTTGAAAATTTAGTATAGTGATGAAAAAAAAATATGGAAGAACTGTTTGATGATTGTAATTATACTTTGACTCGAAAACGAAAGTTATGATTTAAATAATAAAGGTCTAAAACTGATAAAGGTTTTATCATATCATTCTTGTTCTGGTATATAGATATCAAATTTGGAATGGTGACGTTTGAATAGGATAAGTTTTCCCTTTTTGTACAAATTACAACTTTCTTAATGTCTTCTGTTTCTGCTAGGTAATAATAAATGTGTAAGGGATTTAACAAATCTTGTTTTATAATACTTTAAATGATATACTTAACGATAATGCTGAATTGTCTTGATCCATAGATTCATCTGGGAATTGTTATACATATTGGTTATGAATGTCTTGACAAATAATTAACAATTACAGTTATTTTTTAGGAACCTATAAGTTAGTACTTTCTTGAAACTATTCAGTAACTCTTTGTAAAACTTAAAATTAGATTGTTTAGTTAGAAATGGATTTCTTCCTCATATTCCTCGCATAGATGTCTACTTTAATACCATTCACACTTTTGGATGTTCATTTATATGTGGGTATCTAATAATATTTTACAATATTATTCAATATTGTACATATTGAAATGTATTTATGTTTTATGAATAGGAACATAATTTGTGAATATGATTACGTTGTGATATCAGTAAACTATTAGTATTTACAAAACCTATATTTCTTAAGCGATGAACGAACTCTGTGTAATTCTATGATTACTCGTGATTATGCATTTTGTGGGAACATACTTAGAGATTATTTCTAAGAGTCTTTATTTTTATTTTAAATAAACTTTTCCAGTGATACGTCAGAAGATAGGGGTTGACTTTAAAAAAACATTTTCCTTCTTTTACACCTTAAAAAAATAAGATTTTAACGGTCACATAAGGTCTTCTGTTGATATCTCAAGCAGTTTAAAATTTATTCTCGTGTTGACATTTATTTTACTCGCCGTTTTTTTTTTGTGTGTGTTAGTAAATAAATGAGATGTTGGTGCGTTTTATTTTATAATTTAAATTTATTTTAGGAATAGGATAATAAAAATTGTATACTAAAAAGTCACTATTGTACACTAATTTTACACTAATTGTAAACATCGTACAGCAGTAAAAACAAAAAGTAACATAAACTTAAAGAAATAACTCTAACTACTAAGTGTGTTAATAACTTCAATACCAAGCGAATAAATTCAATTGATCCAGTAAATTAGGTACATAGACTACTTGCAACATAAACTTGCGTGCTCAACCATTTGTTGCATGTTCCACATGGATCATAACACTGCTGTCAACTCAGAAACGTGTTAATAACATGCTATTTTCAACACCCCTAGTCAGACCTGTCCATTGTAAACAATAGTTATTTTACTAACAAATAAATTCACTAACACTTTACGTTTAAATTAATTGCGGTTTAAAAATAATAACTTATTGTTTCATATTTTAAATATCATTTTCATTGTTATTTTATCTTGTTGTTTTGCTGGCGTAAAACCTCGTGGTCATCATCGACATGAAACAAATAAAAGATTAAAAAATCAAATCAAGACCTTCTACCTCTAAAAGAACTTAATAGTATCAGGGTTGTAAAAAAACAAGAGTTGGTCAACAGAGACCCAATAAGAAAGTTTGAAGGAAGGGATTTAACCCAAGACTAAGGTAAAACAAGACAACATGTAGATCTAGCTAGGATTCCTCTATATTACTAACCTAACGTTATTTATGAACGGAATCCATAGTGTAATTTCATTTTAAATATAATAATTAATGCTTTATTAAGTAAGCATTACCATTATATATTTAGAGAGCGGCATAACTCAGTTCTAGAGAGGGTATCTTAAGGCAATTCGAACTGAATGAACAACAAAGTTTACGTAAGTTCGAGCCCGATTGCCGAGGTTGGATTTATTTTCTGTGTGTTACCTACTCTCATTCCGTTTTCAAAAGAATATTTTTGTTGCCCCAAAAAAAACAAAAAAAGACAAATAGATATTTTATATTCTGATCCTTGTGGTACAGGACTTTGAAAATAACGACTTAATAATAATAATTGTGTGTCACAAGATCAATTGAAGAGCCTAGGTCTACACCAAAAGTTCGCACATCAAGGTCCAGTTGTCACAATTATATCCTTGGAAAACACAATCAGCTGCAATAGTCATGCTCATTTAACCATGACGATAGGTCACACGGTAACCTTTTCCAGATATGGAAATACAACAGGGAACCTCTCACTAGACTCCTTGTTTAATAATTGTATATATGTAAACATTTTAATATTTGTTCTAAGTTTGGATAAATTTGATCTGATAAAAACCTCGCATAAGTTCATCCACGAATGAAGAGAGAATTTAAACAGTTTAAAAAAAAAATCTTAAAATTCGTTATCTCAATTATTGAAGACTATTCTAAAACTTATAATCGATGTAGTGACTCAACGAATAAATCTAGTTTCTGTATAGTAAATAAACTTATTCCAAGTAATTTTGTTGGTGAATTCAAGTTTATAGATTTCACACGCAAATATTTTTGTCATAACTTTATTATTGATACAACAATTGGTTGCCAAACTTACGCTTGAAAGGTATTTCAATCACAATTTCACAATGTCACAATGTCTTGTGTCTGAGTGTAGACACTCTGAAATAATTTTCTGCTGGCTTAAACTATTTACAATTAATTACTAGCTACTCAAGCAGCATTATATTATTATGAATATAATAACCCAAATTTATCCTGTGGATAATTACGTGTTGGCTAATTATGAAAACACCAAGTTCCATAAGTTGTAATCATTTCAACAAATCGCCATCTACAGTATAAGTAAACAACAACTCTTAAATAACAAATTTACTTAAGTTGGATATATAAGAAACTTATAGAAAACGCTAAGAAATATAAGGTGCAATAAAACAAATGTTAATGATACTTTTATCTTATTTGTCGCTGTTCTCTTTAAGATTGTAGTTTAACCTCTTAGTAGATACCTTTTCTAGGAGTTTGCTAATTGTGTCTGAGCATTTAATTTATTCCTTGTACAACAGTTTTCTTGAGATATGTTCATTTAAAGAAAATTGGTTATTTTATCTAATTAATGCAGAATATAGTATTATTGATTTTTAAAGATATCATTATTATTGAATACAAAGAGTAATTGTTGGTTATTATAGATATTTAATTGTTACTGATTATAATTATTGTGCCTTGGTTGACATTATAGAATATATTAGTAATTAAAATTATTGATTGTTAAATGATTGATTATTGTTTAATAATTACTTTGATTTGTTCGTTTGTTGCAGTCATTTAATTTTATACTATTTACATATTATTTAAATATGAAAATTAATTACTTAAAGACTTACATTATTTTAATATTTATCTGTTTCCGATCACTTTCCTAACGGGTCATTTTACTAAACATAAAATATTGCAAAAAAAAAAAAACTATAAACTACGTTCTTAAAAATTAGCACGCTACTAATAATACATATCAGAGACAGTGTATAGGCGCAATTTAAAAGAACAACTAATTTATTAGTTTCAGAAATAATTGCTTCCAACATAGAAAATTTATCTTTATAAATTTTCAACGACAATAAATTGTACGTAAATTAAAATATATGCTAGTGAAAGATCATAACTTTGTCATAAACTAAGACGTTTACTTCAATATACTACTTATTAAATTGGTCGTAAGTCATAAACATTAAAACTAAAAGATTGCATGTGTCTAATGACCACAAATTATTGGCACTAAAGAGTATTTAATTTATTGCTTCTCTAATTTATTCTCTGACTGCACACTAACCTACCTCCAGGTAAATAATAAATGTATAAGAAATATGTTGTTATGATGTTAATAATACGGATATACTTTAAAGGCTATTTTACCTATCTTGGGTAGACTTGTTTTATCTATACCGATTATATTGTGTAATGAAGCCCTCAAAGATCCTGGGCATATCGACGAAGATCTCTAGTTGAAAATCTTTATTTGTTGATAAATTCTGATGAAAATTACTCGTATTAGGAGCGTGAGAGGGCAAGAGATCTTTCTGTGTCTTTAAACCGGTGGTACCGATGGTCAAAATATTTCAATTACATTTTTGTTGCTTAGGGAAGGGTCACGGTCGAACTGGTCCGATGGTTAGAAAGCAGGTAGATGCAGGAAATCCAGGAAACTAACCTAACCTAACCTAACCTAAACTAACCTAACCTAACCTACTTAACCTAACCTAGGTAAAATTTTAAGTACATATCGTTATTAAACAGAAAAAACTAGAGAATGCCCCCCCCTTATTAGTTTAGAAGACGCCAATGGTGTTCAAAATAAAATGATTACCTATATGCCGTCGGACCAGTTCGACCTCACCCCTACGCGAAACGTCGGACCAGTTCGACCTCTCTAATTGGAGGATTAACGAATTCTTTGACCAGCGGACCAATTCGACACACCCCTTTAAACATTACTATGAAATTCAACTTAGTAAGGTAAACCGGATAGCTGTGATTGGTAGCGACTTCTCGTTGCGAATAATAACACTACTGCAACGGGAACTAAATATGGGGAACACATTATCCTACACATCAAGCCTACTACTTTCAGTAACTCTTACACCACAATATTATTATTATTTCCTAAAATTGACAACCATCTCTCCTTTTACATTAATAAAACTATATTCATCATGAAATTGATTATCTATGAATTTTTGTCTGTCCATAATTGAGACTCTAATAAGTGTTTATTTTGTGGAGAAGTTCTAATTAAAATTTTGTCATTTACATATTAAAAGATATGAATCGTAAAAACTATCGGTACTTGGCGAAATTCCAAATTGTGGTAAATAATAACTCACATGTAAATTTTCGCAAATCAACATATATTGTGACAGCTCTTTCGCAATTAAGTTGTCGCGATTTAAATTGTCAGAACTGGTAAAGCAATTTTATGTTAGCAAGACAGTTTCATTACAATTAGATAAAGAAAAGAAATACGTTTTCCTTAGTGACACCAACTTAGCTATTTCATTGTGCGATAACCTATTTTTATAAAATTCTAGAAAATAATATGAAAAATAACATTTTTAAGCGTTGAGAACGAATGCGCCAGCATAAAAAGAAATTCACAGTATTAAGGCCTTTAATTTTATGTATCACAAACCATATAAGTTTATTACGAATTTCAGATGAAGGTAATGGAATATTGTTTTTTTTTTTTAATATTTTGTCAATAGGTATTCTAAGATTTCCTCTAAAGGTTAATAACTGTACCGAAAACAGAATACACATATCTTTTTCCGAATTAAAAAAAAATAGGGGGAGTATGTTTTAAAAAAAATCACTCTGTATTGGTGTTAAACTTATACTTTTTAATATCAAAATATTGATTATCTTCATTTCCTTGTGTTTATATTAGGTATAATTTATATTTGACCTCCCTACTGTAGGATTCTGTACTGTGTGCTTTAACAGTAAAACCACAATATGTGTATTTTCTGTTTCGTCTTCACCTTCACTGTACAAATCCAAGATGCTTTAACTGTTTAATCCTTAGATGAAGTATTCATATCTTAATAGAAGAGAAGCTAAGTAGAGTTACTCTCTAATGCCTTTCCAGCAGTTTGCATAACATTACTGTATAACTGCTCTTATGTAACACATAATGCGTCTTTAATGACTCTTGTTCGTTGTATTAATTACGGGAAATTAGAGCCGTAATAGCTACAATTCATACTATCATTACAGACAAATAATAATTCTGTAAATACACAAACACATTTAGAAGTTCAATTTTATACTGTGAAGATGAAATTAATTTATTGAAAAAGAAATGTTATATACCAAATCGCTCAGACCCCAAGTGATTGTACCAATCACTAGATTAACGGACAAATCAAAAGTAGAATCTCAATCCAAGATGGGAGATTTTCTAGTTGATGAATTTTGCATATTTATATGTGACCGTCTTGACGTTTTAGCTCAGGTTAATTTTAGTTTTTACATGAGATGTTGTTTTTCAAAATATATTGGTATATATCCCAAATTCATATTTCACAAGAAAAGGCACGTTATTAGTATATTTTCTAAATTGCTACTGATTTTACTACATTACTATTAATAATATGTTTTAATTGATAACTAATTAAAATATGTTTAAAAAAATTACTTTTAAATTAAGATTTTTAAAAATCGTGTGAATGTTATTTGTTTGATAAAAAGTTACGTTTTAGAGAAGAGATGGATCTTAAACGTGTATTAACATATAAGTTAAAAATAAAGAAAATATTAAATTTTCATTTTATATTATCCTAAAAAATACAATTAATTATTTAATTAGTAATTTTATTTGGTATTGTTTCAAACATATTTAAATTACTCTAATTAATGTAAATTATTTTGTTAAATAATGACACTTCACAAATTCAATTAATTAAATATTATACAAAAAATATCTGACGTTATGATTTGGTTTTATTCAGGTTCAGGTGACATTAATTTCCTAAATGATTATTCTAAGAATGAAGTGGACTGAACTACTATCAAAAAAAGATTAGAATTGGAAATTGAGTAAAGGTTTCTTATCTCTAAGAAAAAAAATGCAGTTACGGTCTCCATTTCTTTACTCATACTTATCTCCGGAATTGAGTAGCTACACTCCTCCCATTTCCTTTGTTCACCCTCTTCAGAGAAGTCTGGATATCTGGTAACTATTTTTGGTGGGACGCATCAATCTACAGGGTGTTTCCAAAAATCTTCTCAGAACTTCAGGAGCTTATTTCTCACATCAAAACCAATGAAATCCTTCTAAAACTCATAATTTTCTATCTATTAGCCATTTTGTGTTTTAAACAAAAATTCACATAATTTTAACAGTAAATTATTAAGATTTGAAATTTTTGATATTACTTAGAACTATAAAGACCAAATTTGGAATTTTTATAAACCGATTTCTTTTACTAATTTCACAAAGGCAGTTATTCAAACTTTTTAATATCAGATATGTCAAATACCGTTAATTTTACAAAATATTTCCAAGAGACAAAATATATTCATTTTTAGCAACAAACACTTGGAATATTGGATTGCGGTAGTTATTGAAAACACACCTAGATTTTGTATTTTGAATTAAGGTCACCACTTTGGCGACCTCCTTTATTTTCTTCCATGCAATTGGGCTAATATTATAGTTTTTACGTTTATTTTCGTAGTCGCTATCAAAATTACGTACAGACGATCACAACGACGGACAGACGCTATCTCGAAAACTAATTGTCACACGTACACTGTTGTACTGCGTAAGTTAAATGCCACACCGTATAAATTTTTAGTTTTATTAACCTATAATTAGTTCAATTTAGTCCATTATAATACATTAGTTTTCCACTGTTCGTTCAGTATTCTCTTGGTATTTTTTTTTTGTTTTTTGGTACAATTTAACTACATTACTGTGATTGCCAACCTAGCGTGACGTACTCCGCACAAGTTTGCTTGTTGCATGTCAAGGTTACTTAATGATAAATGTCTTATCAGTTACTGTAATGGAAAGTACCGTGTGTCAATAATTGCCTGGTGGACGATCTACTCTAAAATTGTATTTTGACTAAAACTGTAATTACTTAAGGTTATAAATATCAGACGTTATAAATTCAGTTCACGTTTTATTTCCAATGAGATATATGTTTTTTTTTTATTTAAGCAATAAAAACTACTATCAGCCGTTTTGGGAGTTAGAAGAATTATTTTTGATGAAATATTTGAGCCAAGTTTTTAAAGTATTTATTGTATGATTTGTGTGTTAACTTGTGTAAGGACTGTTCCTTCTGTAGGCTTATCGTTTCAAATCATATTGTCAAGTTATAAAAAAAACCGTGGTTACTCTTCAGAAGTATGGAGGTATTGGACTTGCTAATTCAAAATGGATGGTTATCTCATCATAAATTAAAAGATGTAAATGGAATTGTGCAGCGTTTTTAGTTATGCTAATCTCATATTATTTCGAGGTTAGTGATATGATTATATTTGGTAGCTTTTTAATATTTTGTCCAATAATATATGCAAAAATAATACATTTTTGCCATAACTAAATAACCGATAAAAAGAATATATATTACTAAAATGTTTCTTTTTTCTCTTTCATTTTACGTGTCATAAGAGGTATATCCCATTTAAGATTTTAAACGTAATAGTACTGGGGAGGGGGAGATTTTTGAAAACTGCAATAGGACTGAAATAATTCTCGCTAGACTGCTGTATATTTCCTGCACACTGATATATTCATACCTTTTGTGGTTTAACAGTAATCGAACTGGCTACTTAAAAAAAAAACTACCTCTATGTTTTGGTAATTTCTTTTTCATACTCTTGCACTCGCTTGTTTTACTCCTTCTTCCTTTCCTTACTTTCTATTCTTCTATTACAAGTAAACAAACATTAGTATCACAAAATTTAATAAGACCTTTATTTCATCTTCATTTCCTTAAATACAAATAAATTTTGAAACAATAGGTTTATCTATGTAAACAAGAGATTAAAATCAGTGAAATTATCGCTCTTTTTGTGTGTAGCATTTTGAATGTAATAAATAATTATTTCCATTCCATTACGTGAATCGTAGCAACTAGTTATGTCACACAGATGAATGCAGTGTTAATAAGAGCACTAAACATAGTGTAACAGTTAACTAAATAACATGTAGTCTACATATAATTCGATTTAGACAAGGTTGTTATTAATAAACCCATTTACCTCCTGATTTTTGTTGACGTACCTAATCAAGCATTAAAGAAAATATGCAAGATAGGTGACAATTCATGTGAATAAATATTATCTCCAATTACTAATTGTTTACATGTTAGATTATTGAAGTAATAGTACAGTAATATTATAATACATTAATTGCATCGTATAGAGTCATTATTACGTGATGTAACAGAAATATTATTTCGAAAAATTGTAAAGAAAATGCGATTTATTATTATTATTTTTAAATTTTAGTAGAAAATTGTATAAAAAATACACATTTATTAGAACTAGAACTCTCATAGCGAGCAATGACGTGGCAAACCCGAGTACTACTAGCTGGATCTATACCTTTTATCATGATGTTTTAGGTTATAATCTTCTATTTATTTTAATTATCAGGTCTATTGAACTCCTTTTTCCTCTTCCGACGCTGATACGATTGTAATTTTCGTGGACTAGGGGTTTTATGTTATATTATTTTCTTCTTTTTTTGTATAATGTTTTTCCTTTAACCAAGAAGGAAATAAATACCAACTCCCTAAAAAGATATCATACACGGAGTAAGAATTAAATAAAAGAAAACAGAGATTAACGCAGGCCAATTACAAACCCATTTTGTAAAAAAGCAACGAGAAAAAACAAGGTGATATTCACAAAAGTATCATTCACAACTCACTTTAAAATTATGAACATAAACACAGAAATTAAAATATATGTAAATCGTTTAATAAAATGATCGTAATAGGAACTATTCCCACAATATATTTTATTCACCCTGTCTTAACTGTTTGTCAAACCCGTTTGTAGAAATTTACATTAGGTAAAACAAAACACAGATTAAACTCTAGGATTAATACACATTTTATAAAACGTATTTATGTTTCTTATCGGATTAACGTTAAAGTTTACATTGTAAATAAGCTCATATTATTCAACACAATGAATAATTTTGATAGGGAGTGTTAAATTCGTGATAACATTGTAGAGAAAGTTTTGACACAAATGGAATGGAATTTAATTAAGCTCAGTTACTGTTGACGTCACAATTATTAACCCGATTTATAAAGTTTGAAGTAAACCTAAATCGTTGATGAATTTTATCGGATATATTGAAAAAAAAAATTTCATAATCTATATTGTTTGATTGTCTTCTGAAAATCGTTTTGAATCTTAGTGTTAAAACTTGAAGAGAAAATTTTTAATATAATTTAATTTAATTAAGTTGTTGACGTCACAATTATTAACCCATTTCATTAAATTTTAAGAAATATGAAACCGTAAGCAAACGAATGAGGTGGGTTTTGAGGATTGGTTTTATTTTATAATTATTAAATAATAATATATTACACCAGTTAAGTCTTAAAATGACTTAGGTGTGGGGTAAATTATAGTTAACTTTATCTCAGAAAGTATGTAATTTGAACAGAATAAAAAGTTTTTAACAATAATTTATAATAAAACACTTACTTGCTTAATTATATGTATGATTAAGATAATGATCAGCATTATGAATAGTATTGACAACAATTATGTTAGATTAGATATTGCAAGTAGTTCTCTTATATAGTCTAAATAAAACAAAGACTTGATCCTTGGTATTAAGCTTCAGGTGACAGTTGGTGAGATGCTGTAACTACAGGAATGTATTTTTCGAAAATAAGAAGAGTATTTACAGAAAAGTAATGGTCTGGAATTGTGATCCAATAGGTTTTTTATTTATTATAAATAGGGATCTAATATTGATTCCTTCCAATTATGAAGGAATGCAATTATTATTGTGGTGTAAATATATTCCTGTAGATTTCTGACTGTCTAACCCAGCAATATAATTGGACAATTTTGAAAATCTGCCTGTGGCACAAAGTTTTCATATTTTGTTGTTGCCTAAAGGCGAAAAACCTCAAGGTAACCTCCCCCCCCCCTTTATATAAAAAAAAGTAAAAATGTAATAAAATAAAGACCTCTAACCATCGAATACCTAGAAAGTATTAAGGTCGTACAAGACCAAAAGTTGGTCAATAGATATTTAATAGTAAAGATAATAACATGAAAAATGGTGTAGATCCAACCAAGGTTATCCGTGTTTCCTTGTGCTCTTACTCACTATAGGTGGGTCCTTAAGAGGCTGAACTTAGAATAATATCCTACGTCGATAATTATATAATTTATGACAAAATGAAACTATTTATTTGATGATTCTGATTTACTTACAAGACTGTTTATCTTTTATTTAAATATATTGATATTAAGTTTATTTCGCTTCCATTTCTTTTCTGAAGAATGAAAATAATAATACAATTACATAGTTTTTATTCAAAAGAAATATATATTATAACTGGCATGCGTTGGGTAAATAGATATCACAGACAGAATAATATAACAGTTCTTAGAATAGTGAATAGAGCGATGCATGGCTGACTTGACCCGGTTATACTTCGTTGCATGTTGAGTCGTGCAATTGATAACACTATTATCAACTTTTATAATGGATTTCTGATGGAGTATTATCAATAGGATAATATTTGTACTCCATTACATTACGTAAAAAAAGTATTTTATCTAAGTTATAGCACGCTATGGTAATAAATTTTAAGCCTGTTAACATTATTATATATTTTTGAAGTGGACGCTTTATTACTATAGTGAATACATAAAGTATGATAATAAGGCTTACCATTAGTCGGGAATAACACATGGTAAGTGTCGGCTTCACACGATGATTTAAATGCATTGCATAAATCGTCTTACTTTATTTGAAATTAATAACTCTATTATAGTTGTAGCATGGAATAGATTATTAAAATTATAATTTATGAAATAATCCTTGTGGATAACCCATGTAAAAAAAAAAGTATTTTTTGATTTTTGATTTTTAAGTATATCGATATATAGGTTGCAATGAACAAAATTCTACGAATTTATCAAAGTAAATTTACAATTTTATCTTCAATAATAAAATAGACCGGAGAACTCGGATTTCATATAGTTTGTGTTTATTCCCATATTTGCTAGTAAAACTTAATTGATTGTTATTGAATATGTAAATATTTTTAACATAAAAAAAATGAATTTTCTTATTTATTAAAAATAGAAACAATTTTATTACATTTAATTTGATACAACCGAGAGTATAACTATTCAATAAATCGGCAAGGTATACGTTACGAAAGTATAATGCAGAAGAATATTCTTAGAATGACTAAATGACCTTGATGTGAAGCTTAAACTAAAGTTGACCTACATACCCAACTCGTCACAAGTGTCATTCATGAAGTACTGATGTGGTTAGATTTTCCAGTAGAAACAGTAAACGCAATGTAATTCTATTCCTTATTAACAAAACACCATAAACATACATTTGGATAAATATGAAATGTTTCATTTGAATGCAACAATAATGTTAATGATTCATTTTGTTTTAAGTAGGGTGTTGAACATTTATGTTACTCTACACAAAGTGAATTTTCTTATATAATTGTTCATATATAGAATTAGTAATATTTAGTAAGTATTACTGTCGTTTATCTTTTATCTCTAATTTAAACTAAAATTAACATTTTTTAAATAAATATTAAGGGGATAAAGACCCACTAATTCGCATTCCTTAAACATAAATTTGTTAAGGTGTTTTTTAAGGGAAATTGACTAGTAATAATGATTTTATTAGTTGACTTTGACATTATTATTTAGCAGTATTGAACTCAATTTAATTGTAGTTTAATGAAATCATAAAGAGTTTACCTTGTGTAAACTCGTCTTTTTGCCGAAAAGTAAACTGAGACATTTCCTTTACTTGTATTTAAGTTGGTTATTACTGTATTAAAATTTCTAGAATTTAGCATATTTTTAACGCTGGATCTTTTTCTTTTTTCTGTCAATTTTTCAATAAGTTAAGACTTGAAGAATAATTATTATAGAATTTCAACTGACATCCACTATTTGGTCACTGTTTCCCCAAACCTCAAACTTCTAGATGCAGAAACATAGATTCAGTGTTTATAATTAATTCAGTATCCTGTGTTTCTTTGGGGGATAGCTATTAAGAAGTGTAGGCTAAACTAAACATGATAGTTGAAGGTTTAAATATAGGCTTAAAGTAAGAAGTAAATAATCAAACGAAAAGGGTATCAATTACCAAAACAATTCTAGCTTTGTGCTGATGTAGAACATATGAAAAGATCTCCTTGTTTGGGAAGCAAGTTTAGTAAAGATGTCATTTGGAAAACTCGAAAAAATATTAGGGTCGATATATAGGATTCATGTTGATTATATGATAGTTTATGATTAACTCCAGTATTGATTTCTGCCTAGTGGTTCTTGAGGTTTCAAATATTGTGAACAAAGCAGACATTGAAAAGTGTAGAAAGGAAGAAGACACAATGCAACATCCATAACAACTATGTATAGCCTAATCTTCTTTTATTAGCTACCATTGGAATAAATAAACCTGTAATAAACAATAATGTTCAATTATCAAAATACCGTATGCTTAACTTTTAGTAATTTAGATACTTCTTTTTTATCTTAATTTCGTTTTGAATTTGTAGTTTGCAAGTACAGGAATATTTTTATTCATACAAGATAAAGGATAAACTTTATGAGAATGTGGTGAAAAATTAATAAGTTATGTTAGGTTTTTTTTAGATATTATGATTATGGAGAGGGTGAAATAAAACTTGTGTTTTCATATTCCATTCATTTTTGTAAAACATATACTAAATGATAAATTCTATTTACGGTTATACAATCCGCCAAGTTTATACAATATTTATTTAAATTCGGTATGACACTCCCTAATATTCTATGTACCAACAATAATAACTATGTTGTACCACAAGTAATAAAATAATAATAATACTGTATATCCCAATTATTAATTGTTAATGTACAGGAATTATGTGGTATGTATAGTCAGCTGTATCCAATAGTGGTGACTAAGAAAAATAAACCTACATACTAAAAATTACAGTCTGTCAAAGATGTTACATTATAAGTTTAATGCGGAATTACGGTGGCGCTTGCTGTGCACAAATACAATTATTTTAAAAAATCACAAGTATGTAAATATATATTATAAATAAACACTTTTATATGCATTTTGAAATATTCCTAAAAATGTCCAAAATAGAATAAATCAAAAGCAAATAACAATAAAACAAGTAAATATTTGAAATATAGAAAGACAGTATAGTTGTGAAAGTTAACTTATAATGTTGATGATATGATATAAGTTTTTCTTTTTCATTTACCAATCTTTGCCTTTTTGTAAAAACACCTCTAAAGTTTTACTGGTTTTTATATCTTTGGGGAGAAAATTATAAACTTTGGCCCATTAAATAATATTTATTCTTGAGAAAAATTTCCGAGAAGCCTTTGTTCTTCTCATCTACATCACAGAATGACCTCTAGTATTGTAATAATAATTTTTTTGCCACTTCGTATGAAAAATATTGTTTAAACTTTGTAAACAAACAAATAATTATCAGCTTGATATTGTTCAACTACAAATTTATGTACAACAACTAACTTTTATCTATATTTTTGACATCCCTTATCGCACAATTAGCTATTGTCTTTATAGCATGTCCACGCTATAACGTAAATTTCAACGTAGTTTAATGCCAGCAAACTATGCTGATAATATTATCAACTATTATCCTAGAGGCTGGCAACTAAGTAGTAATGTATTTCTCGTGCACCTATTTATAATTGATAGTAAGACCGATAGACAAATGTATACCAATACGATCCATTTTTATAACTATAGATTTATTAAAATGTGTTGTTTTAATATGAAATCTGTAACATTCCACATTTTACTCTTTAATTTTTTTAATATTTCTTCATCAATTAAAAAAAAAAAAAAAAATTACGTTTTTAATTTAAACGAGATAAAGTAGGCCTATGTTTTTGTATACCTTCTTTCTTCTGAAGACTATAATTAAGATCATTTTTTAAAGCAATTTATTTGATTTCTTTTATCTAGAAGTTCTTGTTACATGATTTGGTTTCCCTTCTTCTGTTAATACTTTTATTTGTATATAGATAGAAAGAATATAGACATAATCTGATTTTATATTTTTTAAATGTTTAAATACAAATTCATTGACAACATTTTTTTAAACCGATTATATTGTACAATTTAATAATGGCTGTTTTAGAAATATATTTCTTTATTGATAACTGAATTTTTGTTTATTTCATTGAATACCATTGTTTTACTATTACTGATTTACCATCTTTGCTTCATCTTTTGGTTTAAATAAATAAAAAAGATATTTCCAAGTTTTTCCCCAATCCTTTCTAAAAGGAATCTAGAGAAGCATATTTATTACTTTTTAACTGTAAAAATGATTAATTTATATTTCAAAAATGGACAGCTTTGCATCAAACCCATAAAGTATTGTAAACGGTATAGATATATATGTCCATTAAATATTATAATCTTGGAGAGTTTAAAAAAATTATATTAAAGTTAGATTCTGGTGATTGAACCTCGAATTATATGGTTAGGATGCATAGATTACTTAATTACTGACGATTATTTGACGATTTTGTTACATATACCCTTTGTCAAACTTTTAATTTGACTCTTACAATACAAAATACTTAAAAAATCGTAATAATAATTCTGTAATATCATGGACCTGGTTCTGCTAGACAACCTTTCTCTAATGTAATGTGTGGTTATCTTTTCGAGTTATCATCTCCTTATTCTAAACTTACCAATCATAATTCGCCATAAAATAAATTCTCACTTTTCTACACTATGCTTACCCACCGTAACTTATGACCTTCCTCTTTGACTGAAACCAGGGGACCTCTCAAACACCAAGTGAGACCGCAGGACACTAAAAGAACCGACTCAGTGGTGTCACATATCACTACAAACAAATTCGTATTTGGTTTTATTCCAGTCAAACTAAAATTTACAATCTGAATACTAACTTTACTAGAAGAAGGGGGGGGGGGAAACTTCATATATAAACAAAGTAGCATGTTAACTATTGTTGCATGCGGGTTGTAGAAACTGATATGATAAACCAACAATAAACAAAAAAAAAAAGTTGCCAACATGATAGAAATACAATGCGATGCTGTTTGAATGCGTGATGGAAAATATTGTGATAAATAATTTTTCGTGACCTGTTTTTACTTCACTTAGCTTTTATAGCATTGTTTATCTGAAATGAAATTTTTATGATTTAGTTAATCTAAGAGTTGTTAGAGACTGTTGACGTGTAAAACAAACATTGGAATCAAGGTAACTTGAACATAAAAGTTGTACAATGTAGTCCTGTTTTTAGTAAAATAAACACAAGGGGAAACATTATTAATGAAAATGTTATAATTTATATAACTTAAACATTTTAACAGTTTTTATACACTGATATTGTTAACACGTTAAAATGAAAAATGCATAGCCAAATTTATTGTTTTGAATGTTTTTTATTGCTAGAACTCTTTGTGTATTTGTCTGTGCATTTGCTTTATCTAACTTCACCATTGCTGCTGTTTAGGAATTTTTCCGTAAGATCACATTTAGCGAAGGATATGGTGGATATACCATAGTTGATGCTCTGTAGGGACATCAGATTCATCGAGATATGAGATGGTGTCCGCTAGTTCGTAGAAACTTACTTTGGTCGTGGCTGAAATAGCGCTAATAAATGTACTTGCCTTGTGATAGAGAAGAAGCCACTGAGAAGAATCAAAAGAGAAAAAAAATATTAAAGTACTTGGTAGTTTAATTGTTAGAGAGGAAGAGACAGAAAGAGAGAGAGAGAGAGAGAGAGAGAGAGAGAGAGAGAGAGAGAGAGAGAGAGAGAGAGAGAGAGAGAGAGAGAGAGAGAGAGAGAGAGAGAGAGAGAGAGAGAGAGAGAGAGAGAGAGAGAGAGAGAGAGAGAGAGAGAGAGAGAGAGAGAGAGAGAGAGAGAGAGAGAGAGAGAGAGAGAGAGAGAGAGAGAGAGAGAGAGAGAGAGAGAGAGAGAGACAGAGAGAGAGAGAGAGAGCCAGAGAGAGAGAGAGAGAGCCAGAGAGAGAGAGAGAGAGAGAGAGAGAGAGAGAGAGAGATAGAGAGGTGTCAAAACTGTTGGCATAAGGGTGAAAAGGAAAGGAGTGCTTCTTTAAAACTCAGTGACATGTTAACACAAAATTTAATGTGAATTGCTACTTTATGTAGAATAAAGGCACTGCAGCAGCGCAATTTTTCCACAATTTCCCATATCTTTTTCCAACACAAATCAATAATAAAAGGGTAAAAACAATAACTTTAGAACCATTTTAAAAAATACGTAGTTCAAATCGACAACTTTGGCGGGAGTGCATGCCACCTTTAATAGATCTAACATGTAGAGTGTTATTTGACACAAAAGGTACAAAAGGAAATAACATCGTTACTTAAATATCTCTTTTTTAATGATTTTTAAAATACTTAGTTTATTACTTATATTCCAACACTGTTATAATAACAAAGAATATAAAATATGAATAGTTTTTCAATGTATACGTATTATATATTTTGGAGTATATCTTGTACATTTTTACAATTCTGTATATCTTGAAATCAATATCAAGAAAAGTGCTGTTGTACAATAGGATGAGGTTGTGTTTTTTTCTGATTGCGTATGTTTTACCATATTGATCTAGCATTATGGACGATATTGATAGAGGTCAAATTACGGATTAGATCTTGCAAGTGATATAGTATGCTTTGCGATATTCTAAACCAAACAAAGGTATAATCCCTAGTATTAAGGATTAGATGACACTTCGATACAATCATCTTATAGCGTCAGGAAGATCTCATTCTCATAATAACTACCTCTATTGAAACCAAATGGTTAATACAAGGTGGTTCAAGATGTTTGCGTTTTTATAAATTAGCTATTCAATTTGATTTTAATTTCTAATTATATAGTAATTGAGATTATTTCTATAGTACATACTTTTTTCTATCGTTTAAGGCGCCTAAATTTCACACAATTTCTGTCTGGATTATTTGTTTACGTAATACCGTGCGAATGAATTATCCTTATGACTTAAAACGGTGTTCGTGAAAGTATTAGAAGGTAAATGTATATATAATAAAAGGAAGTCCAGAATGTGCGTGCCGGTAAAACTCAAAAACGAATCCCGGTACAATCAAAGGGGGTAAGTGGTGTGATAGTCCTCTATTGCCCATCCGTGAAGAAGGTTTCCGTTTTGTCTCTAAGGGCTTCCATTGGAAGATAAAAGGGCTGAACTTATAACCGGAAAATACAAGAGAAATACAGTGTTTATCCCGAGAATACCACTGATATCGACTGAATTACCATTCTAATTTAAGAGACTGCAATTTCCAATCATATATCAATATATATATATATAATAAAAGGAGGTCTAGAATGTGTGTGCCGGTAAAACTCAAAAACGAATTCCGTTAAATCAAAGGAAGTATATGGTGTGATAGTCCTCTATTGCTCATCCGTGAAGAAGGTTAATACTTTATTTAACTCATTACTATCATTTTTAGGGTCCTGCTCATGATTCTTCAATTAGGTGCTAGCGAATATTTTGAAATCAAGATCATATTCAACATTTATTCGTGAATAACATATGTTAGAAGTCCCGGGCGAAGCCGGGTTAAACCACCAGTGTTCACTAAATACGGGAAAGTTAAAATTATTTTCACTGATTCTATCAAGTACTGGTGGTGCAATTAACTCAACATTACATTTTGATATATGTTTAATGTTAGTAACGAGAAAATTGAAGGCAATTAAGATATCAGAAATATCTTGTGGTGCAATCTTAAAAAAAAAAGACGATGAAATGGTGGAAGTATGGGATTATAAAAATGTATTGACGAAAATGTATGAAGCCTTAAATGACAGTAGAAAATTGGTGTGTGGAGGACATTTTTGTGGACCCAAATACGTCAATAAATTTGGTTGATGTCAACGTTGATACGGTTGAACAAACTAAAGTTACTAAACATGTAATTTACCATAATACAGGAGGACTCAAAAGAGTGCGACTATGAAATTGTAGGCTGTAAAATTGTGTGAAGATTGATTGTCCTTTAACTGGTGTTTGCAGATTGAAAATGAAAGCGAGTGACATAACAGAATGGACAAAGATTGTTAACGCTCTAAAAATTGCAGCGACACGGTATGAGACGTAGGTTATGTTGGATGATTGGATGTTAATAATGTTGTCTACACAATTAATTACTCATAAAAACTAATAATTAATTAATTAGCTAAACGAAATTTCTTTAAACTATTAGAATAATAGAACATACAACTTTACATATTTAGAGTAAGAATAACATCCATTAAAAAAATAACTTGGAGATTATTTCTAGTTAGGCCAACTAAAATTACATCTCAAGATCAGCTGTTTAAAGTGTAGAGTGATAAAATAAAATAACGCTAACTAAAAACTAAACCATGTGAAGGTGGAATATCTGTGATAATGCTGCAAGTTCAATAGACAGTTCAGCAGTTCAGCGTGAAGACTGGATATTTGGGAGAGAATAAAGTTTACCTCACTGAAATTATGGAGTGAGGTTAAATATTAATCTGGTGTGAACACATGCAATGAATGTCCTTACAGAGGTAATCAGAAAATTGGTTTTGAATGAACAGTAAAGATTGAGTGGAGGGCCGATTTATTTTTGGAACGGAAATGTCCTGAGGCAAGAGTGAACAAAGATTTAAATTCAGAATTTTGTCTTAAGAGCAAGGATGTGAGAGGCAAAATAATCATACCTTATCAACCCTGAGTAGGTCTTCGCCTCCTTTAGGATTCACCTTCACTCATGTCTTTCACTAGCAATCGTCCTCCATTTTCTCACACTTATAGCCTTGAAATTCACTTATGGCCCCCGGCCTTAGGAGACTTAACATATTCCATGTCCCAAACGTTATATCAATTATTTACTCTTTAACATAACTTTGTCGTTCCACAAGATATATCCAGCAATTCCTTTTTGGTTTGTAAACAAATTGTATTTTAAAGTGTAGGATTGTTGGCACGACGACCAACCCCAAACGGAGATTTTATGTTATTGATACCTTACCTTAACTGAGGTCTTCTAGTTTTAAGTGTGCTGAAACTTGTTCTCACCTCTCCTCTTGCGGGAACGGACTTGGTGAAATCGTACAGAGATAAATTTGCCAACTTGAGTATTTCTAAGTATTTAACAGCCAAATATATGTGACTTCAAGCTCAAAATCGCCATTTCATTTCCTCCCTTTTCAATTTCTTGGGGGTGACGTATAAGACAACGACAGTTGTAAAAAATCCTAGACACAAACACTATAATAAACACAGTATTTTACAGGTAGTTTTGATGTCACAATTTTTATAAAAGTCATGATTTTTATATATTTTATGGCGCTAAGTTCAACGTAAGTCGTATTGTGGTTACACTAATTAAACATTTAAGGACTACTATAATTATTCTAACAATAACTAATTTACAAATATATATATATATATATATATATATATATATATATATATATATATATATATATATATTATATTGTTATCTTTGGCGAAGAAAGAAAATGAGACTGTTAAATAAGAAAATTTAAAAAATATCAATATATTTCACCTGCATACTACGTGTTATTACATATCTGAGATACAAAGATATAACAATACTTGGAATAATCTGTAGAATAATGTTTGGTTTGACTTCATTGTATGTTGAGTCGTGCTGTTAATAACTGCATTATCGACTTGTATATTAGAGTTCTAAGTAAGTTTCATCAATAGGAAAATATTTGTCGTCTATCAAATATGAGATGAAACAAACTTTTAATGTAATTTATAACATGTTATATTAGTTATACTTATGTTGTTATAAACCATAGTGTATAATGTAATAAACTATCATAAAGTAGCTTACCTATATTTTTTAGAAACAACACATTATGCTTGTCGGTTCCATGCGATGGATTAAAATGTATAGGACATAATCGGCTTACGTAGTTTGGAATTTAAATCAAATATAAATTATTAACTATTCCAACTGATTCACAGGACACAAATTTAAAAAAAGTTATCAAATATTAGCAAACATAATCTGTCTCAAAATTTAAATATCTGTTGAGAAGTTGTAAAGTTGTTAAAATCAGGTATTTTGTATTTACCGAAACAATTCAAAGCTGAAATGATATTTGTAATGAAATTTGCAAATAAATCTTCGTTCTCGAAAGTTAAAATGTGAGATTTATCCAACTCGTTTCTTCGGCTACTTCATGAAGTATTATTGTTAGTGGGGTTTATTTAGATGGTTTAGAGTAAGTGATCAAGTCAAAGTGCAATTTCGGAGTTCAATATTTAAGGTTTTATACAGGGTGATTGACACAGGTGTGATCGATGATCGGATATCAAGAGGGATCTGATAGGAAAGATAAAAAGAGAAATATCTAACTCTTGACTATATGAAAAAAAGGTGTACATCCAGCTAAAGTCTCTTGTCATTACCACCCCTCTACTTATAATAGCGAGCTCCTGAGGGTTAAAAATTAAACGTGATTCTTAGTATGTGAGCATAGAGAAACAAATCCTAATACTTCGACTATAAACATGGAATTATCGTTATTTTTAGAATAAGTTTTCCAACTGATAATTTGAAATTGAACACTTATTTCTTTAAAAAAAAAACTTACGTAACGGTATATACATTTAAAGTACTTTACCAATAAATGTGTTGTATTGTGTTGTCAATTAAATAGGAACATAAATGATGGGTAAAGAAACAAATATTTCACCGTATAATTTACACTTTTATAAAAAGCACTTAAGAATATTAAAGCATATCTAACACTGTATGGTAATTTATTTACTTATAAGGCCATTATAGAACCAGAGATTAAAATTATAAATCTCAACTTTTAAAATGAAATATTTCATAAAGACCAGTTAAAACGTAAATTTACCGAACGAGAAATTCTCGTCGTCATCCATGGTTGGCTGAATCGAACAGATAAATCATAAGTCAAGAAGATGATACTATTTTGCATCAGTTAAACTGTAAATTAAAGCGATTAAATCGGTTGTCCGTTCGTACAGTAGATCTATTTGTCAGTATTAAATACGTCTGGAGACTGGGAGGGATTATTTTTTTTATATCTTTAACTTAAGTTGACTGTTTGAGGCAAGGCTGATTATGCATGACAAACCAAATAGAGAAGGAGGATGATGAGATTAGATTATAAAGAAGGAGTAGTGAAAGGATTGGTGACTTGACGTTGATCAATGCGAACAGTGCTTAAGTCACTAAGACTTGGTAGCTGCTTCTTCGATTCATGATTCTAGAACGAGTACATTTCAACTTTATTTCATTAGATTGTGTTGTAGAAAACAAAATAAAATCTGTATATCATGTAATTGATTGTAGTATCTGTTTTCTATTTAAAAAGAATAAATATATTATTCGTTAATATTTTAAATATACGTTCGTATATTTAATTGAAAGACAAATGTAATTGTACTTGTTTCATTAAAATTTAATGTTAAAAAGATGTTAAATTCTTAGCTAAAACGATGGCTTATTGAAACTCGAATTTTTTTGTGTGTTTTCATTCATTTAATGATGTCTATCTTGCTATTCACAGATTGTAAGAAGCACAAAACTAGTTTTTAAAGGTACTAAATAAAAAATAACTACAAATCAACTTTAAAGATAGCATTTTAAATGTTACGAACACTTTTTCAATCATATCTTAGTTTAAGTGTGCAAATTTGACTAAAATTCAGATTAATTATGATTTTTAGAGTTTATATTAAATTTTTAAAAATTAAGGTTATGTTTACTGTTTTTTTTTTTTTTTTTTTTGTAATCACTCTCTTATTTTTATAGTAAATATCAGGTTTATGTATTAAATATTACTTTTTTTAAACAGTTCCGGATACGTTTATTAAACTTGATACTGTCCAGAGTTGTAAGAAAGTTTGGAGAATTTACTAACATATATTTCAAGATGATAAATTTGTTTAAAACAAAAGTAAAGTAAATTTGTTACTTTCAAAAGAACAAAACCAGTTTATATATGGTGAGTTATTTGAGTTGACGCGAAATATTTCAAAAACAACTAATTTTGATGGAAATAATACTTAAATAAATAGTTTCAAATAAAAATATATTCATAGAATAAAAATAGCTAAATTTATTCTTGTTATGGTGAACGTCCAGAAATAGGATACTTTTGTTTTTAAAGTGTAAATTATTTTACTTATTCAATAAAGGAACAACCATTTCTCGTCAGAAACACTACTTTCTAGATATTAAGTAAAAATGTTTAGATTTTTTTTACTTGGGAACAGTCAACGTAATAATAAAAAATGAGAGAAATTATTATTATTTTTTTTAATTATTAAAACGTGATGGAATAATATTGAATTTTGCTTACTCAAAGTAATCATTATTATTTTTTATTAGAAAAAAAAAATAAATGAAACAAATAAAGTAGAATGAAAGAAACGGAAATGTGAATTGATTTTGAGTTAGTAATTGTACTTTTGTGTTATACTGCTTGTGAATTGTATTAATTAGGTAGATATATTTCTCAATACTGCCACCGACCCTCTTGTCGGTGCTACTGCGTTTTGTATAGTTTTGTGAATCAAGTTAGCTTTCTGTTATGTTAATTTTGTTTTTTATGGAATTCTTCCATACTTCTATGGAAGGTAAAAGTAAGTTATTTATTTTAAATTGTTTGTAAACCTTCTTTTTAATATAAGTATAAATGTAATATAAACCAAATTTACATAACATATATTCATAATCTCTAATAAGCTATAAAATATTTATAAATTTTTTAAAAATAATAAAATTAGTTGGAAACTTTGTACTATTATCACTAGTAGACAAATATTTTTACTAATACAAAAATTAGTACTAAATGATATAATTATAATTTTCACCAATCCATGCACAGATTTCAAATAGTTTATATTTAAGTTAATTCTATCACCATCTTCCTAAGTTTTCATAAAACCGATTACATCAAATATAAAATAAATAATGTCACTACAAATCTGTTTCTAATAATTTACATCGTTTTAAAAAGCTTCCAAACACTACTCCTGCCAACTCATTCCTAAGAAGACGTAACCTAACTGCTGGAAATTCGATAACACATACCATCCTACGCTACCAGGTAGTCTTCGAGTAGCCGACATTTATTTACGAGACCTAACCTGTCTCGACAAGTCATGAATAGAACGAGACAGAATGATATAGTAAAGGCAAGGAAGCGAGAGAGAACGAACTACTATATTCAGATTAAGCTGTACATGTTTCTCGAATGTTGACTTGTTTATAGTCGAATCTCACTGGGTTTAATCGAACCTCATATATACACCTATTATCCAATTTCGATCTATTTTAGTCAACGATACTGTAAAGATTGAACTGAATTATTGTTTAATAAAGAATAAATATATGTGTTTTGCAATAAATTCTATACAGGGACGCTTAATTTATTTGTTTTCTGTGAGAAACGCCCACGGTTTTTCCTAAGACAATTTCAGTTCTTGATAGAGATTTCATTTGTTTAGTTAACTTTATGTGGCAATCTCAATTCATCTAGGCTATTGAGTTAATTGGAAATTATTATAAACTGTGTATTTATACATTCTCTGAAGTTATTTACATAGTCATCGTAGATAGCCTTTAGCTACCATGTAACAAGTATGTCTGAACAAATAAGTAGGTTGTATTTTTTCGCTAGATGAACTCATTTTTTCTTACACATGCACAAATACAATTTATATACCATATGGTACTAATTTTTATTCATTACGTTACCTAAATATTGATTTACAAGCTATATAACTCTCAATGTGGTTTTTGTTTTGTTTAAAGACACAATGAATAAATATTTAACAAACTTTTCCAATCATCCATACACAAAACCAAATAAAAATAAACCAAAATAACGTCACAAAAACCATGATTTTGATAAGTTGTTATGAAAAAATGAAATGAACTATATCTACAAACTGAATATATATAAATATATAAAACTGATATAGGCCCTATATACAAACTGAAAAATATATAAATAAGGACTAAAGATCCCTCCCATGTCTTCAGTGCATGTAGTAATCGATTAAATGACGTCAGTTGGAGTAATTTTATGCCTGAATACCAATATCGTTTTAATTGTGATGTTTTCTCAAAGTTTTACAACATTATTCTTTACATTTCAAAAAAGTTTCATAGAAATAGATTAGGTAGATTACGAAAATTAAGTATTTTACTACCATCATCAATTGTTTTGTTTTCCCCGATAATTAAGAATCGGGTATTTTTGAATAGAAGAATACGCTTAGTTCCTTACAGACCACAATTGAAACATTTTGAGAAACTCGTACTTTATTTCATATAGCAGCTAAACCTAAGTTTTGAATTGGGAAGAAAACTTAAAACATTATCCAATATGTTGCGAAAATATGCCTACATTCCAAATTTGATTAAAATCTGTTCAGAATTTGGACTGAAATAATTCCAAAAACACTTTTTGTAATTGATATATCCAAAAAAGGTATACAAATAAATAAACTCGACATCAATTTTGTTACCTTAGCCAGGAATTGATAGATAAAGAGCCAGATAAAATGTGGCAAGGACACTTTTCACCTATTTCGGAAGGAGAGGACGAACTTTTGGTGACAAATATTGCTACTTTTAAGCCTTTAAGTGTAGAAAACAAGTTGATCACCGGATTGAGGAAGGATATACCGAGAATGTTTCTTTGGACGCACCTAAGATTCTGAAACGGTCCTCCTTTTAAGTCTGGGAAATGCTTGTGTAACATATCTTAAGTAATATAAGGTATTTTCGCCTAAAGGAAGACCCAAAAGACTATGAACCTTGCTTCAAGAAGTTATGGAAGTATTCACTGAACACAGCCACTTCAAGAATCATTTGTTAACAATCTGGATCATCAATAGTAGTTTGTAGGCTATGTGACTACATAGTGACTACATATCAAGTGACTACTAAACATATCGTCCATGATATGTGAACGTCTCGAAGCTAGGAGAAGGGTTATACTCGAGGTTCACAATCATGTGAAAATTTGGATGCTAGGATCGAGCGTAAACTCTTACACCTCATTGAAAACACACGAATTACCTTTCACTTGACTTTGCTTTATTGCTGCAATTTTCAAGTTACCAAATTATTACCTTGCATATGCGACATTGAAGTTATTTATTACTCATTTTGAAACCCTTACGTATATAGTTATTACATTTTATGTATTGGTTTTAAAACTAATACGTTTTTTTACCAGCAAGTATTAAAAATACAAAAAATATATCAAGTGAAAAATAGGTTCAGTGAAAAATATTTCAAGTCCAAGTTGGGTTCGATTCCCAGTCTATGCCGTATAATTTTAACTTGAAATATTATTGTATGCAATCTCAATCAATAATGTGAAAGAAAATGAGATATCCGTATAGTTACGACAGTCACCGACACGAATAGCGGGAGGAGGCTTCTTCATATGTAGAGCTTCCAACCTCTCCAGTTTCCAACGATGCAAATGATCGCTGTTTAATATAAATACAGAACTAAAACTATCGGGCCTATGTGACATCATAAAAATGGTACTGTATCAGAAAATCTCTGTAACAACTGTTTTAAAACAATCTTACCCTTTGAGTGAGACCTCTTTATCTACCAACAATTTACTTACTCGGAAAAAGAAAACAAATTTTGAACAAAATATTTAGAATATTTGCATGTATGAAGATGAGCATTACATAATACTTTTTTATGATGGGGCTGTGTAAGTACCTTAAAAGCGTCCATCTACTTGTTAAGCGAATTTGATTTAGTTTTCAAATAATGGCCGTTAGGTTAGGGCGTTGACGCAAATATTCTGATGTGGAATATAGCTCGCACTCTGTACTATTAAATAAAATTGTGGGAACGTATTATAACGAGCAAAAATTAAATGAAATACTGTTTTTTGCCCTTCTACAAGAACGTTTTACAAGATTAAAACATAAAACACTTCCATACATTTTTCGTACTATAATTTAAATAAATTAAAATCTCTTCTTGTTAATTAAAGTTAAAAATAACTGTTTGTTGGTACACCTGACCGTCAACTATGAAATTTGTTTGTTTAAAATATTTTATTAAAGTGTTTCGTAGGATTGTTTTTTTCTATTGTATATTTTTGTATTTTTATGAAGCAATTGGACTAATGTGTTGGCGACAATTTTAATTAAACGATAATTAAATAAAAAATTTTCAAATAAGGATTGTGATGGACGAAAAAGATCATACAACATTTATTTTATTTAAAAAAATATCAATGCCATTTTTATTTACACAACACTGTGTTATCCTCTAAGCCACAATATAAATTGCACGTAACTTGTACATGTATAATATAATATAAGCAGTAGTCGGATTGATTACGATTCCAACGACGTATTATGTTCACAGAACCACTATTAATAACTATTTTTATAGATACTATATTTTATAAATTATTACGAATGTTGAAGCGAATTAAAAATTAAATTTCTCTTCCTTATTTGTTTTTAAATGTCTTATTCCTCAGTGAAGAAGACATTACAGCCAATGTAATGATGGTTTTAATCGCTTTGTTGTGATTAGGGGGGGGGTCCTTGTTTAAGAGGAAGCGTTTTTTTTTTCTATTTGGTGTTTCTGAATATATCATAGTATTGAATCTCATTGCAATACATCACACAATCAATTTTATGACTGCTGTGAATTGTGGTTCAATAGACGAATAATGTTCCAGTGTAGTAGCCTATATAGGTAACATCTTTATTTTTGTCAAAGAAAAATACTCTTCCCTCCATTTCAATTGTAAATTTTGAACCGGGAAACACAAATTAATTATCTGTGAAACTTTATGTGGGCATAAATTAAGAATTTGACGTACAAAGCGATTATTAATATGATATTGAAACTTAATTTATAAATGGAAACATATCTAATGGTAACCTCATGGAGTTACACGTAATTTTAAAAAGTAATATGATAATAATAATAATAATAATTGGAGAAAAATCACGATATAATCGAACGTCTCTGTTAATGTTAAAACAAAATTGAAGTTATTGTTTGAGGTATATATATGATTGATACCTCAAAATTTGGGGCACCTGACTTAAAAAAAACAGAATATTTCGATTTTTTTCTAAATCCATTATTAAGATTTTGATAAAATGTATATATATATATATATATATAATATATATATATATATATATATATATATATATATTTATATATATATATATATATATATATATATATATATATATATATATATATATATATATATAAAATATATATATATATATATATATATATATATATATATATATATAACTAAATTTTTGTCAACTATAAAGAAAATCCGGTTCATAACTAGTTAGTATAAACAAAAATAAATAAATCGTCCTTGTAGATGTTGTTATAGAAGTAAATCTCAAAATTTAGGTAAAATTTTAAAGTTCAGGACTCAAAATAGTGAATAAAGTTATATATATGTGAAATCATTAGAATAATAAAAATGAAACCTTGATTTCCATGAAGTAATATATATGTTTAAAGAGTTTTAGAAACAATGCAAACATACAGTAACGAAAATATCGTTCAAACTTTTTTGTTATGTTTTTTCAATGGTTGTGTAAGGAAGTTCGTGCATATTTTTAACACAGTTTATTGATTATTGTATTTAGTATTTGTTATTCATATTTTATTGTACAAAAAGCAGTTATATTAATATTATGTAACCCAAATTGCAAATTGTATTATTTTCATTATAATACTAGTGCCTGTTACTGCAACAAACAAGAGTAAATAGACGTACAGATTCCTAAAATGTTCCTACCGCAGAATACTAGGTTACCTGCCTGCCCAAGCAGGACTAAAGTGTACTCTGAATGTAGCTATTTAGGCACTAAACCTCCCACAACAGACCCCATCTACCGCACAGTGTCATTGTTAGCCGCCATTAGTTCCGATCCAGCTGATTGACACTTTTCCCTCTATTCACATTATTGAGGTTAATTTTGCACGGAGCCCACATATGTATTCATGCAACATGTGTGCGAGTTTATTCGTCTGTTTCTAATCTTACTGTATTTCCTCCAACAATTCGTCTCAACTAGGCCACCATGTTGAAACATCTTCTTGTAATTGGGGTGGCGTTTGTTTAAGTTAATTAACTCGAAACAGCCCTCGTGTTCATTTTGAAACGCTGGTTGTAATTTTCGTCAGCTGAACGGCATTAGACTGTGATGAAACCCTAATGTTTTGCGAGGATTAATGTTCGTGATTTGTGGAAAACACAGTTAAAAGCTTAAAATGTGGCAGGGATATAATTACTGTTTCGGCTTTGCATTAGAAAGAAAAAAAATAGTGAAAGTGAGAGCAAGTTATTTGTTCAGGGTTTTAAATAATCATACTAATATTTATAAATAAAAGAATAAAATACATTTAAAAATAATTTACCCATAAATAATTCGTTTATTAATTTCATTAATATTTTTTAAACAGTTTTCCTGAACAACTATTACTCGTTAGCGTCCACTAACCTAATTTATTTCTGGAGTTCTACTGAGATGATTTCAATGCGTTCTACACGAAAAAAACATTTTGCTATTAATTGTACCGTCAATTTATTTCATTTTTATATTTAAAACACATTTTTTTAAAACTCATTCTGTTAATAAATTTGATGTATTACACCTAATCAGCTGTTTTAAGTATCCGTTGTTTAAATTTATTCCTATGGTTACCTAATTTGTATGTAAAACCACAAAATCACGTTTAAAACACTTTCCAAATAGTTTCACAATGGTCTAACCTATCTTTGTCCGTTGAAGAACTCCTCCGCGCCCACTCTACCTACAGAGATGAGGATGGTCTTATTGGAAAGTTTAAACTCTGAGGATTACAAATTTTAATATTACACATACTATTATAAAAATTAGTTGAAATAACTGTTCACGATTTTGACATATATTATAATCATTCATTACGCAAGTGTGTGAACTTATGACCTCGTATAAGTGTCAGGGAGTGGTGGAGTGTTGATCCATTGTTTGAGCACAGATTATTTAGTGCCTTCTTCAGCTTTCGATTGCAATAGCCTATTATAGTGACAATTTATTAGTAAATAGGACAGAAAAACGTTATGTAATAAGAATTAAATTTAGTAAAAAAATCGAATATTTGTTTTATTACAAAAGATAACCATTTTTTAAATGTTTGTGGATTGGTCTGTCTGGAAATACGGAATGGTACAGAAACAATATTTAAAGGATCTTCTTTAAAAAAAATTAATGTAACGTTGTTTATAATTCAAACACAAAACTCCATCTATATGCAAATCGTATTGGTTGTCAGACTTACAAAATCAGGAGTTATAATTTAAAAACAAACATGTACCATGATTTATTTGAGATTTCAGTCTACACCATGATGTTATGTTGAACAGTGCTGGTGAAGTAATTAAGAAACTTGCTAAGCACCACAGAAGGAAACTTTTCTTGGATGACGATATGGAAATGCTACATTCTTCAGACACTCGCTTATAGTGAGTAGGGGTGTAATAATCGTGAGGTACTTTAGATGTACAGACGGCTTTATTTATGTCGTTTAGGGTTAGACACCTCTTCTCTCCTTAAATGCCTACCCACCAACTCTTGCTACCCTACATTTTTCAGGGACGGGGTCTACCTTTTACGGTCTTTTTTGTATGTTTTAAAACGACGAGAATCGTCAGTTTTTTCGCCGTTAAACTACTAAAACTCGAAATGGCGGATATGTTAAAGAACATTAAAGAAATGCAGCGTTTAAAGGACAAAACTTTGCGACTTTCATTTGGTAGCTGTATACTCCCGCAAGAACTGAATGAAGTGTGTAGTTGTCAAAAATATATCACTAAACGATACTTCAGGATACTCTGGTGAGTAACGTCAAACGTATGTTACTAAATAAGCGTCAAAAAGTTTACTTAATAAACAATATATATATTTTTTAAATGAAATAATAAAGTAATTTACATAATTTCAATTCCTGTTTTTACAAATGAACTATGTATAATACAATATATTTTAGCGATACCTCAATTTATTAACCCATTTAAATTTACTACACATTGAATTATTTTACATAATTTCATTGTCTGTATTTATAATATTTTGGTGATATTTCAATTCATTAACCCACTAAAATTTACCAAATCATATTTCTAAGTAAATATGCAGTTAGGGCGTTGTTTTATTATGTTGTTAGATTACAGTTATTTGAATGGATTACATAAGACTGGATCCGAAAAAAATTTTGTTCATTTTTAACCTAAAACAGTTGTTGTGAGGCCTATGAAGGGCTAACACAATTTTATTTTTCAATAGTTGTTCATTTATTTAGTTTTAATGTTATTGTACATGGATTATATGTTGAATCTCAGAATGAAATCTAACCCTCAATATTAAATTCTCTCTGATTTTGGTAGAAAGGACTTACAATAAGGTCCATGGGTACAGGTACCTTCGCCGGATTATTCCACTCTTTTCTGTTTTCCACCACTTTATTTCATCTTTATCTCCAATTTTCAAAAGTCAATCCTCAAGATCTTGAACCCATCTCATCCTTGGTCTTCTCTTCTTTTTTGGCCCTCCCAATTACCCCTTTTGCCTTCAAGCCTAATCGTTAGTCCTGTAGATTATAACCCGTCTCATCCTTGGGCTTCCTTTTTTTTCTTGCTCTTCCCACTACCCGTTTTCCCATCAAATGATATATTTGGTACTATGTCCTTGATCTTCTTTTGTTGCTCTCCCCATTACTCATTTTCCGCTCAAGCGATATCTTTGGTCCTCTAGATGGTCAACTCGTCTCAACCGTGTTCTGCCATCCTTGTTCTCTCCTCCTTCTACCCAATTTTCCCATCAAGCTCAATCTTTGTTTCCCTAGATTGTATGATCGTACAACCATATCTACCTTGGTCATCCTTCCTTCCATTCTCCTCTCCATTCCCAGTTTTAGATTCAACCGTCATCCTTCTTCCCCTTCTTGGTTCCATCAGCAGAACGATCCGTTCTTTTAGTAAATTTGTTATATTGAGTTAAAAATTGCAATGCTTCACATTGCAGTCAAACAGACACAAATTTATTTACCTTTGTGTTATCACACCTGAGCTGCAACCGACGCTGATCAATATACAAAACTCTTTAACAGGTTGCTTTGATAAATCAACATTCAGGTGTAAATTCGGCAGTCAATCAAATCCACTATTTGTGCGAAATTATGTCGAGTAATGGGAAATATAAAAATTTTAATCCATTCCAGGGAATATTATAACATTGCAACTTATTGCCCTCCAAAATAATTTAAGTTACTTAGGTTAGGTTAGGTTTTGGCGTCTATTGAGCCAGCGTCCACCGTCACCATTGTCTTATATTTACTTATATTATAAAATCCCTCTCCTTTAACCCCCCCCACTACTTCCTTGTCCAACCTTTACTACCACACATATTTCTAAGCCGTGTAACCAGTATCGAAGGTTATCTTAATTAATCCTCTCTGTCTAATGAATCGATGACGTGACGTGAATTGACTTGAGAGCTGATTGAATGTAACTCGACAGATCTGTCAGGATGGTGTTTAATAGCAGCAGGTTATGCATCTAATGTGGCAGTGGAAGAGCTTATTGGTCAATGGTGGCATATAAGGGTGAAAAGTGAGTAACTCACTGTAAATAAAAGACAGTAATGCGATTTGGTTACAACTCTCTAAAAAATACCAGTCTTTTAAGTACAGTTATTGGCCGTGGTAAATTATAGGTTAGGTTTAGGACGTGTGTATAAAACGTTCCTATAGTGGGGGTTGCAAAGCGAAAAGAGCATTTAACAAAAAATTAATATAGGTGTTAATAAAAACTAATGGTTTTGTTACGCACAGAAGCAAATTAAACTAATATGTTTAAATAAATATCAATGAGCACTGTGGTGATTGTATATGAGCAAGGGGAAAAACCCAAACCACAAATAAACACAACTACACGAAACTGTATAATGCGTTTATATTACCTTATGTATATTTCGATAGCTCTGTGTACAGTGCACCTCTGAAGATGATTGCAGAGCTATCGAAATGTACATAAGGTAATATAAACTAATTAAACAGTTTGTGTAGTTGTGTTATTTTGTGGTTGGGGTTTTTTTTTAATATGTTTAGTTATCAGTTTGAACAATAAAATGTTACTTAATGAAATGCATAACCATATTGACGTTTATAAACAGGTATAGCGTATTAATAAATTAAACACATTCACGCATTATAACTAAACAACATTGTTTGTTTCTCTTCGACTTTGAATTTACACAAGACATTTCAATATTTTCTTTGACGTATGCCTATAATAACGCTACGTAAGAGTACAAAATTGACTGTGCATTTCAATCTCTTACTTTATTAGAAATCCGATGTTTTCTTGTTGCTATGGCAACAAGTCATGTTACATCTTTGATTTATGTCAATCTGTCGTGAACGTGACATTTTCTGAGCACACCATGCTTTACTCAAATCCCAGGTGTTTAATAAAGTATACAGGATATGTAGAAGATAACAATTTCCCCTGTAACAGTGTTGTGCATAGGCTGACAGTTGATAGAAAGGATTAGGCCTACAAAAGAAAAATGGAAGGTACTTTTAAGTTTATAGGAATTTATAATTATATACGTAGTTATGGTTAGAAATATTAAATTTTTCTAAGTGAAAGCTTTAGTTTTTTGTGTAATAAAACATAAAAATGATATCGTCCCCCTACATTTAGTATTTACTACTCGTTGTTATTCAAATGGAATGTTAGAGAAGTGAAACATATGCAACTATATATCAACTTATCGCTGAATAATTGTTGAGTTTAGATCCTGTACAGAGTGTGCAACAAGTCTGGTAACTGTCAAATAATGTGGGTTTACAACGGCATCAACTTGGATTGCTTCTTCGTAGATCATAGCGATATTATATATTACGAGGCACCGTTTTATATAGGTAAATTCAATACACTATTTAAAATTTCTATCTGTTGCCATTTTAGATTATATAAGGGGGGTTAATATATATATCCAATTATGTTTTGCATTATTTTTCGCTACTTATTATTGCATTTGTTTGTTCTCCCCCCTTGAGAATATAAAGTTATTTCAACTTAATTCTCAATAGTGAGAGTTAGATTTGCCGTTTAAATTTCCCCTATATATTTTTGTCATAGTCAGTAGTTCAAAATTTCGATTGGATAGTGGTCTTTTGAGATACATTGCGTATACAAATTGTTTGCAAAAATCGTTCCAAAACTTCTGAAGTTTATTCATCACATCATAACCAAAAGGTTCATGTGAACATATTTCATAAAATGATTAGGTAGTTCTATATTTAACCCCCATTTTGTTATTTTAACAAAACAAATTATATCTTCTAAATAGTAAATGATTTAGAGTTGAAATTGCGCATGCTACTAATTGTTACAAAGACCCAATTTGAGAAAAATAATCAAGAGATTTTGAAACTATTTAAAAATGGCGGCTATTTAAAAATTTTTACGTGTAATATGTTAGGAACAGTTAAATTTACAAAATACTTGCAAGGGACAAAATATTTTCCTTTTTAACGGCAAAGAAATAGTATGAAGGATAACTCAGTGAGTCGAAAAAAAAAGTGTAATTATTGGTAATTGTCTAAAACACCCAAACTCAGCCTAGAACCAAAAATTTTTTTAATGGAATTTTGTATACAAAAAACTATTGAAATACAAGATCTGTATATGAAAAGTAAAAAAGCTCATCTCAGTTGCTCCCCTCATTCAACATAATTAAATCTAGGTGTATTATCATTGACTGTCGGACTCAATCCAATGTTCCACGTGTTTGTCGTTAAAAATGAAAAAAAAAAAAATCTTAAAAATATTTTGTAAAATTAACGTTGAAAATTTTAAATAGTCGCCATTTTTTAATCGACTAAAGTAATTTTTAGTATTATATGTCTCTAGCTTAAAAGATTAGGCACCTACTGAGTTATTGACAAAAACGGAAAACATTATTTCTTGGTAATTTTCTACAACCAAAAGTAGAGCAGGTGGGAAAAAGAATCAATTTATTTTCAATGGAAATTATTATTATTTTTTTAATAAGTAATTGAAACATATTAAGTGTTGAGAGTTTGCATTCGCTGAACATGGTAGGGATGATGTTGTTGCTCATCTAATATCCTTCAAGGAGTTGCATAGCCAAAATTAAACTGTAGGCTAAGACCAATTCTCTTGTACTATGAATACTTCATTTAATACATCCTCTTTCAAGCGTTGATCATTTACTACATTTGTAAACTTGAAGACTTCCTGATTCTCTGTGTCAGCTATGAATAGTAAAGAAAGGTTTTGTAGCAAGATATCACTCGATTATGAAACTGATTCTGGTACAGCCTTTTAGCTTTACTGTTTCAATGCTATAGACCGTTCATTAAATGTATGACCGACATTTCTGAGTTTGAAAATAGCCTATTATTTTTTCTGCCGTGGTGTGCAAGATATTTTTTAACAACACTTGGAGTCCACTTATCCAACAGGAATACGTTTTGTTTGCAACAATTACAACAATGCTTTGTTAATAATCAGCTGGCATGTAACATTAATACAGTTTTTAACTAGCTGTAGGAAGTTAATTTAAATATGATCGTTGGAATGTTTATGAATGGTTCTTTAACATAGTTGTCGTTCAAAAACTGCAGGCTTACTGCCTCATTACCCATTACTACAAAACACAGAAGATTACGATATTAGTAATTGCATATTATTATTTAGCGTTTCGATAACACAGATTTTATTTGAGGTATAGAAAGATTTTGCTATACAAATTTGCTGGTCTTGAGTGTTGTAGGCAATTACTAAGAATTATTGTTTTCAGTGTTTTTCTCGCTAACTCAGTTATACTGTAAGATATAGAAAGAATAAAAAACAATTTTTTGTAGCTCGAAAAGAAATATATTTTGTGTCGATGTTTTTAAAGAAGAGTTTTTTAGATATTCGATGTTTAACAATTTTAAATAGCCGCTATTTTGAAATAAGTTAAGGTAATTAGTTAATTATTTTTCTCAACTTGGACTTTTTATTAGAGTAAGTAGTGTGTAAAATTTCAACAATATATCATTTTTCGTAAAAAAGTATAAAGTTTTGTTAAAAACACAAAATGGCGACTAGGTAGAAACTATCATTGGTTTTCATTGGTTTTGATTCGATTCCGTAAAAGACCCAGTAGACCATTTTATTATTTGTTTTAATCTATGCAAGGACTATAAAAAAATAGGTGTTTGAAAAATTTAGACGATTTATATTCTGCCTATTTTCTGAAATTTGTAAAAAGATCATGTTTAGTAAAACCTAACCTAACCTACTCTTTTGTTCAGTAATAGTTTACTGAAAATATTGGAATGTTACTTTAACTACTCATTATCGCATTTTCTCGCCAAACTTTTTAATGAAGTCCAATTCTAACAGAATTATTTGTTGATGAAAAACAAAAACAAAAATAGAAAAAAAGAATGCGCAAGAAATATTAATTTAAGTTAATAGTTTCTATTTCAATTTTGAGTCAATATTATTTTTAAAAAACGAATTCAATTAAAACATATTATTTCTATAAATATTACAAAATGATTAACAAAAAATATGTTACTAGCAGTAAAAAAAATACTGATAAACACCTCATTAATGTGATCAATTTCCAAAGGTATAGTCTAATAAAAAAAAAACTAATATTACAAGTAATTAATTAACTTATCTTACAAAATCTAAATAAACGATTTAACATAATAATGTGTATTCTTCATATTTATCCAAAAGTTCTATACGAAATGGATTGAAAAAGAGATTTATTCACGACCGCAATAAAATGTAATTTTCAATTTGTTCAGGAATTATGAAATAATCCATTTCTCAAATTGTAAGATTTCATAACGAAGTTCGTGATGCATCCCATAGATAGCGAGAGAGAGGCACTTTTGTGCTGTTTTAAAACAAAAGTTCTGTTTTACTTCTGTTTGTAAACCCATATAGGCGAACTTTGTGGCTTTTGAACTCGATCATTAAATCATTAATTTTGCCATATAAGAAATATTTTTGAAACAGAATTTATTTTTCATTTGATAAAAGATGTGAATTTGTAAAAAAAAGGGGAAAATGATGTTGTAAACAAGATTATATATATATATATATATATATATATATATATATATATATATATATATATATATATATATATATATATATATATATATATATATATATATATCAGAAATATATATTTTGTAAAAGTGTGTATTATATTTGTGCTTGTAAATTATTTTAAATTTTATAATAATAATGTTTTTTTCCCCATTTTTTTGAATGAGGTAAGCCTTTTAATCGCAAAAAATTTGGAAATCCGTTTTACAACGAATCTTCTCATATTATGACCTCACACAAACTCCTCATGTATATACACAAACCCACAGGCGGCCACTAAAATTATTGTATTAACATCCAATTTGTTATGAGATCTATTGTGTGAACATAAAGAACACAATGAAAATTCAGAAAATTAAATGAGTCAAAACGACAGCCTTTTAAAATTTTTTTAAACATATAGTGTGTTATTTACTTTATAACACACAAAATTAAATAAAAATCTGCATGTAATAGCACCAAACATGTATAGTATGACAAATAGCGAAATTATTGTTATAAATGTAATCCCTAACATCCTAAAAAATGTGATATTCATATTACTTTACGAAATCCGTTCGTCAAGGGATATAAATAATGACAAAAGATAACAAAACTTTTATACAAAGTAATCGAATACAGCTAATATAGCCGTAAACATTTTCTACTTTTTTATAAATTATAAATTGTAGAATTCACAAATATTTGCGTGCACGTGTTTTAAATGACACTAAAGTTTGCCTGAATTAAGATCTTACGTGATTATGTATTCACTATAAAACATGGTGTGTCATATTATGCTGGTATTTTATATTGTAATACTGCACTTTTTTTTAAACTAACAAGTTAAAATATATTGTAATATTTTCGTACAGTATGATATAAATTTGTTTCTGCTCATATTAACAAAAGAACTCACAGTTTCCTTTCACTGAATTCCTCTCTCTGAAGCAGATACATAACGACAAACATTTCTCATCAACGAGTAATTCGATATGGAGTCGATACTTAAACGTCCGTAACCAACGGTGGTAGGTATCGCTTTCAAAGACTTTCCGTGCGAAACAGTAAAATGAACTATTTATCTCTAATGTGCAACAAACCTTCAGCAAACTGAAGACATGTCAATAGGGTGAGTTTAAGGGCGGCTTATTGTTGTGGTATTGAACACGTTGGGGTGTCTACTGCTCGACCACCCTGTCAACCATTGAAAGTAAAGGTGGTCTTTGGACCTTTTATAACAAAACGACCACTACAATATATATATTGACACCTGGGAGGTTTTGAACCGTTAATGTTCATCTGAAAGTGTTTCTGCAAACAACAAACATTGGGTATTTTTGTAGTGAATTCAGTTTATACGAGTAGGGCTTTAATAGTGTGGTATAATAATATGAACGAAATAAAAAACGCGTTTAAGATTTGTAGACTTAAATTTTGTAATTTTTAAGACATTGAAACTTTAATAAACGAATATCTTACTATCCAGAAAGAGAAAAAAATCAACTCAAACAGAAACAAAACCCTAACGTTTACTATATTTTACTCATTTCAATTAATAATTTTTACCAAACGTTTGCTGACTGTGTGCATTTTAATATTTACTAATTCCCCACAGTGGGATTGTATATACTTAAAGGTTTATAATGTTGTAATGACGTCCACTCATAACCTCCACTATGTTTCTAATAAACTGCAAATAAACATTATAAAATTTTATTAAACACTAAACTAATTACCATTTAAGCTCGTATGTAGAATATGTAATATTAAAAATATATATATTTCCTTGCAATTACTCTTACACTTTATTACAGATGAATTGTAATATATTCTTAAAAATGAAAAATTATTCTAATACTTCCTGTTGGGTAGGTAATTGTAAAAAAGGTTGAGAATTCATTTAATTTATTTATATTTGTACGAACCGTACTGCTTATAACTTATTGTTTGTAATACAAATATGTAAGTTTCAATATTATTTATTGATGAACTGAATTTCAGAGATAAATTTTGTTAAAAGGAATCCAATTAAAAAAATATAGATATCTTAGTTTTGGTTTTATGAAACTTATTAAAACTTATGATTTATTTTAAAATGAAAAACAAATAAAAAACATCTCCAGAGTTAAAGTCTCTTCGAGTTATTCCAATTTTATCAAAATATATACAGGGTATTAGGATAATATCGTGCCAAACTTTAAGTGGTGGTTATGTGGGTCAAAATTTAAAAAAAAATAACTTTCTTATTAAAATATGTCCGGAATCAATTTGTTTTACAGCTGTCGGCCATTTTTCGTATTAAAAAAATATAGCTTTTGAAATTATTCAGATTTAAGTTGAGAATTTTGTACACTCATTTTACGTAACAGTTTACCAGTAAACCAAGAATCAAACTTGACAGCCGTTTTCAAAATGACAGCCGTTAACTTTTTTGTAAAGTTAATAGTTTTAAGAAAATTCAATATTAAAAATTGCAAACAACCATTTCGACGTTTTACAAGATAAAGTTTTGATTATTGGTATACTGGTAAAGTGTTGCATAGAAAAGCTGTAAAGCAAATTTCGACTTGATATATTAATAATTTCAAAAGTTACAATTATTATTTTTTTAAATAATGCTCACAAATAGAAAACAAAGCGTGTCCGACAATAAATGAAATATTTTATTCATTTTAATCACTTAAAGTTTCGGACAACGTTTTCTGAACACCATCTATATGAGTTGTGGAGCATTGCTCAAACTACAGACTTTCAAACCTATTGACAGACTTAACTGTAACAAATAATATTTTGAGTCAGTGGTCTCAAACCCGACGTCGATTTTTATGATACAACTGTGTGTCTATCTGTAAGACACACAGTGGAAAATACTATTGACAGAATGTAGTAAATTTTGGAAAATAAAGTATCACTGGAATAGTTTATATAACTTTTTATAAATAATTTATATGAATAAAAATGAATCCATGACGTTTTGAGACATTTGTTTACATTTTAATATTTAGAAAACCTGTCGATTCCATTAATAGTGTAATAAATTGGTTAGTCCGTCAAGTGATTTAATTGTGGTACACTACCGTGGTTTCAGAAAAGTCTATCCATCTTCACTTTAATCACTTGACTGACCAACAGCAGGTATAATTAAACTATTGGCTTGTTTATAGATTTAGCTAATTTAACCGCTCGAGTTTAGTCCTGATAAAAAAAGTCTTAGAGTAATAATTTTAGTTTTCAACGCCGCATTAGTGGTAGGTTTTATTATACTTTTCATTTTAGTTGATTATTTTAGATTGGAAGATAATTTATACTTTAGAAACATCATGTGGTCATATTATATAAAAAAAATTGGAAAATATGTACGTAAAATATACACTCTTAATGAATATAAAAATCATTAAAACGGCTGTATATATAACAAAAAAATGTATACGTTTGTAAAACGTCAGTTACTTCCAATTTTTATAGTTATAAATTTTGACAGACATTTTGAATCCACTATCTTGAAATTAGGTTTAATTTTTTTTTTTTTTTAATATCATGTGACACTTGTATTACATTGTTCTTTATTATGAGTCCAATTTTGGAATGTGTGTGTGTGTGTGTGTGTGTGTGAGTGTGTGTATTTCTTCTTTTTTTTCTTCTCCAAAAGTGTAATATATCTATAGAACATTTTACACCACTATTTACAAGTGAATTAATCAGTTGTCTACTAACGTTTAAACATGTACATGCTGTAGTTGTTCCTGATATTTTTCCTTTTTATTCTTATTTTGATATTTAAAATGCAAGACGTAATTTAACCAAGCAGAAAATCCAAACTACAAAATACGATAACAACATATAAATTAACTCTATTACTGATTAGACAATTACTAAAGTAGTTCGTGAATTTTACAACCATTTATCACTGTGCCAAATAGCTCTAGGGCAAAAATTTGAACATTTTTGAAAATCACATTTACGAAACTACAGCATGCACATGTTTAAAGATAAGTAACCAACTCATTTGTCCAACTGTATATTGAGCTTTTAAACGTGCTGTAGATGTATTAATTAAATACTTTTCAAGGAAATTCTATATAAAAAAAAAACTGATTAAACTATTGAACGCAGTAAAAAAAAAAAAAATGATAAAAAAAATAAAATAATAATAATAATAATAATAAAATAAATAAAAACGTGTCACATGATTGATCCTTATCTTATAAACATATACAAAAAGGGAACTTTTTATTGATTTTTATATATTCCATACTTTATGAACTCGGTATTATTAATATAAATATTCCTTAATTAACAATTTAAAACCAGAATAGAGATTAGTTTATAGTTCTAAAAGTATGGATCCTTATTCAGAACTTTGATTTAGAAGAAGAATGATACGTTTAAGGACCATGCTCATTGTACAAGATAATTGGAATAAAAGTTTTGAAATTGATCTACTTTCTAGTCTTTCACTGTACGATTATCATTTTAAAATTAAAAATAGTTAAAATTAGGGAGAATACAGTGTGCACTAAGAGCTTTCTTTTTCTCTTACGTAAACAATAAAACAATAGGTTTGTAATTCAAAATGTTTCAAACTATGCTATAGACATACTTACGAAGTGAAAGGCTACAATAAACTATAAATAAAAATTTAAACTTTCACTTCATTTTAGAAATACCAAAAAAATGATTTTTTATGTTGACTGTTCTACATAAATGTGAAACAACAACATACGTATAAAACCAACGCTTGTCAATACAATATATTTATATTTTCTAAATTATTTCTATTTCACTTCCAATATCCAACAAGAGAAATAAGATTAAATTAATTTCACCCACGCACTTGTCTGGTCCAAGGGTCCTTCATTATATTTTAGTTGTGAAGTGTTTGATGTAGAGGTTTTAAATTCAGAAAGTCAACTTTCGCCTCAGATTGCAATGTAGGCGTCGCTCATTGTACATTTCACTGGAGTATTTCACAAAAAGCACAAGGTCAATTTGATTATTAGCCTTGTCCAGGCCACACCCAAATGAGAAATAATATTTACACTTGTCCAAGCAAATATAATAAGATAGAATCTGCAGCTGTAAGAATATTGCTGGTGTATATATCTTACTATTTATTTACGTGTTTGTTTGTAGGTGCAGCTTACTAAGCAATCTTCTAAAATCTTGTGTCCTCACTTTATACACTTTGTGTTAGCTAAGATAATTCAGGACGTATTACACTGTTAAAGTATTGAAAAAGTTCTTAAATATAAAATGTAAATAAAAATAATGAAAATAGTTCTAATTAACAATGGTTCGAAAACGCTTTTTCTCCATGTTTATGTATTTTTTTTTAACAAATAAAAATTATAGTTTTGTATTATTGATATTTAGTACTCCTACTTTGAAAAAGAAACCGCACATATATTCATGAATGTTAGCTCTCTCCGTTCAGTCTCATATCTCCAGCTTTGTAACGTACCACAGTAATTGAGTTACACCCAGATTAGAACTGAGTAAATGCTGATTATTTGCTTCCAGGTATGCACTAAGTTTTTGATGTACAATGCACCAAACACAATTTAGATAAAGCTGACAATACGTATTGATGTAATTACATTAGTACAGGACGGATATTGATATTTTATAAATAGGACTGGATATCCAGTGTCATACTAGATATCCAAATAACCAGATAAACACAAGTTAATATGAAGTGTTAATATTTGTATGCGGCAATAGTAACTTTAATAAACAAATGCAATACACATACGAAGTATTTATTCATGTGAACCGAAAGCTTTAATGTGAATGTTAAGTAAGTTATAGAGATCTCGGTAACACCTCAGCTACAAAAGCCTCATGTTAAACTAAAGAGGTGATAGGAAGACGATAAGAAGAAAGTATGTTCTTATTTTAAAGCAAAACAGATCTCTAGTAGAGTAATCAATTTTATGTTCGTATATACGTATCGGCCTCCAAGAACCTGTGGATATTTCATATCTCCCATAGAAGTCTGACCTGTATTCTACTACAGGCCTTCCGTCGATTGAGACTAGGATGCAGCAGTTACATATTATCTAGTTATCAACATTGACTAACCATTTAATATACAAAGTATCTTTTTAAATGGGCCACCAACGGAGAAGTTACCTAACGGTTTTATGATTTGTACGGTTTTATCAAAAGTTTAGTGCGTGATATTTAAGTCGTGTCTTGTGGCAAATTATTATTATTATTTCATTCTTATTTAAAGAAAAAAAATTTTATTTACCCGTGTCACTTGTTATGTGTATCAGTTTTGGTTCTCATCAATGTTTGGACTTTCAAAGTCATATTGAATACTTTAAATATATGTTTTAGTGTCTTAAGTACCGTGTATATGTTTGCTGTTGAGTGATTTTGCTTAACAGTGTTTTTATTACTAAAAAGATTTTTCTCTTTAGAGTATTAGTCATGCAAACCATTCGTCACTAACTCTAAAATCAAAATAAATTGTTTCTACTGTAAAGAGTATTATTTTTCTCATGATAATTATGCTATTAATTATTGTAATCATTGTATAATTATTGTCATTATTTGTATTGCAATTATTGTTTTGAGATTATAATTATTGTAATCTTGACGTAAACTTTGATCTGTTATGAATTGAAAATGATACTGGTAAATATACAAGAATGGAAACATATAGTTAGGTAAGTAACTGGTCAGCATTTATTTCACGTATTGAGGCGTGTTCGCTGTCAACTCATATAATGAAATAGTTATTATAGTTATTCAATATACAATAGGAACTTTAAAAAATAAATGTTATCTAAAACGTTTCTGATGAACTATGTAAGAGAGAGCGAGAGAAAGGGGAAATATATAGATAGGTATAATAAATCCGTTTATTTTTTAGGACAAGGTTAGGACCATTAGGTTCTCTTTTCTATTTAATCCAACAATAAAAAGTCAAAAAAAGTTAATGAACGTACTTCAAAGGTAAAAAAAAACAACTTATTTTATTTGAAAGTCTATTATTAACCTCAATTTATTTTTAAATACACAGATTAGCAATGGATCAGATAAATAATACAGGAATCATATTCAAGAAGAATTGTTTCAGTAGATTTAAACAAGAAACGTTAAAATTAGGAAAACGACCTTAGCGTGTACAGTAAAAAATAATGAAAATGACGTGAATTTTTTAGTTATAGAAGATTCCATAACCCGTTATTAACCTTTATTAAACTGTTACGAATATTTTATATGATTCTGTTTTGATCGGTTTAGAACGAAAATGACAAAATTTTATACATTCGGAATGACACTAAATCAATAGAATATGTGTATAAAAGTAAAATTATGAATGTATAAAAAATAAATTAATTGTAAACTACTACAAGTTTACCGCCAAATAGATTCCTGTGTTTAAAAAATTCAATAATGAAAAAACTCGTTGCTATGGCAAACAATAAATACCAATTACGGATTATCTTTCAATAAATACCGATTATATCACCATACAATGAATAGTTTTTCTCCGGGATTGGACTACAAATGTATAATCCACAATAATTTTAATTTTTAATTTTCTTTTGAAAGATCCGGTACATAAATATTCCCTAAATCAAACACTTTCTTGCCTTCTGTTAGTAAGTTTGTTAAAGTAAAAAACTTACTATTTTTCCTTATATTTAAAAATTACAAGTTCCTTAAAATTAGATTTTTATTATGTATTTACTGTTGGAAAAATATACTTAGTGAAAAATATTTTCTTAGGCTATTATTTATTTTCAACAAGAAGTTTAGACACGTTCCTAAAACATTTTGTAACTTTATCTATTCATGGTGACCCAGGTTATAATAAAATCGTCCTGTATATTTTTAAATAAATATAACAAATTTAAATTTGAGTATATAATTCCCGACAGTCATATTTAAAAAAAAATTAAATTATTATTAAAAAAAAAGAAGTTTTTATAAAGTTATATCTTACATTACAAAATACATTTTATTCTCTGTATTAATTAATAAAAGGTATATGAAAAACGAAATTGAAAATATATTACAGCTTTCAAACATTACAATTGGTTTATGAGAAACTAAGTAAATATTACAGATTTCCTCAATACCGTATATTACATGTTATATATTCATTAATTCCTAACTTAAGTTTTCGGTTTAAGATAATAACATTAACTCTTAAAGTTTCAAGATATCATCTACGATAATTAATCAGGTAAAACCAAGTCTCGTGTATGTATGTTACAAAGCTTACAGATGGGATTATTCTCAACATATCTATTGCATGATGAATATTTACAATTCAGTAAAAACCGTTGTTACTACTTGACAATCGTTTCCTCAAGTATCATAAAATTAAACAAAGATCCTTATCTAAAATAATTTTCCTTTATATTTAAAAACCGAGACTAATACACGCCTCCTGAGTATCATTGGAATAAACAAAAAAGTTTTAATTCAATATTCTAAGATAAGATTATTCACTTGAAGTAGAGTCCACTGAGATTTGACGTTCTCTCAACACAAGGTCCAAAATTTTATTGTTTTCAAATAAAATAATGACTTTCGATATCTGCTATTTCTTCACGGTGATAATTTTAACTTTATCACTTCTTTACTTCAATTGTTTAATCTTTTTTCAAGTTTTTTAATATTTACATTAATTAAAGAGAAAAGATTCAGACATAAAATAATAATTTTTAAATTTGAATACATAGACTTTGAATATATAATATGAAACATTAGACTGCCAAATTTCTATTCTGGATTTAGGAAGAAATATTAGTGTTTCAGAAAAAGGATATTGTAAAAAGTATTTAGGTACGTTTTGTGTGTATAAAAAAATAATATTTGTGTAATAAAATAACAATATAGTTTCATTAAATTTTTTCCGTCGTCTTTGGGTCCCGAGCTAACTAATATAGAATGAATACCCAATCATGAGATTTAAATCTCTTCTCCAGAGTACCACACATTTTATCATGTATTAAGAGAGTCAATAAATTAACACCCCAAATAATTGTAAAGTATATTGTTCAGTAAACCAGCGGCCCCTGAGAATTAATCCAATTCTGACAATCAGTTCTCAGAGTATTATGTTAAATAATTATTGTTTCAACTAAATAATTTTACGCTGATAAGTCATGAAAAAATAAGCAACCAAATAAATTTCATCAGTATTACAGAAAATGATATTGTTCGAAGTATCAGTCAGACTAAGATACATTATGTGCGTTTTCTATTTGAATTGATATTTGTTTATAAAACCAAAATCTACTCTCAACCTTTCTGGGCAACTAACATAGAATGGACACACAAACAGGTGTATTGAAACCCTCCTCTAAAGTGCCGTACATTTATTATATCATATATTAAATAAGACAATAAATTAACACCTCAAATAATGTGTAAAGATATTTTTCAGTAAGCCAGAGACCCTGATTATCAACTTACGTAGTGTAATATTTAAAACATATTGATGTAACAATTCAATTACAGAATTATGAACAGAGGGATTATGAACAGTGGGACAATTCATTAACAATTATCTACAGAATTAATTTCTTCAAATTTTAAAAATAAATTTTTTTATGTGAAATAAAGTAGCCTATTATTATAATGAACTAGCAGGCTTGAACAATAATTCATGTATTGATCTTTATTGATTGATTTTATTTTGGAATTTCAATGGCTTTTTATAAACCAGCCCTGGCACCACGATCGATGGCATATTGTGCAACTACAGCCTCTTCATTCTAGATTAGCGGATTTGTTCCCCTTATAAGTTAAATAATCCAGTAACCAGCACTTCCAACGACAGTTCCCAGCAATTTAGAATGCAAAAACTTTTCGCTTTTTTTGGTCAGAGTCTCACAATTGAAAATTATGTTATTTGGTCTCTCCTCATCCTCCCCGCACACACGACACACAGTTTCGTCTTGACAGGCTCCTATTCTGTGCAAGTGTACTTTCAGAACACAGTGTCTCCATAAAAAGTCCAGTAATCTGTCTGAGTTGTGCCCTACTTCTGGTCATTATTGTCCTTTCATGGAAATGAAGTATCAATTCAGGTAGTGTAAAATTATTATTCATATGAAACCGAATCAACTGAGTATCCCAAAGTCATACAGAATAATATCCATAATAATTATCAAATTGAAAATTAAGTATCAATTCAGTCAGTGTACAATTATTATTCACATGAAACCGAATCAATTGAGTATCCCAGAATCATACATTATAACATCCGTAAGTATCAAATTGAAAATTAAGTTCAATCCAGTTGCTGTACAATTTTCGTGAAACTAAGTCCACGTCTTCTCTATTTCTGTACCACAACCACTATAATATTTGACTAAACAATAAATTATGAATAACAAAAGTAGTTAATATTCAAGTGAAACAAATTCATAAAAGTATATCTACCTTCTAAATATAATATCCCCAGGTGTCATATTTAATAATAAAGCCGCGTTTCAACAGCTGTGAAACTAATATTGACGTTTAACCTAGTCGTCTAAATATTCACAACCTCTGGGGGAGAGTAACCATAAGAATCAATCCTCTGGTGTGTAATATATCCAAATGTCAGATTAAATATTAAAGTCTCTATTTAGTATTGTAAAACTAATATTGAGGTGGAACTTAGTTATTTAAGTGTCTCCATTCCTTAGGAGATAATATACAAAAGTATCAAATTAAAGATGATATATCAAATCCGTCACTATAAAATTATTATTCATGTGAAAATAATTCATAAAAGAATAATAATCTACTGATAAATATTAAAGATTAAATTATTTGGTATCAGATTAAATAATAAAGTCTAAGTTCAACTGTTGAAATATTAATTTTGAAATGTAATCGAATCAATATTTAATCATAATTACAATTTATTACAATTTAACCATTATTGAATCAAGTATCCCTATTGCCTGGGCGATAATATCAATGAGCGTCAAATTAAAGAAAGAAGATTCAGACATTTATTAAAAATTCGAGCCCTTGAGCATAACCATCCCTAGTAATAGACTAAATTAATTGTTAACATTAACAGTAATAAATGAATCTTCATATGAAATCGTACCAACAAATAATCTCTCTATCCTGGAATTAATATCTCCAGGTAAAAAGGTATATTTTAGAGTCTCAATTAAATTAGATCAACAAGAATATTCATGTCAAATGGAGTCATTTAATTATCATCTGTTTTTATATTTGCACCTATCCGATTAAAGAATGAAGTATCGGCTCAATAATTGTATAGAATGTAAATGTGGGTCATGTGTAGCTCTATTTTTGAGGATAATATTAAAATTAATTAATTCTTCATGTTAAAAATAAAAAATGAATATTTATTTGACACCGAGTAAACAAAGAATCTTTATCCTCTGATATTAATAATTCGAGGTATCAAGATATATATTAAAGTCTCAATTACACTAGAGCAACTAGCCCATTTCCAATTGAGTCAATTAATTATTTTCTGTTTTTATATCTCCACGTATCAGTTTAAAGAAGGATTTATCATCTCAATTGTTGTAATGAATGTGATTCCGAGACCTGTGAGAATTAATGTTCGGAGTAAAAATATCCTTGTATTAAAATAGATTTATTGTTGATGTTAAAAATTTCAAATTAATATTCAAGTAAAACAGTCTCTAACAAAGAATCTCAACCCCTGGAATTAATGTCCCGAGATATCAAGTTATATAATAAAGTCTCAATTCCACAGGATCAAAACTAATAGGCATGTGAAATTTGGTCATGTACTATCATATGACCTTTGTTTATATATATATATATATATATATATATATCCACGTATCAGATTAAAGAATGAAACATCGACTCAATTTCTATAAAGCGATATTGGTTTCAAATCAGAACACTCTAATTTCCCCTTTTTTAGCGTAAACAAAATTTATTAAACGATAATTATTTGTGGACAAAAAAAAATTATCTGCAGAGAATCATGAAATAATCCCTATCCCCTGAAATAAATCCTTGATATTAATAACAAAATCTCGATTCATTTAATCTAAAACGAATATTTGTGTGAAATTAAGTAATTCAACTATACTTTTGTTTTAATATCCCCAGGATTCAGATTACATAATAAAGTATGGACACAATCACTATAGAATTTTTGTGAATATGATTTCGAGTCTTCGGAACCTCTCTATTTTCCCGCAACTATCCCCTGTATTCGCATACATAATTTATTGTAGATTAAATAAGTATTCATATGAAACCGTGGCATCAAAGATTATTCCCAGGTAACACATTAATTAATAGTCTGGAATTAGTGTAAAACATAAATCGAAGTAATTTATCCCTCTCATAAAATTTGATAAAGTGAAGTATCAGGTTTAACTAATCTAGTATCCGATACTCATCCATTGTAAATTGTTTACAGTTATGCAACCGAGTTATACTTTTATTTCTCTTCTTGTACAGTATTAAATCAAGGGTAAAGTTAAGTGGACGATTATCTGAGTGAAACCGAATCTGCTAAGTATAACTTCGTATTAAATTACAGATGAACTCTCAATTAAACTATTATGAAACTGTTATCAATGGGATATCTCATGTAAAATTATGATATTCTCAAAAGTAAGGAAAAACAAAGATGTATCAACTCAACTATTGTAAATTACTAAAATAAGTAAAAGAAATCTTCGAATATCAAAATATAACGTCGACACGAATCACATTAAACAGTTAACTTCTCGTATATTTGAATGTCTCCTCTACAGGAGGATAAGTCCTGCAAGTATCAGATTAAACAATGAACTCTTGACGCAACTAATGTACAATGATTATTCATGTGAAACCAAGTCCTAAGGAATGTTCGAAGAGGTGTTACAACACCGCACCACCTATTGTAATGTCATGACCTTGAGTTTAACACGGGAAAATAATTATAATATTAGACCTATTATTAAATCTTTAGTCAACTGAATGCTTGCCTCCATATTAAATGCGATGATTGGTGTCGTGTTAGGAAATTAATCATTGGGTTCCGTCGATTGAAGAGACATTTACTGATTAGAAGTTGACCTTGACCGCTGTATAAGTGAACATACATCTCGTTGAAATAAAACTATATAGATTGAGCGATTTAAAATAAATTAATTACATTATTTGTATTATTAAATTTAATTAATTTTTATTTTATTTTTTAAGGAAACATATGGTAAAAGTAAACGATTTTTAAATAAAGCTTATTAAATTAAAACATTTAGAGACATACTTAGTTTTGGGAAAAATTTATTAAGAATTTTCACATAACGGTAAAAATAACGGTGCTAAAAATCGCACAAACTTTCTTACTCACCTACCCCCAAAATCAAATAAAAACCAACCAATAATGTACAGCAGATATCAATGAAAATAATCCATGAATATACAGAGTTGGGTAAAGTCGCATATATATTGCAATCTGTTTCTAATTGGCGTAGAAAGGTTATAGACAGTTTGATTTTAAGCCTTTCATTGAGGCTATCTACAGAGTGTACTGAAACTCAAGTTCCATATACAGAGTGTTCCGAAAAAATTGAATCGTATTTTCTCAACCATTTTAAAATGTAAGCATATCAATGCCCCCCCACTTTAGTTAGTCCTAAAAAGTAGCATAATTTTTGTGAAAACATAATCTTTTTATTTTTCATACAGACTAAGTTACGAGTTATCGAATTTCAAAGTTTTATTTCATATTTACTCAGCCATAATTTAAGAAAAACTTTTATGTGACAACTCTTTAGAAAGCTGTTTATATTTGAAATCTGATAATTTTTTTTATTATTTTTTAACATACGGTGTTCCAAAAATACTTAAAAAATACTTTTTTTTCTTTACAAAAGTAAAGTTAGTAAAAAACCAACAACAAAATTGAAAATAAAACAGAATAACAAATAACTCGAAATCAATAACTAGACATATAATAGACACTGTAGTTCCTGAACAACTAAAAAAAGTTAACCTTTAGAGAATGGAGACGACCTTTGGACTAAGAATTAAAAGCCAATTTGTCTACACAATTAATTGTTAGTTAATCCATGTTTTTTCATTTGTAAACGTAAAAGGAATTGTATTTTAGTGAAAATTATTTTAGGATTATTTGTTAAAATTACATTTAGTTACATTTTCATATAGCAAATCTTAACAACTTTCCTTATAGTTATTATATAAATTTTGTTGTTTTGTACTATGCCCCCGAGTAAAAATGAAATAAAACTTTGAAATTCGATTTCTCTTAACTAAATTATTAAGTAAAATAAAAAGATTATGTTTTAACGAAATAGAGGGACTTTTTAGGAGTACCTGAGGTTTGTGTACATTGATAGGATTACATATAAATAAGACAAGTGAAAAATAAGGTTTATATTTCTTTGGAACAGGTATATATAACCCGAGTTTTGGTGCATCTCATCTTTAGCCCTGATCAAGAGTTTTTCATTGATGTGTACATTACATATCTACGCCAACTATAAGATAAGATACTAAAATATATGAAGGACTTTTACCCAACCCATAATATTATATTTTTTAGTATTATTTTAGAACCCTAAACTAGCTTCGCGTGTGTCATAAACCCATTCTCAGTTTAAACGAATTTAATTAACATTCAGTTTTTAATAACAGCTGTCATTTGTTTTTAGTCAATTATTCAATCGTGATATTTCGTATATGCAATTTTGCCGTGAGTTTTGAGTTATTAATTTTCACGTTTTAATAAAATCTCTATTCTCTGTTTGAAGTTTTTTGTTAATGATGGAAGTTCAATTTTATTATTATACATTTTTCGGACATTTGCCATCATTTGTGTGTTAAAAATCATATATAAAACTAACGGACCATCCTATCAGCCAATCAAGTATAGAAGTAAGGCCATTATGGCTCCCATTATTTAAAAAAAAACTAAAATTTGATTATATTACCCCTACAACTAAAAAACAAGCTGAAATTTTACCTGTTAAATCGCCACAAGGGGTTGTAACCCGCTCTCGGGCTAGGAAGCTTAATACAACTAACAATAGGCCACTCCCCTAATAGTTTGTCACGCCTTCTGGACCACGTCACGTGTTGCTGTATCTTTGATACAACAACACGTATTTGACGTAGTTGTGTGTTACCGTGATTGTGTTTTTTGACTTCTCAGTTTTAGCTCTGAGATGTATGCTTAGATATTAAGGTTGGTGGTATTCTTATTTAATTTTACTTCTTACATAGGCTTAGTTTCTAGTTTCATTAGTTTTTAGTCTCTTGATAACGGTAATTGATTCTTGTTCCCGAAACGTCGTGTTTTGATTTTTAAAACACGAATGATGACAAATGTCCGAAAAATGTATAATAATAAAATTTTCTATGTTTTAATAGAGCTGATTTTGAGCAATTACAATTTTATGACAGTTACATGATCTATTTTTCTCTTGTGGTATAAAACTTTATCAAAATATTTGGAACCGTGATTCATCCAAAATATGCTCAAATTCCAAAATTTATTAAATATATCTTTAAAAGAAATTTAATAGTGTTATTTTGTTTAATATAATTTTATTCTACTTTTAAGTGGAGAATAAAATCAGCCGACCTACAACAATGTATATTATATTACACAGTAAATTTTAACTTGTTTGGAAAGTTTTTCAACGCCAAACTGGACTAAAAGACAGGTAAAGCTTTTAAATATGAATTTATTTCTGTTCTTTCTACACTGCTAAGTTGTTAAACCCAAGAATAGGGATAGTAACATAGGTTGTATGTTATTTGACGCAAAAGGAGAGACTCCAAATTTCAAAGTTACAGCTGTTAACTGAGGGTGTTAAATTAGGACAAATAAGTACTAGTGAATAAATGAAGAAGGTTGACATATTAAAAATAGATATATTTGATTGTTTTAGAATTACAATTATATAAAAAATATAATCTAAATTGATGGCATATATTTTAATTTTTTTATTCCACATCATGTAAATAATACAAGAGTGTTCCCTTTTCCAGATTAATATTAATCCTTGATATGTAATAAAAATAGTTATACAAGTATATATATTGTATTGTCTCATCTTGGTTAATTCTTTCTCGCTGGAGATTTTTCACAACATTTAGTACAACATTGTTAAACCAACAATAAATCATTATTATTTTATTTCTATTAATCACAAGTTTTTTGTCAAAAAAAAGTAATCAAAGTGTTTCAATAATGCGCAGAGATAATTCAAAGGGCGAATCAAAACAAAGAAAAAGTTTTCTATAAACATACGTTCGAAAACTTTTTTCCCAGCTATCCGCCATTTTATTTCTTTCTAATATAGAATTAGTACTGCTAGAACGAGTCAACCGATGTATTTGAAATTTTGCACAGTGGTTATCAATGTAATCAAACAAATATTTAACTTGTCCCAACTAAAAATAGCAGCCATTTAAAATTGTATATTGAAAATAACTTTATATGACATATAGGCTATTCATTTAAAATATATAAATTACGGCCATATTGAAACGGTTTATTAGAATAAGTTGCCTATTGTTTTTAAATTTTCTCTTTCTTGTGACGTCTATCGTACAAATGTTTCACTCATTCGGTTAGAGATTTAAATTATTTACTAAATATATATTAGGTACTTTTAACAACTGTCATATATATCAAGCCATATGTTTATAGGAACCTTTTTCATTATTTTAACCCATACATTATAACCACCACCTCAATCAGCTCCGCACGTATCAGAAAAACACCCTTATATTTTTGTGAGGGAAACTTAATTATGTACCCTAGAAACAAAGTATATTGGAAATAATAGTAACTTAAATTAAAGTTATTTTTTTATAAGCTGGTTTTGCTTGTTGCTTTTTTATGTTTTTCATTTGTTGTTTAAAGTTAAAAAACACTTCGGTTATCAAAAAATGGAGAGTAGTATATAAAAAAGAACCCCTACCCTAGTTCTTGAATACTTTAATAACGTCAGGATCGGAGAAGAACAAGAATTGGCCAAGAAAAACGAGATAGGAAACATGCAACAGAGGAATCTAACTCAAAACTTGATCAGGTAATTGAAACATTTGAATAATTATAACTCGAACTCCATACAGTATAAAATTTCTATACTCGTTAAAAAAAATCGGTTTCTCAGCCTGACTGTAGCAGAACGCAAACATACTAACACGATCTAAGAACACAGGTTGTTTCATAAAGTCGTCTAACTCATTCACTCCCTCACGTTAAATCTGCACCACAGGAGTAGTTCCACCAAAGAGCCCGAGTCTCAATGATTCCTAACACCAAAAGGCTGATTTTCGAAATATTACAATCATACTGCCGAAGGAACTGCGGAATGGAAAATAAATAACTATTTGAAAAATTCCGATGACTCATTTCCATAACGGTACATTTTAAAACGCAATTTTTAATATTATTCAACAATTTATTATTAGACACTAATGGTGAGTTTACAACTTTTTGTTTAATCAATTACATCCAATCAGAATTACCCTTACTTCTGATTAAAGTCATTAGCATCTTGTGTTCTGGATGGAAGAGATACAAAAATACATTTATCAACATTTTGTTTTAAAATGCTTCAAAAAATATATGATTTTTCCAGTGATTTTATTAAAAATACAGAATATGATTCATTGTTTTTCAAATAAAAACAGTACTATTTCCAAGAGTATTTCACTTAGTTTACGTGTTTGAATAATAGATAGTTGATATTACGGAATAAATTTCGCATTCCAAGCAACAACATTTAAATTATGGTGTTAAATTTATTTTATAACGATAGATTGTTCATACTGTCAATATAATTGAATAGGATATTTGCCATAACTTGGCCGTCTAACTAATACATGACGTTTCTAAAGTATAAATCAACCTTCGTAATCAAGTGATAAACACAACTAATGGCAAACAACAGAACCTTCTTCGTGTAGTGTAGATATGTGAATTGTTTTTTCTAATGATAAAGTTTGTATTTAGTGTTAGTTTTAACTGATCAATCCTGGGTTTAAACCTCGGTTCCTTTCTTAGGTTGTAAGTATAGTTTTAGTTTTGAAAACCTATTCTGCAAGGTTTTCTCTAGTTTTATCACTTAGTAACTATAGTTGATTTAAAACAGTCGTTTATTAGTTTTAAATACACAAAGTATGCCAAATTAAATCATATAATTAAAACGTAATAAGAATTAATGTAATTTGTTGTACAAAAATTCTTTATTTTTAGATGCGCACTTTTTGTATTGCTCTTATAATCAGAAGATTGTTACAAAAACACAAAGTAATATATTTGTAGCGGATTTGTAGCAAATTGTAACCTTACTGTAAGGAGTCTGGCAAGCCTAGTTACACGTTGTTGCACTAGAGAATAAAGATGTTCACTATAGACTTAAAACATATGCAAATTTTATTTAACTTCACTTTTCACACAATTTTTTAGACAAATAACTCCAAGTCTCACACCAAATGTGCATATCCGTTATCTCCTTCTTCCAACAGTTCAATCTGTCAACCCCCTGTGACGGCTCAAGTCGTAATAGGAGGGAATACCATGAGGTTTACTCTATTACTACATTGAATGTTAGCCCGAATTACGGCAAAATTACGACGGTTATGCCGTGTTGCAGGTACAATAGTTATAATAAATACCTTTTACACTTTCAGTTGACGTTTATAATAATGACTTACATTATAGAATTACGTATCATGATGACCCAGTAAATTTGCTTTCAACAACTAGAAATTGCTCAATTTTTTTTGGTTTTTTAAATATATACAGTCGATGTTACTATATTAGAAATGTAAATGCAATCAAGAACTAATATAAGCAGATAAGACTAAATTGCTGACTGTAATTTCGCTTCACAACAGTTAAGCTACGTAAATTAAACCAATGTAAAGTCTATTTCTGGGGAGACATACTGTAAGTAAATACAGCTATCGGATGATGAAATAGAGATAATCTCACCAGAATGTATTCCCCTTCCATTGATGCTTAAGTCTGAAAGAGTCTGATATCAGTTTTCTTTCTATGTGAGATACTGCGAGGGTTGGAATCGATTTAGACTGATAGAACTGGGATGAATAAAACTAAGCCGAATCGAGTTGAACATCGAAATTGGAGTAAAGAAAAATTCAATTGAATCCTGAATGATCATCCTATACATATAAAAAGAGAAAATTGAGCTGGCTTTGCACCTATGTGATATTAATATAATGTTGATTTTATTTGAGCAGGTATTGATATACTATGCTGCCCTATATTCTATAATAGTATGAATACTACCAATAGGAATATTAGTGCTCAAGTTTGATTTATTATGATATTTTACTTAAAACTTTCTCTTTGCAGAATAATTTAAGTACATTTTTCCAATGAAACGATAGCGAACCTGATTAAAAAAATTCATACGTGTTTTAATCATATATATTTGTTAATAAATTGCTGACTATATTTACCAGTACTGTGGTTAGCTAAAGAAATATAAAAAATAGAATATAAAATATTTTTCTTTAGGTGCCCGTTAATTAAAACAAATTAATTACATGTACTTAGAGCCTGCACCTTTTGTTATTATTTTAAATTAATAATTATTATTTCTATATTATTTTTTTTTAATGTTTTTAATTCAATATTTCTTTAAATTTAAAATTATGATTTATTTTATTTTTTAAAGTTAATTTGTATTTCGTATAATTGTTTATTACGTCTTGTTTATTTGATTTTCCTTTTCCTGAATTTATGTCAACTTAGGATTTTTACTTTAAAGTTTTTATTATACAGCGTGTAATATGTGAAAGTTATTCAAGGATTGGTTATTAGTGTAAAAAAAAGAGAAAACAGTTGCTAATGAACATATATCCGAAAACTCTTCTGTACCAGCAATCCGTCATTATTATCTTTATTTATTTATTTTATTTACTTATTTTCTTTCTTATTTTTTTTTTACTAAATAATTTATATCTCTAGTCAACTCAACTAATTTGATTGGAATTTTGCAAGATACTCATCAATGTAATGACATCATAGTTTAAAAAACTTGTTCCAATAATCCATTTTAAAATGTCGATCGATAAGAAGTTTTAAATAATTGCTCGTACTTTTTGTTTACAAGCACAATTTATTAAATTACAATTGAACATCGACTTTTACTTAGAAAACTAACTACTACATTCATTGAAATTAGACTTCTTGTAGTCCATTCTTCATCAAATCTTGCAAACAAATCTCTTTCAGACAATTTTAAAACAAAATGCAAACCAAACTCTAAAATTCATTGAAATTAGACTTCTTGTAGTCCATTCTTCATCAAATTTTGCAAACAAATGTCTTTCAAACATAATTTAAAAACTAAATGCAAACTGAACTCTCCATTCATTGAAATTAGACTTCTTGTAGCCCATTCTTCTTCAAGTCTTCCAAACAAATCTCTTTCAAACATAATTTCAAAACGAAATGCAAACTGAACTCTCCATACATTGAAATTAGACTTCTTGTAGCCCATTCTTCATCAAATCTTGCAAACAAATCTTTTTCAAACATAATTGTAAAACGAAATGCAAACTGGACTCTCCATTCATTGAAATTAGACTTCTTGTAGTACATTCTTCATCAAATCTTGCAAACAAGCATCTTTCAAACATAATTTAAAAACGAAATGCAAACTGACAATTTAAATATCTGAAGAAAAATTAGTTGGTATCAAATTTCAAAATGTTGTAGAGTTTGATAATATAATAAACATGCCAATGTTTAGAGATAAATTTAGTTTTTCATCAGAACAAAATTATAAGGCAAATTTAAGACGACGTTTCACAAGAAACTTCCGCGACTTACGTAGTGTATTATGGTAAGTGTTTTTATTGCATACCGAATTCGTTGAAAATGGCAACAAATTACTGAGGGTAAAGCAACAGCTGTTCATTATTGGAAGGGTACTTCGTTGATTTATACTCGCAGGCTCGGTTCTTAATTAATTAATCACAAATAAAAGCCGAGTAAAAGAAAGGGTTTTTTTATATTTTCATAACACAATTAATAACATAACTTAGTTCAGTCTATAAGTTAAATCTTGCGACAAGCTCTTTGCGCTTTAGTTATTAATTTCGTCTTTCAACTTTACATGATTTATGAACCCGTCATCCAACACTCGGATTGTGTTTTTCTGACTATAATTCAAGTTGTTGATATTTAATTTGCGGTTAGCGTAATATCCTGCTCCTTAGGATATAATTATTTTACCTCAACTTCCTGAAAAAAAAGGAAGTTTGAATTTGAACGTTGTTATTTAATTTAATATTTTATTGCAGTGGTTTCTGTTATTTTTCCCCAATAAAGGTAATTATAAAATTATTAGCGTTGAAAAATATAATTTTATTTCTTTACAAGTACGACGCTAATTACCATTGTACAGCTATTAAAGAAACAACAACAACTTTCAAAGTGTCAGTGTTTATCTGAAGAGGGAGAGTCCCCTTGTTAACCAAGAGTCCTTCATGAGCACCTAAGTGCTCACTTCCTTTTTCTCCACTGTTATATCAAATGCTAGAGTAGAAACATAGAAACATTATTTTAAGTTCCTTATAATGGAATATTAATCACAATTAGTAAAACTTTCTGTAATATCTTCCAATTGTTTTTATAACGGATCAAAATCCAGAAACGGTATAGAGTAAAATTGAATTGTCAGTGAAACACCAAATTTTGTTTATTGAACAAAAGGGATATTTGTTAGTTACTACTATTCAGTTTATATGACACAGTATGATGAATTAAAAATATAACTCCATAATTTAACCCTTTTATAAAAAACTGTTAATTCTTCATTTCATAAAAATATCACTGCTTACCACCGTGCAAAAATTCTGCAATTTTTTATTGAACAGAAATGTAAATCATCAAGTTACTTAATAATATTTTAAAATCAGCTGTTCAATGATTCTTTAAAATTTGTTATAATTATGGCTCTGATAATTCATTAATTTTGAATTCCAAAATTTTTAAATTTGATTTTTCAGGACTATTTAAAGATACCAGTGCCCAATTGGAAAGAAAAATTTATTGAGTTTTGTCTTATGATTATTTGTACATGATGTTAGTAAATAATAGACGATTGGCCGACACAAGCAATAATGTATTCATAACCGACATTGTTAGTTTATTAAATAACTTAAATATGTATTTAAAATTCGAATAATTACTAATTTGTTAGTAACGTTCAATTATAATTATAACTATGGTAGCGATATAGTTATTATTTTGAGTTCCTTTCTTATATATAACGCTTAAGTATTTCGATAGTTTCAAGTAAATATCATTTCTGAAACCTACGGAAGAAAACAAATATATCTTCCAAAGCACCACGACAATAATATTTTTAAAACTAGAGGTTGAAAAATGTTTATAGGTTTAATCGGTGAAACAAATTAAAAAAATAATAATAAGGTTTACAAAAAATATAGATACCCTCCTAATCTGTTCTCTTATTAAAAGGAAAATTATGTATTAACTGTTATAGTGTTTTGAAGGATATTGTAGCAAAGTTTTGATTTATTAATCACGCCGATTTCGGTGATTGAAAATGTATACAATGTTTTTATAAAAATAACTAAAACTAGTTATACTTTATGTGGTATTTAAGCTTAATAGTAAAACTATCAACATAATCAACCGTATTTACCATCCTAACCTAACCTAACTTTTAACGGTTTTTCCACGATTAGAAAAAATAAAATTATATCTATCCTTAAGATTTTATATTATCTATAAAATAAATATAAAATTCCGCCTTTAAAAAAAATATATTTGGCTTTAATTATTATTAAAATAATAATGTGTACAATTTCCAAATAATTGTACACATTGATAAAAAATATTAAATTCTCATTAATTTAACACAGTTGTAAAAATAACATGTCGGTACTAGAGACAAGTACATAATTGATGGTTAAATAAATAAAATTTATCGTTATATTAAAATATGAGTTCGTGTGGATACAAGTGTGGGTCTTGAAACATGAGAAAATGCCAAGTAATCAATCAAGAAGATATTAAAATTCATCTGGCGCCAAGTCTTCTTGCATTGAAGACAATGTAACCACGTCATTAGAAATTCAATAAGCACATTTTAAAATCGTCACACCTTTTTATACAAGAAAAAAATATACATAAGGTGTGCTTATTTTGTTTTTACAAAGTTAATATATTATTTTTAAGTTATTTTGATAAAACGAAAATCCTTGTCTTCATAAAATGTACTATTTATCAAGAAATAAACTTAAACCGTTCTAAACATGGCGTTCAGAAAAAAACCACTGGTAACATAAATAGACAAAAACATTGTTTTAATGATGAAATGAATTGACTACGATCGTATAGAGGTTGAATTATTTTGGGCTATTATTTTTAAAAAAATAAAAATTATTTTTAATGCTTTAAATATAGTTTCCAAATCTGGTACCCTGGTAGGCCTACACCTTTATTTTTAGTATTTTTTAAATTTCAAATACTTCAAAATGGATTGAACAATTTATCTTAAATCAGATATAAGGATTGGATGTATATGTGTAGAGGCCAATGATGACCTTCAGGTAAAGATATAGGTCAAGTAGTTTGAAAGTACTAAATGATATGAAGATACATAGAGACAATATTATTTAAACTAAATAAAATTGTAAAGTGATAATTTGCGTTTTAAAAAATATGTTCAAATTATTAAATATTTGGTTAGGTAAAGCTTAATCGGGGTGAAAAACCTGTTCTCCGCTCTTTTAAAAATTTAGTGCATGATCTTGTGATCACTCCTAATGGCGATGAAACTGTCTCATTAAATTAGAGAAAATTTGGACTAGTATCTTTTCAAAGTATCCTTACGATTATCCCTCCCCCCTTTACTCGGTCTTCCTGTAATTCATTTCTACCTATCCTTGGAATATTAACCAATCCAGTTATATTGGATTTCATTAAATCTAACAGAACTATCTCTGACTAGATAGCTAGACTAATACTTGTGTATATGGAAGCCCTCGTACACTCCAACTAGGTATTTTTAGTGCTCCCTTAAGGTTTCGCTAGGCTGTTTAATTCCAGAATCTTTGGTTAGTTGTCTATACCAGTTTTTTTCTTCCGTCGGCTGCAATAGTCCAGTGTCCTTCTTATATACTCTAGTGATATTTGTTGAGCAAGAGGACATGCATCGCGGAGTCACTTGCCGTCAACATAATCGAAAGTGTTGCTCTCCATGGAAAAGAGACACTTTCGTTAGGTATTCTGAGCATGTCTATTTATGAAAGCAATCACCTATTTGAAGTGTTCTCTTCTGATCAGGAGCTCCATTTTAGCTAAGATCGGTTCCTTGATAATGTGTCGGCACATTTTTCTGTCACCTTCAATGTTATTTCTTCCTATCACATTAGGCCCTTAGGGAGTTCACTTTAATTACTCTTTGCAATAATAAAGAGACCTAGCTGGATGTACACTTGTGTATGTAGTCTTGTGCTAGCTCCATATATTTTATTTTTACTATTAGCAATGACCACATAAATACTATAAGACACGACATAGGATAGGGAAATAGTCTACGGATTACGGGTACTGTTCTTCACAAGTTTGACACACAGCTATCAGAAAGCGCTAGCAGCAGGTGCTTGACTGTACGCATCCCACTTGGTTGAGACTGTACAACTGTTGACCTCTCTCTCACAAACCATCTCACTTACTTCCGTCAGCATAGTCAGTGTTGTCAGTTCGTGCGCTGAGATAAGCGATTCTCGACCTTCCCTCGCATCTCTGGTCCCATATGTGGCATCAGTGCGTTTTCTCTTACCCGCCTGAAACATTGTTTGACCGTAGAGCCACCTAGCGCCAGTCACATCAACTTCAGATTCTCTAGCAGAGCGACCTATCGGGTATTGGACAACTCAAGAATAAGCGTAGAATATTTAACATGGCCATGTCGTGTCTTATAGTATTTATATAGTCATTGCTATTAGGTCGTTCATTATTCTTTACCGACCCTGACGCTATTACAGTATTCTGGGAATAGTGGTATTTATAATATGTTTTTTCTTTTTTTTTCATGGGGATGATGACTGAGAGATTTTTCGCCTTTAAAAACAAGAAGAAAACCCTATGTCATTGGTTCACTATGTTTGCAGCTACTAAATGACTGATACCATATAGTTTCTGATCCCACAATATGTGTTATTGTTGACTTTAAGAACAAATTTTTCTCTTTCCTTTGCCCGGAACCGGTTCCAGAGCAGCAGTAGATACATGGATACGGGAGGGGATGACTAGGGTCTGGACGAATTCAACTAAAAGTTACTTGCAAAGAGGCTACTTAGACCTAGCAAGAAACATGCTGAACAACTCATATCTCTTAGAAGGGATAACATGAGGTGGGTGGTTGTGCTCTTAACGAGCCACTGACACCTCAGAAAACACCTACACAGGATAGGGATTGCTGCAGGAAATGTGGTTTGGCTGAAGAGTCCGAAGAACACATTGTCTTAGAGTGTGAGGCGTTAGGACGAGCCAGGTTATACTCTCTAGGCCAGCCGGGGAAAGAGATGGAAACCATCCTAGACAACCTTATAGGTAGCATCTGTTCCTTCATAAGGATGACAGGTATTACTGAGTGGGTGTAGGATGGAACTTGGGGCGGCAAAAGACCTTTAGGTCGACGCCGGTGAGGCCTCTGACGGAGGCTATCACAGCCCATTACAAAAAAAAAGAACAAATTTACCATGCTGGTTTTAATAACGATGAATTCATAATACTAATATAGTTTAATTAGATATTTAACATCATTTGTATATGTAATATTTTTTTATATATACACACATAATGATAATTCACTATTTTACTAATTATTTCCGTTTTTTAATCCACAATCCACAGTATTGTTCCATCCACAATCCATCTCCAAATCCTGTTTAATATATTCTTCTCACAGTTTTATTTGTACAAAATAGACACATATAACCCACCAGGTTTCTCGGCGAGTTATAATACGCTAAGAAATGGACATTTGTACGCCGAAATGCTTGAGTGTATATAGGAACTCTCTATATAAACCTTTACAAAAATAAATTTGTTACCACTAAATCAGAAGAAGATGGGAAAAATCTCATTCTGTGTCATAACGAACTTGATTGTAATGAATTAAGGAATAGGATAATTTACAGAACACCTGCAGTATGTAATTGTGCGACGCGAGACTTCCAGAAATGGTCTGGAGTCGGAGACACTACGGCCTACCACTACTTCACATCAAAACCTTTATTGGTACAAGTTGTTTTTGTCCAGATAGGCATCAGAGGGAGTCGTTTATATTTCAGATTTATGTCCCGACGTGTCACTGAGCGACTAATAAGGGGCCGCTGTTTACAGTTAATGTGAAACTGAATCTAGGCTTGTACAAATAAAGTCTACTTAAAAGACACATAACCTGACATTTCCTGTTTTATGTACACTTCATATACTATCTTTGAGAATCTGTGATTGTATAAATAGATAACAATGATTAGCCGTGTTGAAACTGCTGTCTGTAGGTTATATGCATTCAAATCACTATCAAACAAGATTTCTATTAAACTGTTATTCCTTGGCGGGACCAGTTCCTAGCTGGAAGTCTTTTTATCTTATTTTATAATGATTACACATTAAAAGAAACGATGTTTCAATTTATTTTGTAATTGGTTATTATAAAATAAAGTTTTATAATGACAGTAATGTATTCCGTCATAAAATCCCTTTCAGTATGCCGTAGATTTTACTATTAGGTTTTTTGGAATCAAAATAGATTGAAACAGTTACGGTTACTGGAATATCGTGTTTTATTTGTTTCTTAATATATGAAGATATAAAACATAATACTGTGCAAGTTGGTATACACGATATTGGAATTAATATGATTTAAACTGCGATTCTTAATTAAGTACCCGTACCAAATTTTTCTTGTTATTTAAAAGCAAAAAAAGCTTTCCGATATCATTGCCTTATAAAAAGATGAAAGGAAGGAAGGGGGAAAAAACAATGAACCCTAGCCCAAACATCCTCTAATATCGACAGGGTTAAAAATACAATATATGGTCAAGAGACACTCGATAGGAAAGATGAAAGAGAGGGATCTAACCCAAACATTACATCAATAAAGGTGTAAATCAAGTCCTCCGGAATGCTAATCCCGTGCTCAGTAAAGTAATCACTTGATTGTTAAAGTGCCATATATCGTAGACGTATATATTCTTTAGAATTGGGATTAGACCTTTTAAAGTCAAATATAGAGTCAAGGCAATTCCTATGTTTTTAAACGTATAGGATGAAGGTCATATTTTATTTAAAAAGTACAGTGTTATAAATATTATTAATAAATACAAATAGATATAAATATTGGGGGTTTTTTCACAGTTTATAGTATGTACTAAACTAAAAACATATGGGTGGTTTGAAATTTTCAACACCCATACATACATATGTAAAACTGTACATTGCAGAATATATATATATATATTATACAATGTAAAGTTTTTTATTATTTAAATATTTATCTTTTTTATTAGTAGGTATCAAAATCACTATGTTGCACTCGTTGTGTTCAAAGGTCCATGCAAAAGAGTGCACATGTGATTGTGATGTTCTTTTGGATAAACAAGCAATATAATTATATATTTGTTCAACGCTTACCTGCCTGAATAAAAGTTTGTACATCCACCATTTGGAACCGAAAAAGAATTGCTCCGATTACTGATAAAGGTAAGTAATATATATATATATATATATATATATATATATATATATATATTATCAGCAATTCGTAAAAAGCGAATAGAATTTATAATTCTACATAAGATTATAAAGAATATAATATAAATTCACCAGAAATCTTTTAACAAAATTTTACTTTCATTTTGTTAAATTTTGTCAAAAAATAATTATATCTTTACTGTAACAAAATTAGTTAACTAACATTTTGTATGTGTGCTGGTGTGTTTTATGGCACCATTTGAAAGAGAAAAGTAGAAAGTTTAATGTAAGAAATAAAAAAAAAATTCTACTTTCTTTCCCAACGACAGAAAGATAAATTGTATTACGGTCGTCCAAAACCATTAAATTATATAAATTTTTGTATTTTTCTTTTTTTGAAGGATATTCCTTTGGGTACTCAGAGTCGAAAATTATCTTTTTCGTACCACCGATTAAAATTTTAAAAATGTATAATATATTTAAGTGACGTAATTCAAAATATTAACACATTTAAACAATGATTAGCATCATCAAAATTTGCATTGTTAAAAAAGGCTCTTTGCCAGCATTCGTTTTCTAAAAGCAGGTGATCCCAATTTAGACTATTGTGTTTTTCCTCGTCTTAAAAAATTATTTTTCCATATTTCTGGAGCAGTAAATATCATAAATAGTAAATAGTAGTCATCACTAGATAGACTCCTTATGAGCGATTCACAAATTTAGTATTTTTTAAATCAAAGTGATTTACTCTTTTTTTATTACAAATCTTTACCAACTTGTAAAACTTTAATGAACTACTAAAAAATTAATTTTGAATTTTTTAATAGAAAATTTTTCCTTTTCTGTTATTAAAGAAAGAAATATTTTTAAAGAAATAAAAATTACATAAGACTAGCTTTGAGAATGCAAGGTAAAAGAGATTCAAACAGACTTATATAAAGCTCTCATGAACACTTGGTTTAGTTAAACATTATATCACATGTGGATTAATAAATATATAACCATAAACTTTTAAATATTTTAATAAACTCCATTCTGAGTATAATTAGTACATAATTGTTGGTACTGGTTTTTAGAAACTGGTCGGTTTAGCTTAATGAGACATTATAACTATGACACCAAAAGCCATTTTAGAAACTACAGTAGTTTCATTAATTATATTGAAACTTCCGGGAATATATTTCACAACATTTTTATTGTGTATTGACAACTCTCTCTCTCTCTCTCTCTCTCTCTCTCTCTCTCTCTCTCTCTCTCTCTCTCTCTCTCTCTCTCTCTCTCTCTCTCTCTTCTCTCTCTCTCTCTCTCTCTCTCTCTCTCTCTCTCTCTCTCTCTCTCTCTCTCTCTCTCTCTCTCTCTCTCTCTCTCTCTCTCTCTCTCTCTCTCTCTCGGAACAGCTATATAACTGGAATTAACTTCATAAAGTTCAGAACTAATTAAAGAAAATAATATGACATTGGGTCTTTTCCAATAACGTCAAAATTTAGAACAGATTGCAATGTATATTATAAAACTAATTTTACACGTTTAAAAAATTTTATTATTATTTATTTTATTTTTTTAATGAACGCAACAAGTGTCATATTTACTTTAGTGTATTCATCGCTATCAAAATCTTTTTTATAATATTTTGATGTTGTAAACAATTGCAGTGAAAACACTCACAGTATTTGGCAAATACATTGCAATAAATAATTAAATGGTTCACGTTATTAAAAATGATATACCAAAATTGTTTAAACTAATGTTATGAATAAATGGCTAAAAGAAACTTTTATAAAACCACATTTACTTTATTTCACAATTATAAGTCTAAACTAATTAATCATAAAAGAAAAAAAATTCAAACGGGTAACAAAAAATATCAAAGATACATCTTTCACTTAGGAGTCAAAAATAAATCCCCCAATATATTAAATTAACTCACGAAACACATACAAATACATGAATGTTGAAACATAATTATTTCCCCAGACCTAATTATAAATCTACTTTATAAGCCTGCTTTGTAACAATAAAAGCTTTCCATTCCTCTGAAACGAAGTTAATGTTTGATAAGACTAGATGGTAAACCTCCTTCTATATCAGTGAATTATATCCCTCCGCTACAGTAGCGTACACTTTGCTTTTCTTTGTCGTAACTTTCCTAATTAGAAACCCAATTTAGTTGTTCTGAAAACCACAGCTTCACTTTGGATGGTAAAAACAACCGCTCTAGACTCAACCCACAGCCATTTTCTCTGACACACACAAAATGAGAATTCATAATTAATTGGGCTAAATGGGCTCCTTAGTTGTGTTTGATTATTTTAGAGATAGGGAGGAAACGTAAGCTATTTAATTTTCGTTACTGTAAATGTAAGACTAGTTTTTGTCATCTTAAATTAATTATTTTAGAGCCTTAAGGGTTTACAATTTATTACTTGATTTAATAAATTTGATATTAACAATTTCGATAGGCAGGAAATGTTCGACGTAATCTGTAGAATCGGTTTTACATTGAATAACGATTATACATGAATGATTAATTATATATTATTTTAATTGTATTATAATGATAATTTTATACTTAAATATTTGATATTGGTTAACAATTTTATGCCATATTATTTTCATAATTGGTCAGAAAAATTACAAGAATTAAATTATTAAAGTAACCTTATATATCTGCTTTTTTCACTTTGAATTCCGTTTATGTTTTGGTCAGAATGTTTATTTACATGCGCGTTTTGCGATAGGACGTGTTACTTAATTTACAAATATTATTCAGTGATAAAAAATCTCCACATTTTTCAATAAAGTTGGCAGTTAGTTATAATTTTACTTACGCAGCATAAGTACTATAAGGTCAATTTTATAATCGTTAAAACATCCGATTTTTTTACTGTTCTTAATATTTTAAGACCTTAGAAAATCGAAAAGTTATTTTCGACAAGCCGTCCATCTGTCATCGTTGTCATCTGTAAATAAGTACGGTAGGCACAACAAAATTAAGATATGAATATGATTTTTGGAATAAGAGACTATAGTGCATTTTTCTCTATAAAAATTTTAAAATAACATATCAAAATGGCGGGCATTTCAAACAATATTTTGTTCATATCTTTTGTGTAATTCAACTTATGAAGTATTAAATTAGATATAAATTTCAGATTTCAATTCTACAATTACTGATACTCACCCCCACTTCGCTACGATGACGAAGAACGAAGTTATTGTCAAATTGTAAATTCGAACTCTGACCTCACAAGAAAAAAAGGTGATATTGCTACGAAATCCGGTGGAGCTGTGCAATCAACACGAGCGTAGCAAGTAGAGTCTTCTTTACATACTGACATCTTTGAAGAGTGCCAGGGCCGAGACACTGAAACAAGCGAACTTGATTGGAGACACTGTTTACAAGTTAAGACTAACCTAACCTAACCTAGCCGTTAATAAGAAATTACTGATATATACAATTTGTGGTTCAGAAAATCTCTGTTAACTATATATTGGGTTAGGCTCATTGATCTACCAATACGTGTTAATATTTGCCTAGTTTTTGTTGAATTTGCGATTAGGTGTGTTAGATTATTACCTACATAGTGAGTTATCGCTTAAAAGTAGGATGCCCTGTTAATAAACCAATCACAATCCATCTATCGTAAATATTGATTTTCGTTTACAGTCTAGCATCCTCAGGACCAGTGATTCTCCTCTTATTTCACCACATCCTTAAATTAATTTGTGAACAAACTCCAAAAGCTAGAACATTCGATGCTACTTCCGTATCAGAACAAGTAAAGGTTTAACAAATTTTAATTTATCTGTGGGATATATAATTGTACTAACATTTGACAGAATAAAAACTTCGCTTCTCTATGTGGGGAGTTTTTTTTTTTTTTTTTTTTTTTTTTTTTTTTTTTTTTTTACAGTCTAGACCTAGACTGGTTAGAAGTTAGACCTATTTTTTCAGTCGGAAACCTAATTGTAGTAAACCAATCTGCTCAGAACATCTTCAAAAGATAATAATAACTTTCATATTTCTGCAAAGGGTATCGGGAAGAGCTGTTCCAACAGACCAACTTATCGATCCTTTCACTTAAGTTCTAATCCTTTTGAAATTTAACACTTTAACACTAAAACTAAATTTAAATTGTAAAGGAATAAAGGAATCATTCCATGAAGAAACAATGTGTTTTGTAATGACAAACAGTTTTACAAAGAATTGAATTTCCAATGATTACAAAAAAATACCACTTAATATTCCGCATTAGAACCAATCATTTCCTTTCTATTGCTCACAAAGAAGTGACAAACGTGTGTGGCCTTGGTAATAAACCACAGTCAAGAACGACGTGTGAATAGAAACCAAAAAGAAAAAGTGTTTAATCCGTCATCAACATTCAGACATCATTCTCGTCGTAAGTTTAGCAGGACAATGCATATGACGCCGCTTGTGTGTGGGCGTGTTACTTCACCGACAAAAACTCTTAGTCCCAGTAATTATTACAAATTTATGGCTAAATGTGTTTTTAATTACGCTTCAAAAGCTTGAAAGTTTTTTTTTTAATCTGTATAAAAAACAGTATTTTCTGTTTGTTTCATCTTATACAATGTAAAGTTGTATGCTTCGGAATTTGTATCAAATTAAATAAAAAAATTTTACACTTCGATATACACAGATTGTTCATAAAGTTTATATAACGCTCTTTAAAACGTCTAAATATAAAAAGTTCGTTTTTTGTATGTTTATAACACACGATTTACTTCCAGTAATGGTAATTTTTAATTTTGGCGGCCATCTTGCAACCACTATCATAAAATTAGGTTTATTTAAAAAAAAAAGAAATAAGGTTATATGCCATGTATTTTTATGTTATTTTTTATTCAGAGTACAATGGTGGAATAAGAAAAAAAAACTATCAAAACTGGACGTAAATGCTATCTTATAAGCTTAAAACAAAAACGAACTTTTTTATGTTCAGTCGTTTCAATGATTTTTGATATATGACATACTTTATTAACACTGTTATCTATAAACGTGTTCAACATTACTGAGAAGTTTTGTTATAAACAACTGATAAAATTAACCATTTTTCAAACAGTTCCGCATATACAAATAATCACATAGAGAAAATAAATATTTATATACAGGTTGCTTGAAACAGATGTTAACATTTATATTGATATAAAGTTACATTGAAAAAATATGAGCCAGTCGGTTCAGTTGGCTGTCCTGTTTTATTTAATTTATGTAGATGATTTTTTTTTAGTCAGCCATGGTAGTGTGTAGTAAGATATGGTCATATTTTATGTATATTTAAAACACTATACGTGTATGAAAATTATTTATGTATTAGTGTTAACACCTTGTGAAGCACCCTGTACGTTGCACTTTAAAAAAACTACCATTAAAATATCTGTGTATTCCGTTTATTGTGAAATATTGTTATTTGTATATAGATACAACAGTTAGATATCATGTTTTATAAGCTAATATAAATTTAGAGTTTACCCAAGCCTAAACAATGATTTTTTATATAAGGAATTATATCTGTCCGTCTGGAATATTAGTTTTATTTTCTTAAAATTTTATATCTTAGCATATTTTGGCCATAACTAGAGTATTCTTTTATCCAATTTTTAAATCAAAACATATGCAAGGTACTTGTCATAAGACGAAATCAAAAAACTGTAAAATCGGCTTTGTTAAAATGTATTCTCAATAGATTCAATGAAATGAATTGTTTGCCTACTTTTCGGGATTTAAAGGTAAGGAAAAAAAGTTGCTTGAAGCTGTAATTAAAGAAATAATTTCTTAAAATCCACAAAACCAATTTCTGTGAAATTTGCTAGAATTGTTATTTGTTTATTCATGACTTTTAGCATATTATAAGGTGTTATTGGTGAACTATGTTTATGTTATTCAAAATTTTGAGTGAATTTATTTCCTTCCATTTGTTTATTGTTTGTATAGTACAATTCAGGTTTATCTGATTTTGTATAGTATTTTTATAAAAAATATATTATTTAATGTCTTAATTTGTTGCTTATGATATACTGCTTTCCTTTACTTTATATTTATTGCACTTATTTACATACCTTGTTATCTTTATATTGTATATAGGTTTGCATTTTTTTTTGTTTCTTGTTGTTGAAATTTATGAATTTTTTATTATGTTTATTTATTATCTATGTATATTAAGTTAAGTGGAAGAGAAGACCTGGTAATCCTAACTTCGCCCTACTGATAAAGCCTTTTATTACTATTATTATTTCTAAAATAAATAATGGAAACTTACAATAATTCCTGATATAATACCCAAATATTACACAATACATTTATTGTCATTAATGGAATTTAAAGTACTTACAACCACAAATCAGGACAGATCGATAAGGCAATATACGGTTATTGCTGAAACCGCTAAACACTAATATTAATGAACCTCATTAATTTTGTTAGTAAGGTAACAGTTATTCCCCAAGTGACTAATAATTGTGGTTCACTAATTACTTACAGGCCTGTTTAAATGATACACACAATGATAAATTCGTTTCACATTTGGATGTTTGGATGTTCTACATTGGTCGTAAATAGATCGTAATAAGTTGTCGTAAATAACCTTAGGTACGGGAAGATACGAAAAGTATTGATGGGGATGGAGGAGGAATGATTTTGTACCATATTTTGCAATCCCTGATTTGGATACTCATATTAATCGATACTTAAAGCGCTGTCATTATTTTGTTTTACGGTTATATATTGGGGGAATTATACCAATCTGAATATAGGTGCTTGTAAAATATAGAATATATAATTGTAACATCTTATCCTATTTACATTAAGAAAAACTCAATTAGTTTTTGAATTTTTCAATTAAAATGATCCACAGCATTACTGTAACAGAAAAGACAGATTCATTTAAAAAGTTCAAAATGGAATGAGACTAAACCTATATTTAAGTTCACTTGCCCGAGAATAAAATCAAATAAGGTTTTTAAGTCATTAAGCTAAATTAAAGTGTGAGCAATTTGGACAAGAACGTTAAAAACAATTTTCAGCAAGTGGTGAAAATTTAATTATTAAATTCAACAATTAATT